>CM017325.1:20695544-20876245 GCA_006937295.1 Carpinus fangiana
TTTCCTTTGGTGTATACTGACGTGGCTTAGGGTTTCCCCCAAACCTGGTCCCTTCCATTCTTGACTGCAAGCTGCTGCCATGGTTCACGCCGCTGGAACTGAAATCTTGGAGTAGCTCCACCGGTGGTCGGCCGAACTCCCTGCCCAGCCCCTGTTTTCTGGTTTTTTCCGCCCTAAGCCACACTCCCCACTCCTTCTTATGGTCATGATGGGAACGGCCTGGACACCCACTGTCACCATGCGAAATTCTTCCACAATTGAAGCAAAAAACTGGTAAATTTTCATACTTAAAATTAGCCCAATGTGCTTTTCCGGCTATGTTTAGAGATCTTACCCTCTCCAATGGTTTTTGGATGTCGATGGTAACTCGTATGCGCATCACACTTCCCCATTCGACCCCTTCCCCTGCAATGTCCACAGCCTCCAGAAATCCCAACGAATTCCCAATCTTGCTGCCAATCGCCTTTGTCATACAAATCATTGGCAAATCGTGTATTTGGATCCAAAATGGCGAGGTCGTAAAATCCCACTGTGAGAATGGAATACTACAATCAAAATCTGTTAAGGCAAGGAGGAACCGGTCAAAAGACCAAGGACGTCCCTCCATGACCTTCAACTTGTCTGCTTCATGGCTAAATTCGAACATCCATATGTTTGGTTGGATCTCCGTGAATATTACTTCTCCATCCGTACGCCAAATCCTCTTGAAAACCTTGATGAATCCTTCTTTGTTCACACGTTTTTCAGCCCAGATTTTGCCAATCAGACAGTTATTTCCCTGTTTTTTTGCTTCCGCAACTTCATTCTCCGTCACATTGATTTCCAATTGTTCGCCTACAGAAAACGTGGTCCTATCCTTCATACTGTTCATCTTTGTCCTGAATGCTGTTTTCCCCCACCCTCACCTTTAGCTTTCTCAGAGAAACGAAAGAGAGCTAGAGAGAGGGACTTTTCAATGTCTGGATTTGCATCAAAACCATGACAATATCTATTAGAAACACACTAAAATAATATTTCTGTTTTAGGGGGCTGCTTGCTTTGTCCTTTTCTAAAATGAATAAACTACCACAGGTGAATCTCATGATCAAACTTTTATTCTTTGGATGAATATCTCTTGTTCAAAGTTTCCTATCATTAACTACCCTTTTGCTCAAAATAATCAAATAATTATCTTTGTTCAACTTTTATTACCAGTTAATTTACAAGATAAAATAACAATATGCAGTTGCTTCTGGCTTTGCATAGTTCACATTTAGAAATTGATGCAGGGTGGGCATAGTGGGTTTGCAATAGACAACAACAATAGAATCACAACTCTTCTTAAACCAAGATTCTATCAAGAAATTAAGGCAAAAGGGATAGAAAATCATATAGTGTTTCATAGATTAATCAAAATACATAAAATTTGCCTCTTGCATATTAGGTCTGTTGTATTTATAACAATAAACAAATTCGAAGCAAAAGTAAACCTAAACCTAAACCTATTATGGAAATTTCTAGAATAATAAAGGGAAAATTACAATTAAATAAAATCCTAATTTAAATAATGTAAATAATAAAATAAAATATATTTGATTGCTGGATTATTTGATTTTCTGGAATAAAATCTTCATTAAAGTCTAAAATAGAGCAATCAAGTCTTTCCTTATTGGATTATTGTCTTTATTTCTGTCCAGCATTTCAATCTTTCCCTTGCAGCTTATTTTTACCTAGTAAACAATAGAATTAGTCAAACCTCGTGAAACATGACTTTGTAGATATTTGAATTAGCTTTCCAACACCACTAAGCTTGCTCAAATTCGATATCCAAAACTTAAGATATGATATTTTTAGTAAAACTCGTCAAGTGCAAATTTAACCAAAGTGGGTAAAACTGGCTTGCATCATTCTCACCAAGTTGGAGAGAATTCGTCCTCAAATTCATATGGTTTTTGCCTCGGTTCTTCGGAAGCCTAATCAATCCCTTCCATCATTTTCTCTTCAAAAGCAAAACAATGTAACATCCCACAATAAATAATACTTCACTAATCACCATAAGACTGCGATTATCAACTTGAAAACTTTTCGCACTAGATTCAAAGAACTTTGGCTTCACACGACAGTCATACATGTTCTCCGGTTCATGCGCCATGAATATCTCCCAAAATGGATCAATGATCTCTTCCCTTTTAAATATAAAATTATTCTCCGCATAAAAATAATCAAAAACCTTAGTATCAAGGGAATTTGATAAAATATTTTCTACCTCAAGAAAATCAACTTCATTAACATCCAAATCAAAGACTTCACTTTTAGGGCTTTCATCAAGTACATTATGTATAGAACTATCATCAACAAAATTTTCAATATTATCTTAGAAATGTACCTTTTCCAACAATTCCTCTTTTTCAGGATGGATATCCTAATCTATGACAGATTCTTCCTCATGATCATAGGACAAAGAACCTCTCACAAGATCTTCATCACTGATATCACTATCATAAGTTGGTGGAGAATCCCAATCCACGAATCCTTGTGAAGGATCTTCAACATCTTCATGCTCAACATCTTCATGAACATCTCCATGTTTGAACTCCTTGTCAATAAACTCGTATTCTTGGAACTCTTCATCAACAAATTCATCTTCCCCCTCCATATAAGATGGATTTGGTAGATAGATTTGAGGATCGCGAATAACGGTCAAGTTGGCTTGTCGCGGACTCTAAGCTTCAACCATACCTTCTTCCGTTGAGATCGCGCCCTACTAAAGGTAACCATATCATCCTCATCCACAAAAACGGGGAGTTGGTTGATGGCGACGACCGTTAGCAACTTCGATGGTAGCAATTTGATTGGATAAGGCTCTAATATGCTTCATTAGCCTACATAGCGCAAATTGCTCTTCCTCGGGCTGCAAACGAATCGTTAGTCGTTCTTCACGTGTTGTTTCTTTGCGCTCATGCACAACACCAAGACTTGCATACTTGTTTCCTCCGTCGCGTCTTCTTTGCGCCATGGTATGAAAGTTGCTTGTCTTTGATACCAACTGATGCAGGGTGGGTGTAGTGGGTTCGCATTGGACAACAACTATAGAATCACAACTCTTCTTAAACCAAGATTCTATCAAGAAATCAAGGCAAAAGGGATAGAAAATCACTCACAGAGTGTTTCATAGATTAATAAAAATACATAAAATCTGCCTTTTACATATTAGGTTTGCTGTATTTATAACAATAAGCAAACTTGGAGCAAAAGTAAACCTAATCCTATTATGGAAATTTCTAGAATAATAAAGAAAAAATTACAATTAAATAAAATCCTAATTTAAATAACGTAAATAATAAAATAAAATATATTTGATTGCTAGATTATTTGATTTTATGTAATAAAATCTTCATTAAAGTCTCCAATAGAGCAATCAAGTCTTTCCTTATTGGATTATTGTCTTTATTTCCGTCCAACTTTTCAATCTTCCCCTTGCAGCTTGTTTTTATGTAGTAAACATCGGAATTAGCCAAACCTCGTAAAATATGATTTTGTATATATTTGAATTAGCTTTCCAACACCACCAAGTTTGCTCAAATCCAATATCCAAAACTCGAGATATGACATTTTTAGTAAAACTCGTTAGGTGCAAATTTAACCAAAATGCGTAAAACTGGCTTGTATAAGAAATTAACCTAGCTAGAAGGTGACATAAGTTAGACAACTCTTAAATGAATGGACGTACATGGAGATTAACTGGGTTCTATGGATAGCCGGACGTTGGAAAGCGGCATGAAGCTTGGAGTCTCCTTCGGTACCTTCGTTATTCCTCTATGGCGGCTTGGATTTGCGTGGGGGATTTCAACGAGATCACTGAGGAGTTTGAGAAGTATGGAGGAGCTCCAAAGTCCCAAGGGTAGATGAGGGATTTTTGCGACACTTTTAGATATTGTAAGCTGCATGATCTTGGTTATGTAGGAGCCCAATTCACATGGAGTAATATGTGGAAAGTAGCTGATTTTCTGAAGGAAAGATTGGATAGGGCCACGAAAATGAACTAATGGAGGGATGCATACCCGGTGCGGATCGTGGAGTTATTAGCAAACCGAAGCTTTGACTACACCTCTTTGCTTATCAGATTCAACAAACCAGTAAGGAGACATCAATCTTGGCATAAAATTTTTCATTTTGAGGCCGAGTGGAATGGAATGGAAAGACCAAAGAATATTGTTCATAAAACCTAGAGAATGGTGAATACGGAGACTAACGCGTGGCAGAGGGTGGGACAAAAATTAATAAAAAGCAAAGATGAGATTACTCAATGGGCACGGACAAATAGAAGGCCAGTGGAGGATCTTATTAATTCCAAGACACGTGCAATTGCTTTACTTCAGCTGGAGGGAATCGTGGATGTTGAAAAATATGGGAAACTCCAAAAAAAAGTTAGTGAATTAATTGCTCAAGATGACCTGCATCTTCGTCAATGTGCAACACTGGAGTGGCTGAAGGGGAGGGGGGGGGGGGGCAGGAACTCAAAATATTTCTATGCATGCATCACTCAACGTCGCAAAGCAAATAGCATTAATTGTATTGTTGATGAAGCTGAGACAGTTCATTCATATCCAGAGGGAATTGAAGATGCTTTCATTGACTATTATAGGGGATTATTCTTGACGTCCAATCTGAGTGGAGTGGAGTAGTGCCTAAGCTCTTTGGCGTAGAAAGTTACTCCGGAAATGAATGACTAGTTACTTAGTGCATTTACCCGAGAAGAAATCAGAACGGTGTTAAACCACATGGTGCCCCTCAAATCCCCGAGTTCAGACGGATTCCTAGTGAATTTTTATTAGAAAAATTGGAACGATGTGGAGGACAAGGTATGTTCTGCAGTTTTGGCTTTTTTTTAGAATCGGAGGTTAGATGGGGATGTTAATCATACACACATTGTGTTGATTCCTAAAATTTAAAATCCAACTTGGGTGATGGAATATCGACCAATTAGCCTATGTAATGTGTTATACAAAATAGTGGCTAAAGTTTTGGCTAATAGGTTGAAGATTATTTTACCAATAATTGTTTCTAGCAACTAGAGTGCTTTCATACCAGGGAGATTAATCTCAGATGACATATTGGTAGCTTATGAAACTTTGCACACTATGCACTCTTGTATGTGGGAGGTAAGGAGGGGTATTTGGCTATTAAACTCGACATGAGCAAGGCTTATGATCGTGTAGAGTGGTGTTTTTTGAAGGCCGTGATGGTATGATTGGGTTTTGCCCTTCGATGGGTAGCCCTTATCATGAAATGCCTTTTCATGGTCACATACTCTATTCTTATTAATGGGCAGCTACTAAGGGAATACGGCAAGGGGACCCTCTTTCTCCTTATTTATTCCTCCTATGTGTAGAAATTTTGAGCTCTCAATTCCAGCAAGTTGAGCAGTTGAGGCTACTTCGAGGTGTTCCTACATCTCGGAAAGGACCTAGATTAAATTATTTATTTCTTGCTGACGACAGTTTGCTATTTTGCAAGGCTTAAGTGATTGAATGGCAGGTTTTGTCAAGTGTATTGGAGGGTTATGAAAGGGCTTTGGGTCAGAGGGTAGACAAGGACAAGACCTCGATTTTTTTCAGCTGAAATACTAGCCCCGAGACTCGGACGGAGTTGCTGAATTTGATGGGAATCCTGGCTTTGACATAGTATGATCATTATTTGGGTTTACCAGCTATGGTAGGGAAATCCAGAATCTGAGAATTTCAAACAATTCCAGATAGGGTAAAAAAGATGGTTAATGATTGGAAGAATAAATTCCTTTCTCAGGCAAGAAAGGAGGTGCTGCTGAAAGTTGTAGTTCAGGCCATACCCACTTACTGCATGAGTGGCTTTTTGTTGCCCAAGGAACTGTGTAAAGAGATTAATTCTTCTATGCAAAAATTCTGGTAGAGATACAAGGAAAATAATAAGAAAATTCACTAGATGGGTTGGGCAAAGATGGGATTGGCCAAGACAAATGAAGGAATGAGGTTCCGCAATCTCCATTCTTTTAATAAGGTGCTTCTAGTAAAGCAAATGTGGAGTCTGGTGCAAGACCCAAATAGTATGTTAGCTCGGATTTTAAAAGCCAAGTACTACCATAGGGGATCTTTTCTAGAGGCTAAAATGGGAAGCCGACCCTCCTTTGCTTAGCGGACAATCTTTCAGCTCGGGAGTTACTAAGGGAGGGAATGCAATGGCGAGTTGGTGACGAGAAAACAATCAAGATTTGGAATGATAAATGGATCCCTAGACCGACAACCTATGCAATACAGTCTCAATCCTCTTTATTACCTAGTGATGCTATAGTTGATGAGCTAGTGGACACAAGGACGAGGAGCTGGAATATCGGTATCCCATTGATTGGAGCGATTTTCAACGAAGAGGAAACGGCTTTAATTTGCAAGTTACCCTTGAGTAAGTATGGGCAGCGTGGCCGTATTATTTGGAGACCTTCTTCTACAGGCTCTTTCACTGTGCACAGTGCATATTACATGGAAAAGGAGAGGCAAGATAGGAGGTATGGGGAAGGGTTTACACGTTCAGGCTACTATCTTTTTTGGAAGATGGTATGGAATTTGGAGGTTCCTAACACAACAAAGGTCTTCCTATGGCGGCCTTGCAAAAATATCTTACCCACCAAAGATAATCTTTGCAAGAGGGGTGTGCTAAGGGAGGATATATGCATTTTCTACCAAAAGGAGATGGAAACGGTAAATCATATCTTGTGGAATTGTCCTACGACAGTGGATGTTAGGAGTTCTTGTGACAAGAGAGTTCAAAAAAGTAAAGGTTGTTATGGTTCCTTTATGGAGGTGATGGAGGGTATCTTTGAGCGGTGTACCAGAAAGGACATTAACTTATTTGCTATCATTGCAAAAAAGATATGGGCGAGGAGAAATTCAGTAGTGCATGGAGGCGAATTCCTGCACCCAAACCGAATAGTTCATGAGGTGAAAGAAATGTTGCAATCATATCTAAAACCTGTGGGGGACGAAGGGACTGCTTGATCCACAGAGCTCAAACGACCCCGGCGAAATGGGGAAAACCTCCATTTGGGCAGTACAAAGTCAACTGGTACGTGGCCATAGATAATGAACGGCAATGTATGGGCTTTGGAGCAATAATATGAGACCATAACATGTACATGTGTGCTGCCAAAAGTATGAAGTTTGAAGGTAGCCATAAACCTATAGAAGGGGAAGCATTAGCAGCTTTGGTAGCCGTGGAATTTTGTAAGGAGCGTGCAATACAAGATGTCATTCTAGAAGGGGACTCCCTACAGGTAGAGCAAGCTTTGAAGGAAAAAGGGACTAATAGGAGAACTTATGGACATATTGTGGATGATGTTAAGTTTCTTTTAGGTATGTGCAGGAGCTGGATGGCTCAGCATGTTCGGAGAGATGCAAATCAGGCAGCCTATGACCTTGCTAAAGAAGGTCTGAAACGGCACATGGATATTGTTAGAGCTTAATGCTCTTGATATGTAGAACCTTAGGGTTCCAGATATTTTTCCACTATTGATTGAATGAAATCAATGAGATTTTTTTCACAAAAAAGATAATAGCTAGTCAGTTGTAAATTATGATCTCAAGTCCCTACTAGATTGTCATTGCATTAGATACGGTTTTTTTTTTTTCCTCTCTCTCTAACATGAGACATGTGCTAGTCTTGTCCATGCGCAATGTTAAAAAATTTGAATTTATGATTGGAGTCCAACTTTAAAAAAATTAAGTTTAAAAATGGGAGGATGGAAAAAGAACCAGATGAGGAAAAGAAGCAATTTCCTTATATATTTTATTCAATTATAAACTCTTCTTTATAAGTTTTTCATATTTTCTCTCTATTTTCCTATTCATTTCTTATTCAAATTTAAATTCTTCTCTTCTTCTCCAATTTCATTATTTTTCAACATCTTACTATTCAAGTCCTTAAAATCATTCCATATACGATTAGTGATAAAAAAGGTTAGTTACCAAAATCTCAATCAATCACTATCATAAATATTAAAGTGAATTATTATTATTATTTTGCAGAAACTTTCAATACTTTCATTCATGTAGAAAAATCCAGACCCCACATGGTCTAAAATTATTAAAGTGAATTAGAAATAGTTCCTTTGACAAATAAGGTTTTATTGTTTCTATTTTTAAATTCATTTTATTCTAGTCATAATATAATTTTTTATTATAAATTGTCTTTATTTAATTTGTAAATATTTTTAATTGTGGACGTGAAAAACTTTAAAAAAGAAAAAAAGAAAAAACACAGAAGAGAAAAGTAGAAAAATTAACCGAATCTAAAAAATGACTCTAATAAATTTGTTATTAGCAATAAACCAAATATAAATGATAATTTATGTGAAAAAGAGTTAGAAGATAATGAAATACTACAACAAAAAGATGACATTGAAAATCATGATAATGATGTTTAAATATGTAATATAACAATTCTTGATGAAGAATTAAGGAAACTTTAGAAGAAAATAAAAATAATAATGATGCATCTGATTCTATTATTGTTACAAACATTTACTACCTAAATCAATGGAAAAATATTGATGCAAAATTAAGAGATTTATTTGTAGAGAAGAATATTATTTAATTAACACTTCAAGTTAAATATTATGTAGAATATTATTTAATTAATACTTAAATTTAAAGAAAATGCATCACCTAAACTTCGCCTGTGGCCCCAAAATTTATCGAGCCGCCCTTGCATGCATGAGTCTCCAGTGACAGTTTGCTTCTATTTCTATATCAACCCTAGGAGCAAAATATGATTTTTCTCTAATTCAGTGTTGATTATTTCTTTGTATATTTTTTTTAAAAAGTTCCTATTTTATATCTTGATCAGTACATATATATATAAATACACGCAGCACGTTAGGAACCCTTTGCAATTGAGATAACCAAATTCCATCCAGACAAAGAAAACACAAATTAAGAAGACAAAATTGTACGAGAAATAAAGGAATAATAATATTTAATCCTTCCATTAATAAATAATTTATAAATTCCTAACACATAGAAAGCATTAATTGAAGAGGAGGTAAGTTCAGTTGCAGCAACCACAGCCATGGTAATCAAGATCCTCATCTGCCTATTCCTTTCATCCAATGGGTTGAAAGGATTAGGAGGAGTGTTGAAGGTAGACGTACAACTGGCTTGCACTCTAGGTGTACTCCTCTCAACAAACAACACACTATCATAATCTTTACTGTTGAAGAACAAAAACGCATTCTGGAAAGACCTCGCAAGCACTCTGTAGGCATTTTCGCATTCTGTAAGAGCATTCTTCAACGCTACATCGTCGTCGTCGGTGGTCATGTTCCCGAGAAGATGTCGGATGAAATCAAGCGTGTTGGTCGCATTGCTCGACGACTGTAGTATTGTTATGTGGGTCAAGTCAACGATGTTTGCCACGGGGGACAACAAGTTGTCCTCGAAGGTTTGTTTACAGAAGCCGTAGTCTTCCACTGAACGACAGATTTTGTTGATTATGTCTTCGGTGGTGTTTTGTGCATTACTCAACGTGATATGGATAGCCAAGAAGAAGATGACTAACAAAGAAAATGGCAGGAAAAGGCGAATAGCAGAAGCCATTTTTCTTGTTCAAGTATTCAAGTACACTAAAGTTGAGGAAGAGAATAAGTGTGAATTTATAGGGTTTTTCTTGGATTCTAAATATTTACATTAAATAAGATTGGATTCTTGGGAGGTAGAATAAAGGAAGATTTCCTTTCGAGTAGAAAGTATTCAAATATATATAGCATGCATATTGGAGGAGGATTTCCTCCATATATAATTATTTCTAATTTTTGTTTGTGAATAATTGATAGGCTGTCATATTTTTATATTTTCTAGATTCTTATTTTTTTATTATTTTTTTTTTTGGGAATACTACTGTTGCCTATTTTTTTTCCTTAATTTTGAAATCAAAGAGCCAAAGAGTACACTTAATTATGACACACAATCATTTTTTTTTTTTTTTTTGACATGTCTACACCAAGGAAGAGGTAGGGGGATTCAAACTAGTGACCTCCTTTTTATGAGGTGTGGTTCACAGCCGATTGAACTACCCCTTAGGAACCACGATCAAAATATTGATCAGGTAGTTTGATCAATCTATTCTTTCCATTTCAGGTCTATATAAATATTTGAATTAGATTTGATTGACATAGGTAGGTTCTATATAGAACCTAGCTATATATGGGTGTTTGGGGAATTGGTGGGAAAAAATTCAGAAGAGCTCTTGAGATGAATCTGATTTTATGTAGATTGTGTAGGGGTTGTCTCCACCAAGTGTACTAGTATAGAATTTGAATTATTTGTTGTGATCTTAAGGAAAATATTGTAATACCCTAAAATTATTACCTATATATATTTTGGAGGAAATAATTATTTTAGAGATATTTTAGGTATAAATCGATATTTAAATTAGTCTGGGAGGCAATGACGGAGATAGGGGGGGACTGGGGTGGGCCATGGTCCCCCCCCAAAATAAGGAAAAAAAAAAATAATTAGAAGTAAAAAAAATAAAAAAAATGTAAAATTTGGTTATAATTTTAGTTATATGGCCCCCTCCCAAAAAAATTTTGGTCCTATTTTTAGATTTTATGGCTATATCCAATAAAATTTTGTGTCCCTATTCTTAATTTTTTGGGCTATATCCATTAAGTTTTTATTTTTATTTTTGACTCATACTTTCAAATGCTCGCTTTTTTGGCCCTTAGGTAGTCTTTAGTTTAAAAAACAACAAAAATAATTTTATTTAATAAAACAATTCTAAGGAACCAAATTTTTTTTTGGCCGGCCCCCTCCTATAAAATTTTCTGGCTCCGTCCCTGCTGGGAGGTATTTGATAGTTTAATTACAAGTTAATTAAATTTTCGAGGCGTTACAAATATAGTTCTGACAAAACATAGTAATTCATAGAGGGGAGTTTCTAGATCCTGACTTGGTGGTTGCAAGGGTCAATATTGGTGTCTTTCAACGAATACAAGATAAATACGAAGGAAAGTGATAGGATGATTGAGAATGGAGAGGTGGAAGAACAACACATGGAAAACTCCCCCGCCAAATATGTACAAAGTAAATTAGGATGCGGATAAGGTATAGGACTTTAAAAGACATGTAATTGCAGCGAAAAGTTTGACTAAACTAAGGAGTGTAGAGTATGTAGCGGAGGAAGCCTTGGTTGCTTTACATGCATTAGAATTTAGTAGAGAATTTGGGTTTTCGAAAGATTATTATGGAAGGTGATGCTCTACAAGTAGTAAATGTTGTTAAAGTCAATTGACGGAATTGATGTATAGATATGGACAACTTGTGGAAGATACAGTGTGCTAGCTTAACTTGATGCGTGATTGGCAGATTGACCATGTTAGAAGGGATGTAAACTATGTTGCCCATGGGTTAGTGATAATAGCTTAAAAGTGCATATTTTCTCTATTAGAATAAGCATTATCATACTATGTTCTATCATATAATTTCTATATTTTAGATTCAATTGTGGAATAGTATTCAATTATTGATCTTGAGCTTAAATAATGTATTAATACAATAAATTTTCTTTTGTAGGAATCAATAGAATTTGAAGGTCAAAACGGGGAGTTAAACAAGCTATATATATTAATTTTTTATGAGTACATAATAAAACAACATCTTTCACTCAACATTAATGCAATTATATATATAAAACTTCTCACATTAGGTTCAATGCTTAATTATTAAATATTTGGTGTTTTCAAAAACAAAATTTCCTTTGTTAGAGTACTAGCACCAGCTTCCCAACCATTTTTCTTAAATTTAGGAAATAAAACTACTTTCTGATTCACTATAAAAAAACACTTCACAATAGATTCTCTTATTTTTTCCTATATCAATTAAATACTATTTTTTGCTCTTATCTTTAATATTTTTTTTTCTCTTTCTTCTTTTTCCCTATATGAATTCAATACTATTTCTTTTTATCATTGCAGCTTCCAACGTCCAAAAGAGAGAATGAGAGAGGATAGAGAATTGTTGGGACACTGAAGGACAGAGGAGAGAGAGTGATTTTTTTTTTTTAATAATTTAATAATGCATTGGGTTGCTACGGTGCTCCCCAATGCATTGGGAAGCACAGTAGCAACCCAATAGAATATGTTAAATATAGGGCTTTTGATGTGGGTGTGTTTTTTAGTTTTTTTTTTTTTTTTTTTTTTTTTTTTTTTTTTTTNTTGCTTTCTTTTTTTGACATGTCCTCACAAGAGGGTGGGGGGGGGGGAGGAGATTTAAACTAGTGACCTTCGCTTCATTAAGCATGGTTCCAGCCGATTGAGTTATCTTTTAGGGACTACTTCTTTTGCTTTCAAAAGTACATTTTTAGATTCTTAACACAATTCCAAACAGACGATTAGCTCATTTGATTAACAAAAAACTGTTGTTACTGTGCACAACAATGATGAATAATATGGAATCGGAAAGAGAGAGATCAAGAGAGAGTCTAGACACAGATTGACGTGGTTCGACAATTTGCTTACGTCCACAGGAGAGAGCGGCTATATTTTTCTATTCAATGATTTAGGGTTATAACATAACATATTAATAAGCAAACCCTGATTATAAGTATTTTGGAAAACCCTAAAACACCCCCACAACTTATTTGTCCACAGGCCCACATAAACTAATTACACCCAATGGGCCAGTAGTAGAATATGAGCTACTGGTTCCAACAATCTCCACCTTGACGAGTATTCACCTCTTTGAAGATAATCAAGTATTAGGCCTCCACCTGGAACTGATAAGTTTGGGGCTACCGCCTCCTCTCCTTTCTAGCACCTAGAGATATTTGTCAAGTCCAAGCAATGCTTGAACTTGTCTATGATAATAGGCTTCGTCAACGTGTCCAGTGCATTCTCAGAAGTGTAAATCTTCTCAAGTAACAATTCACTTGTAGCAACCAATTCCCTGATCTTGTGAAACCTCACATCAATATGCTTAGTTCTCACATGATACACCTGGTTCTTTGCCAAGTAAATGGCACTCTGACTGTCACAATACAACGGAACTCCACTTTGTTGAATACCTAGCTTCCTGACTAACCATGTAAGCCACAAAGCTTCCTTTGCAGCCTCAATTGCCGCTATGTACTCCGCCTTGGTCGTGGACATCGCAACTGTGGACTGGATCATAGACTTCTAACATATGGGTCCTCCTACAGAGTGAAGACATAACCCGTGGTCGACCTCCTGTCATCCAAATCTTCTGCATAATCCGCATCTACGTACCAGACGACTGAAAAGTCACTTTTCTGTATGACAAAAGTGATGCCATACTCTGTAGTACCTTTCAAGTATCTGAAAATCCATTTGATTGCATCCTAGTGTTATCTCCTTGGATTTGCCATGTACTTGCTTATCACATTGATTGCATAAGCCAAATCTGGCATGGTACATACCATAGCATACATTAGACACCCCACTACACTGGCATATGGGACCTTCGACATGTTTTCAATTTTTTCATTTGTCTTTGGACACTGTGAGGTAGACAAACGGAAATGATTCGCTAAAGGTGCACTAAGTGGTTTAGCATTCTCCATGCTAAACCTCTCCAGTACCTTCTTCACATAGCCGGCTAGAGATAGCCACAATCTCTTAGCGTCTTTGTCCTTGCAAATCTCCATTCCAAGAATCTTCTTGGCTATGCCCAAGTCCTTCATGTCAAATTCTCTACTAAACAACATCTTCAATTTGTTGACCTCCACTATACTCTTTGCTGCAATAAGCATATCATCCACGTATAGTAACAGAAAAATAAATGAGCCATCATCAAGGCTTCTCACATAAACACAACATCAATTGCTATAAGTGCAGAAAAAAAGGGCACATAAAGCGGGATTGTCTAGACCGAAAAAAGAACAAGGACGATGCAAATGAAGGTTCCTCAAAATCTGCAAACGTAGTGGAAGACAATTCAGACGATGTTGATGGTGATATGTTTTCGGTTGCATCTAATTCAGAGCATCCTATGAATTCTTGAATTTTGGACTCAGTATGTTCATTTCATTATATACATAATTGAACACAATTCTAGCCCAAAAGCCTAAGCTAATGGGCTAAGACCCACTTAGGTATATTAAGCACTCTTTTCTTTTTATATTTTCTCAATGTGGGACATAACATTCACAAGTGCACTCACAACAATCTCCCCCTCACTTGTGAGTCCCTTCACATTGACCAAATTCCCCCTTGCTTTGATACCAATTGTTGTTACCGTGCACAACAATGATGAATAATATGGAATTAAAAAAAAAAGAGATCAAGAGAGAGTCTAGACACAGATTTAATGTAATTCGACAATTTGCCTATGTCCACAAGATAGAGCATCTATATTTTTCTATTCAATGATTTAGGGTTACAACATAACCTAATTATAAGTATTTTGAAAAAACTCCAAAATACCCCTACAATTTATTTGTTCCCAGGCCCACATAAACTAATTACACCCAATAAGCCAATAGTAGAATATGAGCAACTTGTTCCAACAAAAACCTCTTGTTATAGAAAGTGAGTGTGCTATCATTTTGTTGATTACAAATTCAAGCCTCATATCGAATTTGAGTAATAATATAAGAAGGACTATAGTTTTCCCAAATGTGATGTGACATTTAAAATCACCAACAAAACAAAATTTAATAATGATCATTTCAAATTCAATGATAATTTTAAAAGTCACATCATAGTTTAGAGAACTATAATTCTCTTTATATCATTACACATCGAATTGGCACATAGCCCCTATAGTTTAAGACTTTGGTTTTTTTTTTTTTTGTTGGTGTCTTAAGAGACTGGGAAGCTGCTAAAATGCACAAAACTGCTAATGAGAGAGCTCATGTGGCTACAAAAATGGGCTGCTGCCCAAAATAGCTTTGGGCCTATTTCTTGTAACTAGTCAATTTTTATTTTATTTTATTTTAAAATAAAATAAAATATGTGTTGTATTGCTAAGAAAAAAACATATGTTTTTTTTTTTTTTTAGTTTAAATTTAAAACTTAAAAGCATATTAATAAATTAAAAATAAATACTAGGTTCTTGATTAGGCAATCGAACCAACAAACTGGTTGTTTTCCTAGTTTAGTTGCCAATCAATTTTTAAACATTACTACTCATTGCAAAACCACGTCTTCCCTTTTGGTGCTTTGTTGATTGTTCATTTTCAACTGCTACATTTTGCACCAAAAAATTCAGAACAACATATTTAGTTTTAAAAAGGAAAAAAAAAAAATCATGGGAAAATATTTTCTCAAGAAATTGAAGTTAAAAAAAAAAAAAAAATGAGAAATCTTTGTAACTAGAAGAAAAAATTCAGATCAAATTGAAAACACACATTCCAAAATAAGCCTAGCTAGTCGATGATCCAACTCGATCCATGACACTATAACTCCTCCAGCAAACTCTAGACGACTTTATATGCACATATCTCAGACTACCCTGCATAATACTCTCACCTCACCATAGAGCTCTCCATCACATTTGATACTGACTTGGGCATTGGAGTCTTTTCAGCCCTATAGGAGCCGGTGAATTTCTAACGGTTTATACAATTTTTTTGCAGGGTAGTATGAGGTTAATGCTTGTTCCTGCACCAACAAAAGTAATTAATCATATAAACACAACACTTTATTTATTTTTTTCTCCAAAAAATAAATAAAAAGCCCTTGTCATGGTGTAAAGTATTTTATAGCATCCAATAAAAAAATGACAACTTAACTTTTCCCACAAATAATATAGAGGGCGTTCACATACAATCAAAGCACTCCAGTTCAAAGAGAAACCCGTTCAAGAGGAACAACAGCCACCTTCAACCACTACGGCCGACTGCCATTCATCTCTCTAAATGGGCATATCGTTGTTTAAGCCATAAACCGTTCATTTCCATCGTTGTTTAATGATCGTATGTGAACGTGCTTTTTATTATTTGTGAGAAAGCTGAGTTGTCATTTTGTTATTGGATGCTGTCTCTTAATTTTTGCAATAAAATTCTGAGCACCGTCATCGTCACTGAGCTAGCGCTACGCAGATTGCAAGAACCGCCAAAACGACGACGTAGAAGTTCACGATGCAGTGGTACTTCGTTGCGGCGCTCCTCACCGTTCTCACAAGCTCTCAGGTCAGCCAGCGAAAACCCTAGAACCCTCTTTACACAATCACCGCTCGATTCGTCACAATTTCATCCATTTTTGTGTGTGCGCTTGGCCATTGCATAGATCTCTTTTATTCACTGCTCCGAAGTTTGAATTCGCATTCCGTTAGATTCATTGTTCATTTCCATGTCTAAAACTTCATACATTCAGATTAATTGTACCAATTTCATTTATTCTGATGCTTATGGCGAAGGAATTGTCATTTTTGGCAAAATTTGTTGCTTAATGTTGACTGATTAAATGCTAATTAAGAATTTGAAAGAGATTGATGTTTTTGTATGTGACAGGGGATTTTGACAACTCTGTCTCAAAGTAATGGACGGTATTTGTACGACTATGCAACTGTTCCTTTTCTTGCAGAGGTTTTTAAGGTGATTTTCAAGCTAAATTGTTTGATTAAGTCGTGCAAATACGGAATTGGAATCGTAATCGTTAATCTTATTCATGTTTAAGTACAGCTAGTGGTTTCTAGTATACTTCTATGGCGAGAGTGCCGGGTATCGTCGTCTCCAAGGATGACCACGGAGTGGAAAACCGTGCGCTTATATCCCATTCCTTCGATCATATATCTAATTCATAACAATGTTCAGTTTGCTACACTAACTTACGTGGATACATCGACGTATCAGATTATGGGTAATCTGAAGATTGTAACCACTGGCATATTGTTCAGGTGTGCCTACATTGTGCTTTTTGGGGTCACGTATATTCTGATGTTTTGTGATTTTGGTTGGGCTGTAACTGTTTTAGTTTCTTTTATTACTTTCTGACTAGGATTAATGTTTTGTGTGATCTAGAGTCTTATTGTTAATTTACTGATTAATTACTTTATTTCATGTTCAGGCTATTCCTGAGGAGGAAGCTGTCTAATCTACAATGGATGGCTATTATTCTATTAGCTATTGGAACAACCACAAGCCAGGTGATAAGTTAGAATTATTTTATAGAGTAATTGAAGCTGGTGTCATACTTGAAACTGTGAATTCTTGCATGTTCATTATCTATGTTGGTCTGATCATGTGATATTTTAGTGATGCGATAATTGTGTTGGAGATTAATGTTTTTAGAATGATGATCTTCTTTCCAAGTCTGAAACATGCTTGAATTAATGAGAGCATTCAGAGGCAGCTTTCTGTGTGGTGTTTATATGGTACTCCTTATAGGGGACTGAAACCTGCATCGGCTGAATCCACTTGAAATAATGTATTATTTGTATCTTTAATAATTCCGCATTCATACATATAACTTTTTCTTTTAAGCGTTCTTACCTCTTCGTTTCAATTGGTCTCAAATGGGTACTTAAAAGAAAGCCTGGAAAATCAGGAGTTGGGCTAATCAAGATATCATGCGAAGACAGTTGCCTTTTTCATTTTCTTTTCATTCATAAAGTTGGTCATTACTTTAACATGGATGCTGGTTTGGTAAGGACTATTATGGTTTGCCTAAGATCTCCACAATTTAAATGTTTAGTAATATTTTAGGCAAACCATAAAATCAGGAGTTGGGCTAATCAAGATATCATGCGAAGACAGTTTCCTTTTTCATTTTCTTTTCATTCATAAAGTTGGTCATTACTTTAACATGGATGCAGGGTTTGGTAAGGACTATTATGGTTTGCCTGAGATCTTTCAAATAAGATCTCCACAATTTAAATGTTTAGTAATATTGTAGAAGGACCTCTGGCGCATCTCTCTGGTGATTGAAATACTCCCTCTGTAGGCTGTGATGGTGTAACCTTAAATTGAATCACGGAGCAAACTGCCAGTTTCCATTATAATGTTCTAGACAGTTCACGAATTCCTTCTTCATTTTTTTTTTCTGCCTATTGCACAAATCATGTGAAATGCTAATGGAAGATGTTGTAACCTTTTATTTGGTTCTAAAGTTTTCAACAACACACTTACTGCTTTTTATATCATATTCTTTCATAAAGATAACCCATATTGTTGCTGTGAGCATTATATATCACAGTTCCCTTGTTGCAGTATTTTGGTTGCTTATTTTATATCAAGTCATTTCTATGCATTTGGAAGTATTTTAAAGAAAAGTCTTCTACTATCACATTGATCAATTGTGCTTGATATAGCATTCTATATGAATAACAATCTATTATGTCCAAATCTTTGCTCCTTTCTTTTCACAAAGGTGATGACAAACTTAACTAAAATTCTTGAGTAACACCTCTTATCTGAGCTAATTATTTATGTAACAATGTAGTTGAATTATTTTCTTTTCAATTATTGTAGATAAAAGGTTGTGGAGAAGCTTCGTGTGACTCTTTATTCTCAGCACCAATCCAAGGCTATATGTTGGGAATCCTATCTGCTTGTCTATCAGCATTGGCAGGGGTTTACACGGAGTTTTTAATGAAGAAGAACAATGATAGCTTGTATTGGCAGAATGTACAATTATATACGTAGGGATCTTTTCTCTACACACCAACTTGCTTGTTCAATGGTATATCATTTATGTAATATCCATCTGCATTTTTGAGTAGCTGCCATTGCAAATCTCACCCCAGAAATCTTTCATTATTGGAGTTCTTGAAAGATGTTCGCCCTTAAGTGTCCTCCCATATACTGCAATGATTATTATAAAGTATTACCCTGTTTACAGTCCTTTTAAAATCGAAATGGGAAATACTGTATCATGAATGTTATGGCAGTTCCTCAAAATTCTCATAAAATATTTGCTATGACATAGAATTTCCTTTTTTCTGAGATATTATCCACTTGAAGTGTTTTTTTTATTATGCTTTCATGTGTTAACTCTCTCTTTGTTAAGTGTATCCACTACACCAGTAAATCTTCAGGCAATGATTCTTTCTCAGGTTCGGTGCGATTTTCAATTTGGCACGGCTTCTTGTGGACGATTTCAGAGGTGGATTTGAGAATGGTCCTTGGTGGCACCGGATTTTCAATGGTTATAGTATTACCACTTGGATGGTAGTGTTAAACCTTGGATCCACAGGCTTGCTAGTTTCATGGTTAATGAAGTATGCTGACAATATTGTGAAGGTGATTGTTTTTACATTTAGATTAACATCCATAGTTTTGTTATCATATTTCTTCAAAGCTTTCATCACTAACATATCCATGCAGAAATGCATATTGCTGAAGTATCGTATTAGTTCCTTCTTCTTCTTCATTTTTTTTTTTGTTTTTCCTCTGATTTTATGTAACCTTTTAGATGCTTTTTGTTTAGGAGTCTATTGAGCCACATTAGCATTGTAAGAATAAAAATAAGTGAAATTTAAACTATTCTATAATTTTGCTGACCATCCAAAAGAATGCTCTCTTATTCAATGAAGGACTACGTTTCCTCAGTGGCTTATGTGGAAACTACTATTATGAAAGTTGCTTGAAGAAAGGTTCTTGCACGCCTTTGTACTATTCTCAAAGTCAACAGTTTTTGAATTTGACCCTATGTATTTGTCATAATGCTTTCAAACTATTGGTCCTAAAGAAATTTTCCTGTTACATTCTGTGTTGTACTTGCTCATGATCAAGAGAGATGCTAATCTCACCTTTAATGTGCTCTTTTGTCCCAAGCTTACCACTTCAGTAGAAGTATTTCATCACTTTTTGAGGGGTTAGTGTATTTCAATACTGGACCTAATGATTTGCAAATGTAGACCTTTTTCCTTTTAACTGGGATATAAGATTTTTGAGGGTTTAAGCCCAAGAGGTTTGCTCAAGTGGTAAGAGCCTTGTCTTCTTTGTGGTAATCCATGAGGTCAAATGTTCGAATCCCCTTAGGTGCAAACAATTTCTGGGGTCAATCTGCGGGCAAAGCCAGAGTATTACCTGATTCATGTGGAGGAGACACTTTACACAGGTTTGGGGTTTACCTGATAGGGGTGGGTACATGAAGTGGCCTGCCTTGGAATGGTTCCTCGTTATCAAAAAAAAAAAAAAAAAAAAAAAAAAGAAGATTTTTGAGGGAAAAGGGTGATGTTATTTGTGGGCCTTCCCATTCAGGAACCAGAAGCCTGACGTTGGTAGTTGGCTAGCCTGTCCTTAGTGGCTATAAGCCATTGCTATCTTAGTCATAATTACTTTGGAACCTGCTACTATGGTCTGTAGTCGTGATATCATTTGGGCTTCAGAGTTTTCTCTTCCTCCATTGTGGTTAGATTAGGTCCTTTCTTATCTGGTAGCTTTTGGGTTTTGGCTGCTTAGTTGTTACAAACAACCTTAATACTATGGAGTTATTTCATATTTTATTTTCCAAGTACTTGTTTTTGTTACCTTACATCTGATGTATGTGAACTGATAACAGTACATTTTTTCCAATATAGTTTGTGACAACTGTCCAATAAACTGTTAAAACGGCTGAGAAAACTTAGCCTATCAGGTGGCAAAACTGCCATGTCAGGTACAGAAATTCTGCAGACAAGTGGTGAATTCATTTAGGACAAGGTTTCATGTCTGTGGACCAAACAATTGATGTACTTTCTTCTCTTATCCCTCTTTTGGAGTAAGAAATCTTTTCATATAAGTTACTTGCAATTCAAACTTTACCCTAAGCAGAGTGGCTGTGTGGAAAGATTTTTCTTAGTAACTGTGTGGCGAAACGAGGACACAAGCAGAGTTATTTACAAATTTTTCTAGGTACCCATGTAGAGGATGTCTTATGATGTATTGCTAACGCTGGAGCTTTGGAATCTAACTTGTACCCAATATGGGCAGATAGATCAACTAATGTGTTTTCTTCTTTTACTGCTGTGTACATGCGCCAATATCAGGTGTATTCCACATCAATGGCTATGCTGCTTACAATGGTTTTATCCGTATACCTTTTCAATTTCAAGCCTGTGCTGCAGGTAAGTTGCCATGCACTTTGAAGTCCAATAATTGTTTAGCTCCTCTCTATATCTCATGCCAGTGAGTATTTACATGATTAATGATCCTTTTCTTTTCTTTTTTGGTTACCTTGCTGCAGCTTTTCTTGGGTATTATTATCTGTATGATGTCATTACACATATATTTTGCCCCAACAAACTTGCTATTGGATTTGCCATCAACCACTAAAGCAGCTCCTGAGAGTCTAAAAGAAATTTATGTTGAACGACGAACAGATTCCTGATGTTCTCTTTTCACGGAAACTAATGATTTTGTCAGATCCCCAGTGAATGTTGCTCCTAACTTGATGAAATGCTGTAACTGGAATGTAGTTGAGAGGGGATACCACCTGTTGTCCATGACGAAGCATCTGCAACTGGAACCATCCTGTAGACATCTGAGTTCCTGGCCTGCAATTGCCGTCATAGAGTACAATTCCCTCACTGACAATTACTGTCCCAAAGTTGGAGAGAACAAATTTGTTCCATTATTACATGAATAGACTGATGTAGATTCGTCTCTTAAATTCTTTTCCCAATATGTACTGAATATTTTCGTTCAAAATCATATTCCTCCTGTGTTTTTTTCATACATGATCACTAAAGAATGGCGGCAAGAAATTTTAGAGTATCGGATTCTCTGAATCAAGTGTCTTCGGCTCTGCATTGTTTGATTTGTTTCCGTATATCCCGGAATCTGCTTGATGCTCAAATTTGGTATGACAGGTTCATGTACTTAGAACTTTGTCTGCCTTTGTGGAATATAAAGAATTTTGGTCCTTCCACACGTATGTTTCCCCTCCAAACATGCTGGTAGGTTTGCCATCGCCTGCTAAAGCAGCTCCTGAGAGACCAAAAGAAGTTTCTGTTGAGAAGCACATTTCCTGATGCAGGAAACTCTTGCTTTTGTTAACTTGTATATTCACTGGAAGATTTGCCTCTAACTTGTATTGGAAATATTATAGGGAGTTTAATACACACACGGCAATATCCATGGAGAAGCATATGCACATGGAATCAATACCATCTTCTAGTAATCCAGATTCTTCTTAAATCATAGAAATGCTTAAGAAGTTGCTTGGGAATCAGATTCTTTGGTTCTGCTTTGTTCATGTTGTGTATACTGAAATTTGCTATATATGGTATGAGACTATAATTGGCAGTTGTATCTAAAAAATTTGATGCCATTGTCAACAATATGAAGAAATTTTGATGCCTTGCTTCTGAGCCTTGTCATCCTAAAAAATTTGATGCCATTGTTAACAATACGAAGAAATTTTGATGCCTTGTCATCCTTCTCATTAATTATTATTTAATTTTAACTAAAAATCACATTCTTTATTTTAATTATCCATTCTTTTAAGGCACATACATCGGGCTCCACAAATTAGGGATTCACTTTTGGTCATTTCTTCATTCTTGTGAAGAGAGAGAATGTCAGACTTTTAATGTTTTTTTAAGATATATATAGGGAGTGTATAGTGCTCATAGAGCCACTATTCATAGGAAGTGTATAGTGCTTAAAAAAATATTAAAAAAAAAAAACGTGCATTTTAGTATTTTGGCTCTCGAAACTAAGGATTTTTCCAAAATAAAGAGCCAGATGAACCCGCTAGTGTTAGAGGACTTAGGACCTATTTTGTGATAGGAAATGGTGGCTGCTTTGAGAGAGGTCACACCTCCTAAAATTCATACAAGATAAATATGCTGAAAAAATTGTATGCACTTGTTCAATAATTTAACGGTTCTTATATAAGACCCCTTACAAGCTTTAAGGAAAATATTCCTAATTTTCTGCATGTAGAAGGAAAGATACTATACTTAATAAATAAGATTACATTATTATATGGAGAAGAGGAAAGCTCCTTACTCTCGATGCGGTCAACTCCCATGGGCAAGACTGGAGTAGACTTGGAGTGGTTATAGAAGACATTCGGCAAGATCTTCATGGACTACACAACTGGAGGATGCTGTTTGTCCATAGGGAAAGTAATCAAGCAGCCCATGCTCTGTCAAAAACAGCCACTTGTGAGGTTATTGAGAGTCAATGGCTTTTTGAGCCACCTGATTGTATTTCTGATATTCTATTATTAGAGCGTAAAGCTCTATACCTTTGAATTTATCAATGAGAAAGTGATGATTATTTCAAAAAAAAAATATATATATTTTATTCTTGCCCAAATGAGCTAGATGATAACAGACCATTTTTTTGAATAATAGTGCTAAATTCTCATTGATGAATCAATCAAACAAGAGCAGAAAGCTTTGTCAAAACAATGTCACAAATACATTCAAGAATAGTATCTATCAAATTCCTATTTATGACATCTCATGTAGCTGCTTTAGGTAAACTAGGGCCGGCCCAAAGGCTAGGCGACTTAGGCCTTCGCCTAGGGCCCCCAATTTAATAAGGCCCAATTTTTTTTTTTTTTTTTTTTTTTTTTAAAAAAAAATTAAATGGCCCAAAAAAAAAAATAATAAGGCCCATTTTTTTTTTATTGAAATTCAACGCCTCTAATCATAGTAAATAAGTAATTTAAAAAAGCCCCAATGTAATAAGACTTAAGATAAAATAATAACAATTTAAAATATTTATATATGACAAACCCACTGCCACTTAGGCACTCACGCACGTCTTTGTGTTGAAACTAGCTTATGGAAGGAACTAAAGAGTAAGACTTACCATTTCCTTTGACAAGCCCTGTGACAAGACTCCACGTCTCCAGCGGATACAAGCACACTCTACTCTATGAACTGTCACTCCAGATAGTAGAAATAATAATGATTGTTAATTTGTTAAAACAGTGTTTTGCATACCAGACAAAATTCATTATAGACTTATAGTCTACAGAACGCATAACGAGATTTTCTCCAAAACCTTCATCTTCATTCTTCGATGCTAAAATTTTTTTCTCGCTCAGCTCAAGTTCTCTTGATCAATTTGTTCCATTGTTCCTTTGACAAATCAAATTCTATTGTTCTATTTTTATAATTTATTTTAGAAATTTTTTTTTTTTTTTTAAAAAAAAAATTGTGTTTGTTTAATTTGTTAATATTTTGAATTAAACATGTCTACTATAAAATATGCATCTGGTTACGAAATTTTTTTTAAAAAAAATTTAAAAAAAAAGTAGAAAAGCTTATTGAATCTCAAAGATGAGCTTCAAATAAATTTGTCATTAGCAATAAATAAAATATTGAAGATAACATGTGTGAAAAACTCATAAATGAACAAAAAATTCATCAAAAAGAATAAGAAGATAATGACAATACTATTGATGTATCTAACTCTATTGTTATAAATATTTATGACCTACGCCATTGAAAAAATATTGATGCAAAATTAAGGGATTTATTAGTAGAAAATGGTCCAATAAGATACAATAATATAAATTTTCCTGAAGATGAGAACTCTAGGCATTTTTCTAGTACATCTTATGTATGAAAATTATCATATGAGGAGCAACATAATAGAAAATGGATAGTTTATTCAAAAGATTTAGATAGAATATTTTGTTTTTGTTGCAAGTTGTTTAATTCAAATCCTAATAAAATGCAACTAACTAATAAAGGAACTAATAACTGGAAAAATCTTAAAAGTCACGAAACAACTAATGAACATATTATTAACATGAATAATTGAGTTGATTTAGAAATGAGATTGTTAAAAAATAAAACAATTGATAAAAATGTATAATAACAAATTAACAGAGAAAAAGGTCATTGGAAAAATGTATTATTGAGAATTATTGCTGTAGTAAAGAATATTGATAAGAATAATTTAGCATTTAGAAGACAAAATGAAAAGAACTACCAAGAAAACAATGAAATTTTTTTAAGTCTAATTGAAATGATTGCAGAATTCGATCCAGCAATGCAAGAACATATTCAGCTTATTCAAGGTGGTGAAATTCATAATCATTATTTTGGACATAAAATACAAAATTAATTTATACATTTGTTAGCAACAGAAATTAAAAATAATATTACTAAAAAAGTTAGAGAAGCAAAATATTTTTCAATTATATTTGATTGTACCCCGGATGCAAGTCACCAAGAACAAATGTCTCTCATTATACGATGTATTAATATTTCAAAAAATCCAATAAAAGTATAAGAGTATTTTGTAGAATTTATAACAGTAGATGATACTACTGGAGAAGGTCTTTTTAATGTTCTTATAAACGTAATAAAAAAACTTGAACTTAATATTAATTATATACGATAACAATGATATGATAATAAATCTAATATGAAGGAAAAAGAATGAGGGGTGCAAAAAAGACTATTAGATATAAATCCTAAAGTATGTGGTTGTCATAGACTTAATCTTGTGCTATGTGATATTGGTAATTCATGTCTTAAAACTATATTTTTTTTTTGGAATTGTACAACATATATATATTATTTTCTTCATCTATAAAATGATGAAAAATATTACTATATAATGTGTCAAGTTTAACTTTTAAGCCATTATCACAAACATGTTGAGAAAGTCAATTGAAAGTCTAAAAGCAATAAAATTTTAAACTCCACAAATAAGAAACGCTTTGTTACAATTAGCAAAAACAAGTAAAGATCCTAAAATAAAAAGTGAAGCTAATTGTTTAGCAATCTATGGGATGAAAAGTTTTGAATTCTTATTGAGTATGACTATTTGGTATGATATTTTATTTGCTATTAATACTGTTAGTAAAAACTTACAATTGAAAGACATGCATATTGATATTGCTATAGATCAATTAGAAGGTCTTACTTCTTATTTTAAAAACTATAGAGAAACTAGATGTAATTACATATGCTATGATTTCATTTAAAGAGATTGCAACTAAAATGGAAATAGAACATGCTTTTCATAAAAAACGTATAATTCGTAGAAAGAAATAGTTTGATTAGAATACTAATGACAAGACAACACAATTTGCTGAAAAATCTTTTAAAATTGATTACTTCTTATATATGGTAGATCAAGCTATTTTTTCAATTCAAAGTAGGTTTAAACAATTTCAAATATTGAAAAATAATTTTGGTTTTTTATTTAATTTTAAGAAATTAAAATCACTAGATGATGATGGTTTACAAAATAAATGTCTTAATCTAGAAGGTTTCCTAAAGCATGATATTAATTATGATCTTGATGGTTTAGATTTATTTTCAGAACTAAAAGTTTTAAAAGAAATTTTACAAATAGAATAAGTGCTCCAATTGACATATTAAATTATATAAAAAGGCTTGATTATTTACCAAATGCATGTATCGCTTATAGAGTTTTATTGACAATTAATACATGTTACAGTTGCTTCTGCAGAAAGAAGTTTTTCTAAATTAAAATTGATAAAATCCTACCTAAGATCAACAATGTCATAAGAGAGATTAAATGGATTAGCCACATTGTTAATTGAAAAAAAAAAAGAAAAAAGGAAATATTAGAAAATCTTGAATATAAAAACTTAATCAGTAATTTTCCATCTCAAAAAGCGAGAAGACTGACTTTTAAATAAAAATATAATAATAATATTAAAATAAATAATATTTATTTATTTTTTAAACATTACAAAAAATAAAGCATAATTTCAAAGTTTCGCCCATGGTCCTAAAATACATTAGGCTGGGTAAACCATGGGCCGCTTTGTTGGCATCCCTGCTCACGTGTGCATCTCCCTCCACGATTAAACTATGAAGTCCTAGGTTCTTGGCATCTTGCAGAATTGTACTCCATGGAACAGAGCCATGGCTTCTGCTGCAGCAGTGGGTTCAACTAAGCCCATCTTCGTGAAGCTCCAAGCAGCAATGATCTTGAACAATAATCCCTATATATCCCCATGCGACCCCTTCCCGCTTGGGGTCGACCCTATTAATGCTATTAAAAAAGCACACAAGAAGCAAATGTTATTATATATATATATATATATATATGCTAAGAATATATGTAACCTGTTAGAGCTAAGAATATATGTAACTTTTTAGAGCTTAGTTTGTAAGATATTTTGTCTCCAAATTATAGAAAAAAGTTAAATTCTTGCACACGCAAAATACCGCAAAATGAGTTTTCTTTCATTACAATATTCATTAGCTAATTAAAAGAAGCTACCCACGTCGAGGAATGAGAACTCTTGTTCTCTTTGTGTCATCTCAAATATAACGTGACTTTCAAAATTATCAATAGATCAAAATTCAACAATAATAATTTTAAATTTATTAGTAATTTTAAAAACCCAAGTCAGATTTGGGAGGAAACAGAAATGGTCCTTGTAGCATTACTCACCCATGTCTCTCTAGGCTCTTCTCTGATTTTGGATACAGATAAGTATATATATGTAACATCAAAGCTGCAACTGGGGACATTAGTTTGTAACTTGGACGGAAAGCAATAGAACATAGATGGCCTAATAATAATAATAATAATCCTAACCATTCAATTCTCTGCCATGAATTTAGACACATATACGTGGCTTTCAGGGTAGTTCAGATGCATTAAATTGTATGTGATTCTCAACCCCTAGCTCGATCGCACACCATAATAATCTGGTAAAAAATCTACTACATTTTTCATGATGGTTCGCTTTCAAACATCAATGCACTCCCATTCATGTTGTTGTTTCTCCTTATCTAGGATGTCTATAAAAGGGATGTTTGAGTTATGCTCAATTATTCAATAAGCTAGCTAGCAGTGAGAAAAAGGAGAGGATGAGTGGAATTGGTTGCTCCAACAGTGGTTATGCCGCCATGGCCGGGGTGCTCAGGTCAAATGGGCAGCAGCAAGGGAGCAAGAGAGAAAGCCGCTGCTGCAGCTTCCAGATGCCTCTGCACTATCCGAGGTTCAAAAAGAGTGACTACGAGAGCATGCCTGAGTGGAAGCTTGATTGCCTCTTGAATGAGTACGGCTTGCCTGTCACTGGAGATATCACCCAAAAGAGGAAGTTCGCCATGGGAGCCTTCCTTTGGCCTTCCCAAGAATGAATCTATATATATATATATATATATATTAAGCTTTGTTATGAAAACCCATGTAGTTTTATGTGAGAGGTTGATAATCTGGGATTTGCTTGGAGACTGATATATATGTAGATTATGTAATATTGTAACGTACGTGGATCTTTGGTCTATAATATGTAATGCTTCTGTGTAAATATAATGAAGATATATATTGAAGTATGTGTATACATCTATTATGAGGGCGATCTGAGCTCCATGTATAAATTAAGAGGTTTGATACAGGAACAACTTAAGTCTAATTTTGGCCTAACTTTTAAGTCAAATTTCTCTTTCTCTCTCTAGTTGAAGGCTCTCTCTCTTCTCCACATCATTTTTATTTTATTTTATTTTAAACTTAATAGAAAAATTGGGTTAAAGTTGGATTTAAGTTGTGTTTTTATCATTTTCCATAAATTAATGGGGTGGACATCTAGCACAGAACTAGAATTTTTCATTTGAAGGGACCAAAATATGAATGACGATGTTATGTGACTAAAATGATAAGGCATTAGTAGTTGTCAAGTGTTATTAATTAATAGGATATCATTATCTTAATTAATAGTCGTATTGTGTTAGTGATAGGATATACTTAGTGACGGAGCTGGGGTTGGCCGGTGTAGGCCATGCCTTCCAACACAAGGTTAAAATATATATATATAGAAGGTTTTTTTTTTTTTGGTTGCCTTTTGGCCCTTACCCATACCAAAATCTGCCTCTGTCTCAATGAGAGTACTTTATTTTTATCAGATTTCTTTGTAAAATTCATCTGGTTGATGAATACAGAAAGCAAGAATTAATTATCTCAACCCTATTAATAGGCCTTTTGAGAAGTTTAGGATTCTTCAAACTATTCTAAAATTATTCGTTACATGCTTAAAAAATTAGGCATGTAAGCGTTGAGTCAAATTTAATTTTGATAAGGGTAACATATATATTCATTTCAATGGAAAAAAAAAAAAGGAAAGAAAAGGGTAAAAATATATATATATAGAAAACCAAGAGAAGCCATGGCTCTCTCTGTATGTAAGTGTGGCTCATGTACTCCTGAATGGTCGTGTTTGTGTCTAAGCTGAATATGTTTAACCAAAAGGGCCGGAATTATTTCAGCATATCGATCTGATACTGTCGATGCAAAAACAAATTTGTAATAACCATGGATAGGTTACTAGATCTCTTATTCATCATTAATCTTTGAATGCAGGCCAAACACGTATTTTTAAACAAAATCTGAGGGTGTTTTTGAAAACTTTAAAAAAAAAATCTTAATTTTTGCACAGCATGCAAAAAGTGTGTTTTAAAAAACACAAGATTTTAAATGCTGAACTATGTTTCTACTAGCTACTTTCTTTTGAAATTAAAAAAAAAAAATTATTAATTGCACTTAAAAATTGCTAAAACAACGCGTTTTGGTTCCTAAGGAGTAGCTCAATTAGCTGTGAACTATGCCTCATGAAGCGAATGTTACTAGTTCAAATCTCCTATTCCCCTTCCCTTGTGTGGACATGTCAACAAAAAATAAAAAAATAAAATGCATTTTGAAACCGGTAAACCATTTGGATGGCTATTAAGATTGGTTTGGTGGCTGCAATATTAATACCACGAAATGGATGAGATTTTATATTATATATATGAGCAGAAATTTTCCTCAAACCAGTCTGGAGGAAATATCTTCCAACCCATTTAAAATAGTGCTAATTGTTTATAAACATTTAAAACGTTAATATAAGTTAGTAAATTACAATTAATAATCTTAAAAATTTATTCCAAATCAGCCTGAATGAAATGGAAACGAAAAGAAATGGAGAGGATCCGGTTGACGGTAGTGATTGTGTAAAAAACATCTAAGGTTTAGAAGTTGCCACCTCATTTAAAAGTCCATAACGTTTTCCTAGCTATAGCAAACTTAACGTACGATTAGGTTTAGTAGCTGCTAGCTGAAAAACAAATATGAATAGGAAAAGACAAAACCCACTTGAATCCCTCTCATCTTTCTCTCTCTTTCTGTGATATCTGAACTAATCTTCTCTCTCCATCTCTCCCATGGCTGAAATTGATTCTTACAAAACCAAATATCATCACCACCACACCTCTAAAGCTCTTTGGCTTCAACATTCATAACATTTCAGAAGAAAACGACTCAGATTCAATCAAATCCCCATCTGGGAATCAATCACCAAAATCGGAATATTATTCACATATCACAGATCAGAGAGATTCAAGTGGGTTTCCTAATTGAATCGAAGGAAACATCGATTGGGTTTCCTATCTGTATCTAAGGAAATATCGATTGGGTACAGATATTTCCTATCTGTACCCAATCTAAGGAAATATCGATTGGGTATCAAGTGGGTTTCCTATCTGTATCCAATTCTCTTCAACTGGTGATGATCCGGAACCCAATGAAATATCCTCCGATCCATTTAAAATAATGCTAAGTATCTATAAACATTTAAAACGCACATTAAATTTTTAAGGTCATTAATTACAGTTTACTAACTTAGATTAATGTTTTAAATGTTTATAGACACTTAATACTATTTTAAATGAATTGAATGATATTTCTTTCAGATTGATTTTAAAAAAACTTCTATCTTTTATATATATATATATATATATATATAACATTGGATGCCATCACAACTGAAGTATACCATGAGTTGAATTAAATAGGTGTCATTCAATGTGACAATTACCTGACTTCTCATCCACGGCATCAACACTATTTTATTTTATTTTTATTTATATAATAATAATGCAAACGATAATTTCAAGTTGTAAGAAAGGTCTTAGTTTCCGCCGCGTATACATATTATACAAGCTCGAAAGGTCGCAGCTGCTTTCTGTCTTATGTCCTATATTTATGCCATATATTATTGTAGGTAACTGAAAGCTATATATATATATATATATATGATGAATCCTTATCCATAATAATATGTATATATTTTAAAAAATAATAATAATTGGTTTTTCTTTTAGCCCACAAGGTTTATCATTTATGCGACAGTTGTTATTAATCATTTGATTTTTTTATATATATAAAAAATGATTAAGAGTTAATATCGACTGCTACATCAATACTATAAGATAATTATAAGCTAAAAATATAGATTTAGCATTATTCATTTCTTAAGTTAGAGCTATCATGCGTCTCTAATTACTGATGTAACACTCCCGACTTGCGTTATGTACATACATGGCACAGGATGCTAGTTAGAGGCAGAATTGTTTTTCCAATTTTTTTTAAAAATACCCTTATAATTTTTTAAAAATTAGAATATGCCCCTCCAAATTTTTTATTTTTTACTTTTGCCCTCCCCAAATTATAAAAGGTAGTTCCGCACCTGACGCCAGTCTCGAATGAGATGTATGTGTTGAAAGTTTATTAGATGATTGCATGCTATATATGAGAAATGTTTTAAATGTTACTAATTTTACCACAAAAAAAAAAACTTTATAAATCGATGTGACAGGCCATGTATATAGTATCATATGTCAACTGCTGAATAAACTAGAAGTTGGTATGATACAATTAATCCACATAAACCTTCACATCAGTTTGTAGTGTTGTAATTATAATTGGTATTTCATAACAGTAGAACTCTTATGAAAAAGAAACATCACAAGTACAATGAGTTGAATGAGTAGTTTTGATTTTAATATGTCTCATTGAATATTGAATATGACAATTACTACTGACCTCTTATCCACGGCATGAATGACAAAATGTGTTACATAAAATATTAAAATTATTTTTTCTCTCGTACATGCAAATGCATGTTACTTGTCAAACAATGCAACTCTGTTTGACGATTACTTATTATTTTTTGGTTGTCTTATCAATGAATTATGCATGTTCTATATTGATTGCTGGTCGTTTTTGCCTTTCATCTTATTTGCAATTAAATAAATGGGGTATAAAAAAAAAAACTTAAAAATTTTAGAGGTATGCCAAAAAGATAATTTAATTCTTACAGTCAAATTCTTTTTCACTAATTTAAAAAATTCTAATAGCATGAAACGTTAAAACCAATAAAATTGTGATACTTGTCTTATTTAGGTCTGTGTGATACTAACAAAATCTGTTAAATTAGTAAACAAAATTTGACCAGATAGACTAATAAAGCCACCTTGATACTATATAAATATTAAAAGAATGAAGAAAAATGTTACATCTATTTTAAGTGCTTGTTTCCAAGTGCACATTCTATTGTTTGAACTTGAGAGTAGGAAGTAGTTCATGACAACTCTTTTTGCCCTTCATTTCAAACTTATCACCCAATTGAGATTTCAATAACCATGTCATCCACATATATCAACAAATAGTTTTAAAAAAAAATTAAAAAAAAATTAAAAAATCTAGGGATAGTTTAAGGGGAGACAGGGATGGCCCTGGCCTCTCCCAATTTGGCCTTGCCTCAAAAAGATAAACTACCCATTTGGCCCTGCCTCAAAAAGAAAACTACTCATTCCTTATTGTATTTAGGTACCAATGATTAGAAAAAGAAGAAGAAGAAGAAAAAAAAAATCCTAATAACAAAAAAAAATGGCTTCAGCCTCGTCCCATAAAACTTTCTGGTTATGTCCCCAACGAAACTAGAATATTTAGTTGGGGGTGCAAAAAAATTTTTTAAAAAAATCTTAGCTGGAAAAGTTAATTTTTAAAGGTTTTTTTTTTTTTTTTAACCACCCCTTAGTTTGGGGGCCGGAGTCCCAAGCCCAAGAATAGTTCCGCCCGTGACAATTGTTTGTAATCATAGTTACTTATAGAATAAGAATGTTCAAGTTTCAACCATAAAGTTGTTCAAATATTTGTACCACTACCTAGGATACCGTATCAAACCATACAATGATTTTTTCAACCTACAAACATGAACTTCTTTTTTTTTTCTTTTTCAACAAAGAACCTCTTAGGCTGATGAATGTAGATATATAGTTTCTTCAAGCTCACTACGTAGAATTTTTTTTTTCACATCAAGTTGCTCAAGTTTCAAATCAAATAGAGCAACAAGTGAGTAGAGCTATGCTTGACAACAAGAGAGAAAACTTCATTCAAGTCCAGGCCCCCTCTCTGATTGTACCCTTTGCAACGAAAAATGTTCTTATACTTGGCATCTTCAACCACTGGATTCCTTCATTTCTCTTGAAGACTCTTTGCAGCCAACAATCTTTACACCCTTATGAAATTTCACCAATTCGTAAGTCTGGTTCTTATAAAGAGATTCAAACCATACCTCATTAAAAATTTTACATTCAAAAGTAGTTGTTGATGGAGAATAATTGACCAAACAACAAGTTGTATTGACCACCTCAGCCTAGACATCCTTAAACCAATCGATATTCGAAAGCATACAAACGCTCTGTCCAAGAGATTCCTGTTCATCTGTTCGACAACCCTATTCTGTTGTGAAGTTTGCCTAACTAGCTACATGGTGTTTGACAATGCTTTCATCCGTAAAGAACTTATCAAACTTACCACTAAAAATTCCACACTATTTTCTATTTTTGATTCGCTTGATTTGCGTACTAGTTTGATTCTCAATCAAAGTTGTATATTGCTTGAAAGTGACAAACAACTCAATTTTTCGATTCAAAAAATATACTTAGACCTTTTTTGAATAATAACCAATAAATGTCAAAAGAGTAATATTATATATACTATACCCAATCTTATTGGGCTGATATGATAGTGCCCATCAACCCTTATAAAAATAAAAAGAAAATTAAAAAATCTAATGTCTAATGCACACTGCCACATTAGTCCAAGACTCCAATGAGATGAATGTATAGTATATAACATTTTTTGTGTCAAAAACTATCCAACACCATCCTTAGCCAGAACCTAAGTGGGACCTTGAAGATCTGAATAGATATAATCTATTGTACCCTTAGTTTTGTGAATACCAGTATTGAACTTGACCATGCATTTTTTTTTTTTTTTTTTTCAAGAACACAACGCTCACAAAAATCAAGTTTTCTTTTTCTTTTCTTTTTTTTAATCACAAAGCTGAATCTCATTTATTCAAGATTGTCATACCCCTATCACTCATGTGACTCAACTTCATATGTCATAATTAGGCATTCTCTAAATCTAGATCATCTGAAGAACACAAAATTGTTGAATTTATCACCATATACTGCTTTGAAAAAAGTATAGGCCATCAACTTTGTCACCTTTCGTCATAACTAAAGACCCTTGACAAAATCCCCTACCCAGTAGGCCTGTAAACGATCCGAGCCGAGTTGAGCTTAGTCGAGCTCGAGCCGAGCTTGTACAGTAATCGAGCCGAGCTTGTACAGTAACCGAGCCGAGCTCAAGCGAGCTCACGAGCCGCTCGGCTAATTTGCAAGCCTAATTTTTCCTATAATTTAAATAAATTTATATTAACTATAAACTTAAAAGANCTTCTTTTAGATTATTCTTCTTCGTCACCCTTAAGAGTGGCAAGATTAGGGGCCAATATTTATGGAAATTCCATTGCAGCTCCTTACCCCGATTGTATTATATATAGGTTTTTCTTTTTCATTTTTTTTTTCAATCTTTATTTTCCCTTTTTTTTTTATTATTTTTTTTAGGAATTTTACAATGCCCCACCCAAGCACAGTTAATTTAACAACTGTAGCATCTTTCTTTTTTTTTTTTATTCGGGCCTTTCTGCCCTTACATGCTTAACGAACAAGCATACTTAATCCACTCAATTTCTTCTCTTAAACAAATTGTAAATGTAGCTTAAATAAACTGCAGAAACAACCAAAAAAAAAAAAAATGCGTATATTGATCATTTCAATATTTCTTTTGTTCACATGCCATGTTTTCTCTATTTTTTCCAATTGCAGTGTGATGTAAAAGGAACAATATATATATATATATAAGTCTGAATTTCAGAGAAACCCCAATGATGTTTATTCGTCTAACACTGATAAGGAAAATAAACGAACCACTCTTAGAATCTCACATTTTATTGGTATAAGTGTTGAACAAGGAGCATACCCCAAAGCAAAGCTACTATGCACGTACATTCTTCCTCTTCTACTTTATTCGTTCAGTATTTTTTTAAGACAGCCTATTAACTTAAGCATCAAGGTTCTGTTGGTTCTCTCTGTCTGACTTCGCTGGTCATTCAAAAATCTGCTTCAACACACTCAGAATTACTATAACACTTATATTACATAATCGTTTTTAGGCTTGGGCAAATTCACCGCCTATCGACCGACTTTTGCTAACACCGCTTAACCAATGGGCGATAGATGAAACAATTTTTTTTTTTTTTTTTTCAACAAATTCGGTTTAGTAGGCGAAATAAAATTCTTTTAACCGAATCGACTTTACTGACTGATTTCACCGAAAATTTTCAATTTTTACACATACCGACTTTACTGACATTTTGTCGGAACAAAAATTTTTTTACCGACACTGACATTACCGACCGACGCCGAGCCCTAATTGTTTTCCCATAAAAAAAATTGGGTGAAATACTTTATTAGTACATGTGTTTGCAGATTTTTAGTTTTTCCCATCTAAGGTTTAAATTATATCATAAATGGTACTTGACTTACGGGAAAATACCAACTTAATATTTTCGTTAGGTTCTGTCACACATGTCATCATATGAAAATGAAACATGTCCTAAAAAAATATTTAAATAATAATAATTAAAAAAAAATTAAACCTTAAAAAAAAATAAAAAAATTCATGGGGTGACCAACCACCCCCATTTTGGTCATTGGGGGTGGCTCAAGGCCAGTATGGGGATGGCCGAACCACCTCAAGACCCTTGGAGTGGTTCGGCCACCCATGAAAATAAAGTATTTAACCTTAAAAAAAACAAAGAAGTGCTCTTTAAAAAAAAAAAAAAAAAAACAATCGAGCCGTTATTTCCCTTTGAGGAACCATTTTCTTTTTTCTTTTTTTTTTATAAGTACGATGTGAAACTACAAACTCCAAATAAACTACATAAGTGAGACAAACGGGGGAGGATCTATACTAGATGAAGCATGAACTAAAGTAGGGAAAGCTGACATGGGAATGCTGCCAGAGTAGGATCCGGCTGCGGCCCAGCGTGCCATAGAGTGGGCACAGAAGTTTGCACTTCTTGAGATGTTCCTAACTTCCCATAAGGAAGTTGAAGGAATAGATTCTAGTGAGTTAAGTATAATAGCAGAGATCCTCCAATCTCTAACGAAATTTGGATTTTTGAGAGAAAGAACCACCACTTCCGAGTCTCCTTCAATAATGAAACGGTCCTTTTTTAGAGAAAGTGCTAGCGAGATAGCCAGTTGAGCTGCTATAGCTTCTCCTACATTTGGTGAGCAAGAGATGTTTATTTGAGATATAGCTTGAAGAATATGGCCCTTATCATCTCTGCAGATCGCTGCTTGTGCCGAGAAAGAGTCGCGAATGGCTGTATCGAAATTGATTTTGACTCAGTTTGTTGGGGGAGGGGTCCATGTTTCCTCCAGAGTTGAGGAAGAGGGGTGCCAAGCCTGATAATGCTCAAGAGTAATTTTGTTGATATGCCTCGACACAGAGATAGCATCATAAGAAAGCCCATCATGATAAGCTTTGTTTCTATAAAACCATAATATATCACATGCCACAGCCGCAAAGATTTGAAATTTGTGCTGATCCATCAAAGGAATACCAAAGGAGCTTCCCGGAGAGATAATTAACTGGATCCATTCCGTCAAAGTAGTAAACGTAAAAGCTGTCGAATCTAGAGGCCAGAAAGATTGACGCCAAACAACTCGCGCGAAGTGACATTCAAAGAATAAATGGTGCAGGGAGTCAAAAGCTACCTTACAGAGAGGACAAGCATTTTCATCTGTTGTGATGTGAATTTGACTAAGGCGCTCCTTTGTTGGAAGAATATTCCAAGCTATTTTCCAAAGAAATAATCTCAGACGATCATTAAGATTTAATTTCCAGAGAGACTTCCAGAATTGTGGAGAATTTGAAGAAGCAGCATTATTGGAGGATACCTCAGAGATAAATCGGTAGGCTGAAGAAACCGTGAATTTACCAGTTGTGGATGGAGTCCAAAGATAATCTGTTCCAATTTCATCTGAGATGCGGATCTTGAGAATCTCTATAGCCGAAATAGAGTCAAATAAATTATGAATAGCTGAGGTTTTCCAGATAGCAAGATTTGGATCAATCAAATCCCTCACCAGAAGCGCTGGGAGATGTTTGTTGAAGGGAAATTTGGGGCCAAGCTTAAACAAAGGAATAGTGGGAACCCAGTTTGAAGACCAAATTGGAGCAGCCGAATTCCTGGAAACTTTAAGGCAGGTTCCAGATAAAAGAAATGGTTTAATCTTTTGGATTCCTTTCCACAACCAGGAAGCAGAAGAAGAAGTCGGAGAAGATAAGAAATCCCCATACTTAATATACTTTTTTTGAAGCTGTTTGACCCATAGACAATCTGTATTAGTAGTCATCTTCCAACCCAGCTTAGTAATCAGTGATAAATTGAACTCATGCATTCCGCGAAACCCTAGGCCTCCTTCATGTTTCGGAAGACAAATAGAGCTCTATGACTTCAAAGAGAGATTTCGTGCTTTATCCTTAAGGAATCCCCACCAAAAATTTTTAAACATTCTGTCTAATGAAGAGCTAAAAGACATGGGCATCAAAAAAGAGCTCATAGCATAGGGAGGTATAGAAGCAGCCACTGATTTGATAAGAACAGTTCTTCCTGCCTGGGAGAGAGTTTTAGCATGCCATCCTTCAATTTTCCCAGAAACTTTTTCCAGAATATCTTTAAAAGCTCCCACTTTAGATTTACTGAAAAAGAGAGGCAAACCAAGATATTTTGAAAAATTCGAAGTCCTCTTGTAAGGAAGAATACTGCTTATACTGGCTATAGTAGCTGGAGCCGTGTTTCTACTAAAATGAATAGAGGATTTCGACTCATTTATAGCTTGACCCGACCAAGAACAATAACAATTCAGAACCGATCTGAGAATATTAGCCTCCGATGATGTAGCCTTTGCAAAAAGAATGAGATCATCAGCAAAGAGAAGGTGAGAAATAGGAGAACAATTTTTGCCTATCTTGATGCCTTTCAAGAGATCTTGCGATTCCGAACGAAATAGAAGACGGGATATTACCTCAGTACCAAGTATGAAGAGAAAAGGAGATAAAGGATCTCCCTGTCTTAGACCACGGTCTGGGCGAAAATGACCAAAAGGACTTCCATTGATAAGAATGGAAAATGATGGCGATGTGATGCAGATACGGTCCAATTAATCCACATTGGAGCAAAACCCAGCTTTGTTAAGATGGCGAAAATAAAACTCCATTCCATACGGTCAAAAGCTTTCTCCATATCAATTCTTACTGCCATTAGTCCTCCGCATCCCCTTTTCGATTTTATAGAATTAAACAACTCATGGACGAGAATGGTATTGTCTTGAATAGTTCTTGAGGGTACAAATGCAGATTGGAATGGAGAAATGAAGTGATGAAGCAGTCCTTTAAACCTGTTCGCCAAAATTTTAGAGATGACTTTGTAGATGACATTACATAAGCTAATGGGACGAAACTGGTGTACCGAAGATGCCCCCAATTTCTTTGGGACAAGAGCAATGAACGTTGTGATTTTGCTCTTTCATAAGATTATTGTTCTCAAAAAAATCCCAGATGCTAGAGAGAACCTCTTCTTTGACAATATGCCAATATTTTTTGTAGAACAATACAGTGAATCCATCTGGCCCTGGAGCTTTGGTGGAACCCATTTCAGACAAGACCATGAAAATTTCTTGTTCCGTTGGTATTTCACAAATAGTGGCATTTTCCTCAAGAGAGATACAGTTGTCAAAAAGAGATAACAAATCTTCATCTAAATTAGGCGTAGAAGAATTGAAGACAGATTGAAAATGGGATGTAAAGCAATTATCAATTTCTTGTCGCTCAGAGGACCAACCTCCAGAGGGGAGTTTCAGAAAATCTATTGCATTCCTCCTCCTTTTGATGATAGTCGAGGTGTGGAAAAATTTCGTATTCAAATCCTTGCAAGATAGCCAAGTTTCCCTAGATTTGTGATGCCAGAGAGATTCCTCTTGGAGAAGGAGATTGTCTAGGGAATTCTGAAGCTGAAGTTCTTGAGCAAAATTGTGGGACGTGGGAGGTAATTGCTAAACCTGATCAAGATGATTGAGAGTGTGGGCAATACGCCTTTGGATATTCCCAAAATAAGATGAGTTCCAAGCCTTTAGAGCCAATTTAGTGGATTTGAGCTTCTTTGATAAAATGAATGGGGGAGACCCCAGTAAAGTAGAGCTCCATGCAGATGAAATGGCCCACAGGAAGGATCATACGTCCAAAATTCTTCAAATCTAAAAGGACGGGGAAGAGTGAGATCTGTTGGGACCGTGTTCAGAAGTATAGGATTGTGATCCGAGGAAGAAGCAAGTAAATGTTGTACAGAATAATGTGGAAACAGATGTACCCAAAGAGAGTTGGCTATCCCTCTATCAAGACGCTCCTTAATGAGATGATGACCTAGCCTTTTATTAGACCAAGTGTACGGATTACCAGAAAATCCAAGATCTATCATGCCACATGAATCCAACAAACCATGGAATGCATTAGATGAAGAACTAGCATATGGCATACCACCATGTTTATCAGATTGAGAGAGAATCATATTGAAGTCACCAATACATAACCAAGGGCCATGAAAATCTTTTCCCACATCCAAAAGAGAGTCCCAGAACATAGCTTTGTTTTTATGTACAGGAGGACCATATATACAGGAAAGTAACCAAGGGGAGTCAGGGGGGTCAGAATAACACCAAGCAGATAATATATTAGTAGAAGACGAACAACACACCAAATCCACACCATGTCGCCATGCCAACAAAAGCCCTCCTTTAGTGCCAGAGGGTGGAGCATGCAACATTAGAAAAAAACCTAGACTATTTAATATTACAGACGATTGTAACGGTTGCAGTTTAGTTTCCGACAAAAAGAGCACATCTGGTGAATGAGAACGGATCTTACCCCTTAAACTGCGAATTGCAGAGGCACGGGGTAATCCTCTGCAATTCCATGCTAGGATCTTCATGGATTAGGAGGAGGCCTCACACGGCGCTCCTCCTGATTGATAATATGCCCAGCAGTTGAAGTAGTTGTACCTGCAGCAGTAGTAGAAATTTTATGCCTTCCTCTGTTTGCACGAAAAAATCTGTGTGAAGGAGAAATTTTTGTTGCAGCTACAGGTGGCGTAACATAAGCTGAAGCTGGAGATGAAGGAGCAGGCAAGGCAGCTGCATGAGTTGGAGTTGGAGTAGTCTGCTGCATCTCCATGGGTGAAGGCCTGGAATGGCGTGTCTGGACGCTTGATTTAGATTGAAAATGCTGCTGCAGATGAAGATTTTGAGGGCCTGGAATGGGTGAAGTCTGCTGCATCTCCATGGGTGAAGGCCACACCGGTGTCCCCAACAAAGGAGTATTCAAGAAATCATAAACAGGACCTCTTATTGGAGTTGCATGTTGAAGATTAGTGAGAGAAATGGCTGCCACTTCAATATCAGATAATGGAGAAGAATAATCTGTGGGACTCAACCTTTGTTTTTTCAAGAGTGCCAAGGGTACTTCATCTTCATCATAAGACATATTTTTTTTTCCTTTACCCTTTGAGATGATAGCAGGGAGAGTGTAAGATATTGTTGAGTTTGGAGTAGATTGTGGAGAAAAAGACTCCCCTGGTAGACGGACAGTAGAAGGCTTTTTGTTGTGTTGAGACAATGAGGGAAAATTATAGTATATAAGGTGGTCAGCTGGATGAATTGAGGTGATTGGGTCTGGAATCACAGGCTGTTGAGAGGGGAGTGGCATAGCTTCTTGAGAGAGAAATCCCATGGATGAAGGTGGTCGAATTGTAGTGTAAGGCTTAAAACGTGAATGGGAATGGCTAGACATTTTGTGGGTTGTTTTCGGGTATGGTTGTTGAGATGGTAGTGTTGTTGTATTAGTAGAGGAATGAACTGGTTCAGTAGGAGAAATCTGGAGGGCCGTGTATGTGTGTTGTGGAGAGGTGGGCCTAGCAAGAGTTGCTGCAACATGTGTATTTGTGGTGGGCTTAAAATGTTGGGCTTGGGCATTTGGAGGTGAAAGGTGGAAAGAAGGTGGTGGTTTGAGTAGAGTTGGGTTGTCTTGGTTTTGGGCCCATGTGTTGAGGAAGTTGTTGAAAAGTTTGGGCTTGGATAGATGGGTTAACAAAGATGTGTGTGAGTGAAATTCAGAAAGTGGAAGTGTGGGATGAGTTTGATTGGTTGATTGGGAATATGCTGAAGTTGTGGGGCCGGCTGTAGTGTGAACTGTTGGAGGATGATATTTAGTTATCTGATAAGGTGGTGGGCTATCCCAAAAGAGATTTTGTAGGGGGTACGTACCTGCAGCAATGAGCTGGTCAGTAGTGTGTGGAGAATTCCAGAACTGGTTGAAAGTGCCCAGTTGAGAATGAACTAGAGGGCAGGGGTGATCCACGTGTTGGCTGCTAAACACCTTTGAAGAAAAAAGTGCTAAATCAAACTGGTTAAACATTGAGCCATGCACGCTGCCATGAGCCTCTAGCATTTGTGAAGGTACAACACTACTAGGGGAATTTCCAATCGATGCTGCTGAGGAGATACCAGAATCAGATTCTTCAGATTGCATCTTGGAAATCAGACGTGGAGTTGCATATGGAGGGGCTCTCAAAGACTTCCTATATTTTTTAGGTGTAACCGAAGAAGTTGGAGAAGGACAAAACCCACTCTTATGACCAATCAATCCACAGGAAGAACAATAATCATCTACTCTCTCATAAAGAAAGAAAATCCAGCGTTTCTCCCCTCCATCACAGTCCAAATCGAAACCAGAAGCTAGTGGCAAAGTGGTATCTATTTCAATTTTGATTCTAATAAATTGCCTACAAATGAGCCCATCAGAGTTATCATTTTCAAGCTCCATGATTTTCCCAAGTTTCTTGCCAATACGAATAGCATTCAAGGTGGTCATATATTGAAGTGGGAGGCTGTGAATTTGAATCCAAAAAGCACATAGGTACAGTTTAACCTCATCAATGGACAAAGCAGGAGACCAAGAATTTATGAGGAGCAAGGAATTTCGAATATTCCAAGGGCCTTGGTTAACTATATTTTTGTAATGGTTTTCATGAGAGACTGTAAAGAGTATTTATTTTGATCCAAAACCTCCATAGTCATAGGTGTAGCAAAATTCCAGGAAGTAAACAAAGTAGCTCTAACTTGATTATAATTTTGAGGTTTGCCAAGGAGCTTACCGATGAAAGCAAACCCCTGTGGAGGAGCCGTAGCAGTATCAAGAGCTACCAGTTTTGCTGAATCATCACATCCCAAAGCCTCCGTTTCCTTGATCAAAGCCTGAAGTGCATCCTGATCCATGTAGGAGTTGGTGTTCGTACCCATATTGGAACAGGGGAGAAAGAAAAAGGAAAGATGATACCGGTAACAAAGGAGAAGGTGTAAGAGTAAGTAGGAGAAAGCGTGAAATAGTGGTGAGATGATGGTGGAGGTTGTGGTGAGAAAGAGTTTATCGGGTAATGGAGAAGAAAAGTCTCAAGAGAGACGTGGGAATATCTCTATGGAGAGAGAGAGAAAAGCTCTTCCAGAAAGAGCGAGATTCCGTGTCGGGTAGTTGGTTTCTCTAAGTAAATCCAATTTTCACATGAACTCTTTTACATTCTTAGTGAGTAAAGATAGCTTGCTCCTCCTTTCTTTCTCTTCCTTAGTTCTAAGTCAAAAATCATATGGCTTAAATCTTTTTTGTAGTCTTCAAGTGTTCTTAGTTTTCTAATTAGCTACTTAGAGAAGATTGTGTGGAGTTCTACTTCAAGGCTATTGGGTAAGTGTTTCTTGTGTAAATATCATGATTTATTGTTTGTATTATTTGTTCTCATATAATTTTTTAAGACCCAATCAGCTTATGATGTAAAATAAGGTAATAAAGGAATTAATGATAGGAATGCATAGACAAATTGATTAAAAGCTTATGAAATTATCTATATTATTTACTTTATAGTTTTTACATTCAGTCATTTATTTTATTGTCATTTAAATTTAAATTCATATTTTTGGTGGTACGGACCATTGGTCTCAACCCCGAAATATGAATTCAGTGTTTACATTTAGTCATTTATTTTACTGTCATTTAAATTTAAATTCATATTTTTGGCGGTACGGACCATTGGTCTCAACCCCGAAATATGAATTCAATATTTATATTCAGTCATTTATTTTATTGTCATTTAAATTTTAATTCATATTTTGGGCAGTACGGACCATCGGTCTCATCCCTGAAATATGAGTCATGCTTTATATATATTAATTATAATACTGGTTTTTATTTAGTGATACTGGCCATCAGCCTCGTCACAAAAAAAAAAAAAAGAATAAAACTATTTATAAGTGACTATCTCAGATTTATATAATAAAATGAGCAAATAAAGATGAAGTGTCGGATAATAAATAGATATAAAAAGATGAGGGTCTTTAAACAATGATATTATTTGAGAATGAACTAATATGTAAATATTGTTTGTATGTATGTATTTGTATGCAGAAGTGGAGCAGAAATTCTATACTAAGGAGAGTAAGTATGGATGTACTTACTGAGTATTAGCTTTGTAGCTTTATTTTATTGTCATAGGAATTTATATTTTGTCTTATTGATATAATTTTACATTACAACTGTTGCATAAAGTAGGGGTGTTCAAGCGGAGCGGTTATAACCGTCTCACCAACCGCAAACCGCTTATAACCGTTTTTTTATAACCGCTAACCGCTTTGTAAAGCGGTTATTAAAAACCGCTAACCGCCTAGGGCGGTTGCGGTTAACGGTTTTAGGGGTATGAAAAAGCGGTTATAACTACTAACCGATTTTATTTATATATAATTATATAAAATATATATATTAATTAAATATTTATAAAAACAAAACAAAACGACGCCACATCCCCTCTCTCACTCGTTATGTATTATTTATATTATATAAGTCTATAAGATGAAACCCTATCTTGTTCTCCCAGACATTCACATTTCACACAAGCTGCAGCCTTTCTCTCACAGAGTCTTACTCATTAGATTTCATCTTAACTTTGAGTTCTCCCGAAGCCGCAACCCATCTCTCACTTGTCTCTGTCTCTGTCTCACTTTCGTCTCTCAGACTCTCACTCGTTAGTTTTTGGTTGTAGTATGTTTTTATCTTGGTTTCAGACTTTCAGTGAGTGGTTTGTAGTGTGAAATAAATCCAAAAAATATGAAAAATGAAGGCCCAAAATATAAAAAAAGTCCAAAAGCCCATTTTTAAAAAAATGTTTAAAAAAGCGGTTATAACCGCTTGTTAGCGGTTTCAATAACCGTTAACTGCCGGTTATAAAATAACTGCTAACCGCCTAGGTGGAGGTGGTTGCGGTTATTGAAAATCCAATAACTGCCTAAAGCGGAGGCGGTTGCAGTTATTGCAAATAACCGCCGGTTATAATCGCTTGAACACCCCTAGCATAAAGTGTCTAATAATATGGGCTGATAAGATAGCCACCTTAAGAACAAACTGGGTGGATTGCCGCGAGAAACTGTCGGTATCTCAGTGGATGGGGGTATATAACCGTCCAACAGGCCTAATATATAATTAAGCTGGGGCGGTGTAGTCGCCAACACCAAACAGGTAAAACTCTAAAGTGTGAGGGACATAACGAACGTGAACGGGCTAAGAGCTCATGACGAGAGGTCTGAAGAAAGATTATCATAAAACACAAACTAATATGTCACTTCGCTGCATTCACATCTCATGCATCATTATATATTTTATTCCGTAATCTTACTTTGTCTCAAACTAGGCTTTTAGTCTTTATTTCTAGGAAAATAGATTACTCACTTGTTTGTCTATGTAAATATGATAACGTCATATTTACATAGGCCTTGATGCAGGAATAGAGAGTGAGGACGATAGTACTTTTATTGGTTTTGATGGTTGATAGATCATCTATTGCAAGATTGAAGTTTATTCTTTGAAGCAAGTCTCATATATGTTAATCGCTTTTATTACATAATGTGATGTGTGCTAACTTGACAAATAGTACTATATTGATTTAGTGCCGTCTGGGGCATATATTTGGTATACCTAGTGTGTACATATATTGTAATGAAACCATATTTCTATTTTCATTAAATAATATATCACCTTGAGGTATTTTAGTCAGCTCAATTGTGTTGTACAAACTATTCATAGGCCATAGAAAAAGGAAAAAAATTATATACATATTTTGCTGTAAAATTGTATTTCTAAAGTTGCAGCGTTATGACTTCGATATTTGCTAGTTCAAATATCGGGGCGTTACAACTCCCCAGTTTCCCTTATTTAATTAGAAAAAAAAAAAAAAAACCCTTGACAAACTCTAATTACTTCATCTTCATAATCGTAACCAAAAGGGTCCATCCAGTACATTTCAAACATTTGTCGAAGCCTTAACAATTTTATCATTCATCCTTATTTGATTGTATCAATACCAATAATCTTGTAAGCTACGTTGTTTTTCATCAAGACTAAATCACCATTAATTGACTTGTAAGTAGTAAACCAATATTTTTTAGGGCACGTATGAAGTGTCTGAGTAGAATAAACAATAATTCTACTTATCACTTAGACGACTATCATAAACGCTAACTACAATAACAATTTCTAAACCGTCAAATTTTTCTTCAACAACACCAACCACGGAAGAGGAATTTGATTTATCATCTTCCACTTTTTTGGTAAGATTCAAACAATAACCTTGTATTGCCCTTTTCTTCTTCTTCTTCTTCTTCTTCTTTTCTTCTTTTTTCTTTTTTTTTTTTTTTTTTTTTTTTTTACAGTAGTAAACATTAACTTTGGTCTTAGATTTAGACTGCGATTAGCCTCTTTATTTATTTATTTATTTTTCAATCTTTGTTTGGAGTGTATATATATATATAGCCTGTCCTCCTTACTCCTTAGGGCAAGGCTTGGGCTTTTTGGTCAGAAGCCCAGCCCAGGAAGTAGCTGATACCTGTTCTAGAGCACAACTGGGCTGAAACCATTCGGGCTACTAGATTGGGCTAGTTCGGGTTTATTACTGCTATGTCGTAGGATTTGAATTAATTTTACTCTTTCTATTTCTTATGCAAAATTTAGAATTAAAAAATAATAATAATAATAAAAACCCTAAAGCACCACTCAAAGCCGGACCAAAAAAAAAAAAAAAAAATTCATCTCTTGCCAAACTAGGATTCTCTCCCATTCAAAAGAACTAGATAGGAGCCGATTCCTTATAACATGAGGATAAATTGGTCGAAACAAAAAGTAAAATTACTACTTTACCCTCATATTATAAGGAATTGGATCCCCTCTAATTTCCTCTTGCCAGTCTCTTTTGTCAATTTATTATTAAATCTGTAAGACCTACATGTGGTCCCATAAATTTAATGATAGATTTATGTTGTACAAAGATGGACAAGAAATGAACGAAAGATGAAAATAAAATAAAAAAAGAGTGAAGCGTGACCAAAGCCACCAAATTAGAGAAATTGGGATATTTTTTTCTTAATACATAATATATGGAAAGTAGTTAGAGGAGATTGTATTGAGGGAGGGTTATATGGTGACAAAGCATGCCTCCATGCTTGTTGTGTACAGACAGTTGAGCTTGAATAAAGTATTATGGATTTGGTTAAATTAATCAAGCATGATAAACGACTAGGAGAAAATAATTTTGTTAAATTCATCAACAAAAAATATACTAAGATTTAAATTATTTAATTTAAAAGGCTTACGGCTGCGGGTGAAAAGTGAAAACGACTAGAAGCCAATTTCACCATCAAAAAGATTGTACCTCTCTAAAGCTATCTTTCTCTCCATATTACTTGTTAAGTTTTAGAATTTTGTAGGAAGAGAATTCGTTGTGTATACAATATACATAACATTTTCCTAGAGAATAATCGTCCATTCTTAAACTACACAAAGAGTTTATAAATCTTGGATATTCCTAAATAAGAAATAGTCACCTAAATCTAAAACATCGGTTCAAAGTGGTGAGGATTTTAGTTTTGGTGGCATCTTCATCGGAGAACCTTAGGCGTAAACAATTCTTTAAGACCAAGTATGCTGGCAACGTCTAAGCCTTACTCCATCCGTGTGGAGATGATGTTTGCACGGGTCCGAGATTTTTTCGACAATGATGGATACATGAAATGACTAACTTTGGGAGTTTCCTTGTCACTCAAAAAGAAAAAAAGAAGAAAAGAAATAGTCACGTAATGGTTTACACTAACAAGGGTGATATGATAGTGACATTAGAATACCTGTAACGCCACAAGTTCTAAGGGTAGAGCGACTGGGAGCACTTGTAAACATTTCCTTAGTAAAATAAAATATTCTCAAGTAAATCACCATAGAACATAACATCATAAGAGTACTATTATCCAAAATACATAATATGCTAGTATACAATAATCTCATAAGAATACAGCTACACAATCTCAGCTTGTCCCAATCGGTCTAATCCATATAATGGAGTCCTAAAAACTTCTACTGCTACTACTTCTACTAGTCATCAAAGCAATAAGTCCAAGTATCACACCAATATCCTTGTCTTCGGTGCTATAATTTATAGAGCAATCTGAAAAAGATGTATAGAAAGAAGGGGTGAGTTCGACAACTCAGTAAGTAGCCACAACACCAAATGCCATAAAACATGATATGCATATTTTTATGTCATAATCTCTGTCATGTACAACAATAACATATAAAGCATGATAATTACAAAATGAGTAAGCTGCACTTTCTTTTCACTTTTCTGTCAAAATAATGACCGTTTTACCCTTTGACCCATCGCCGTGAGTTGACCGTGTTCGGCGCACGTTTGGCTTGTCCCGAAGGACTCCTCTGGCTCATCCTGTCGTCACAAGGGAGAGCTACCAGGTTGAGAACTCCCCCTAGGTGGAGGCCACCTGGCCGGTAGCACATACATTCTCGTAACTGTCCTTCGGTGTGCTTGCCATGCTACCCTTGCGATCCCGCTGATCGTTGCTTCAGTGCCTCGGGGTTAAACATTTATAATTCATGAATGCACATATAACATTTCATATCATCTTGTAAGCTCATCTACATTTGCATAACATATCATGGAACCTTTATGGGCTCTTTCATTCATAATTGCATTCATGCATAATTCATTGTAATATGTAACATTTTTGTAAGCTTCTCTGTAACTGTATATTTCATTCGTGTAACATTTCTGTAATCATGTCATATGATTGAATAAAATTATGCATTAAAAATAGGAAGTGCGACTGAAAATCATGTAAATGGATTCTTCATAAAATCCCCAACATTTTGTTTTTCAAAGATTTATAATAAAATCTGTTGGGGTTTTTGATGTTGTGTCTCCTTACCTGGCATCGCATGCCTTTATTTTGAATCTGCATCTAACTCATAATTCATACAACAAGGGTAAAAAGTACTTTAATCATCAATTCATTTATCCTTAACATCAAACACCACCATATATATTGATTTATATGCCTCCCATAAAATATAATAATCAACTCAACTAAGACCTCAAACAAAGAATCCAAAATCATCTGACTATAATTAATAGCTTAAGAAGTCTAAATGGCCATAACATCGCTCTCTTCTTAAGCCATTTATTTTAGCAACTTACTTCCAATATCAAAAACTTAGAAACATTTACAACAATGACTCCAATAACAATTCAAATATTCATACACTATAAACTCAAATTTAATATTAACTTCATACTAAAAAAAATACCATAAAGAGTAGAAAAATATTACCTTAAAGTCCTCATATTTTTCTTACTCCTTCGTCCCCTTTTTCTCTTCTTCCTCTTTTCTTTTCTCTCTTCTTTTCTCCCGGTTCTCCCTCATCTCACGCTCACTATAGCTGTGAGCTAGTGAGAAAAATGGCCCCCCCTTTTATATTTCTCTAAATTGCCGTATGTGGGACATTTGTCCCACTTGTAATAATCTAACTAAGCCTCCTCATGACAAGCNCCTCTGCACATGTCTCCATAGCTTAACACTTATACATCCATGTGTCTATGAGTAAAAAGAGAGGACCATGCTATATAACACCTACAAGTCAACGTGCCCATGAAAGACCAAAAACTCACTTAAGTTCCTCCTAGCTTGAGTCAAGTTAAAATGTGAGTTTGTGTTTATCTAAATGTCTATAAAATTCACAATAATTTCCTTATGAACATAAATATTTCTATTACAATATATTCAAAATTAGAGGCCTAATAAAATCTTTAACCTATCCAATTAATTCCCCAAATCGTAGGTGCTTTAACTACTTGACAGATTAACCTATTGAACTTCAAAAATTCATAACTCTTTCAATTTAACTCCAAATGACACGAAATTTAGTTTAAAATTTTCCTCATTCAAAGGTCCACAACATATCCAAAAATTGTAGCAATCCATAACTTTTTGATACCTCAAAAGTCCCTCGAAATTCAGTGCCTCTGCTTGACCAAAATTTCTGTTTTGACCCTTATAACTTCTAAAATTCATAACTCCTTCTATAAGCGTCCAAAAATTATGAAACCACTTTTAAAATATTCATTTATCATCATTATATAAGGACTTAAAACAGTTTTGCTTAAAGTCCCCCATTGAATTTTTGGCGCTCAAAACAATGTGATTTTTCTTCCAATAACCCACTAAAATTCAATTTCATTATCTTTCACATTTAATTTATATTTACCTATAAAATTGCAAATACTCGTTATCCTTAATATTTAAATCACATTTATTCTAGGGTATAAATTTCGGGATATTAGATCGTCCCTCCCTTATAAAAATTCCGTTCTCGGAATTTGCTACAATCAAAACTTACTTGGAGTTTCCTTCCTTGAAGTACAATGTTATCCACATTATTGCTTTGAGATTTTCATGATGTAATCCTAGTCTTCATTTGACACATTCTACCATCTACATCCACCATTTAACTAAGATCAAGTGCTGGAATAAAGCATAGCTCCTAAAAAGAATGTTTAAACTTGATATCCATTCAAAATCAAATAACAATTCTAATTGCAATCACAAGTACACATACTAAATTCCGCAAGACTTTCAACATGCAGTCCATAAATCATTGACATACATTATCTCCTTAGTCTCGCATGAGATGATTCTTAAAAATTTCCAATCTCTCCATAGTATATCCAAATATATAGAAGTGGAATGAAAGCAATGATTTCATCAATTATCTCAAGAGTATATCAATTACTATTCCAAACTTTAGCACACGAGTGTCCTTCTAAGTGTCCTCAATCTCTTGGTGTTGTCAACACATAAATGCTTATACTTTAATATTGGTAATGAACCTTGTATCCAATTGAAATTCCTCGTCTCATTAATACACTTATTCAACATTAATGAACTAGATCCCAAAATTTTCCAAAATCATAGAACTTGTCATTCTCAAATGCGATCGATTAAGATGCTATACCTCAACTAAATACATTAGTCAAAACTTCAACACCGTTTATACATCAATAATCATAATCCCATAATTTCTCTTGATCCAAAAACTCTAGATGTTTAATGCTTATTCCTCATCATAAGAATTTCAAAAAACTTTTTGATATCAAAGATAACTCCAACCATATTTCCAAGGTACTATCACCATACTTCAAAACCTTCAATGCTCACTTACTATTATTAGTCCTCGAATCACAATCTTTTGATCGAACATAAATATTCTCTACTGACCATCTAAACTTGCACTGACCTTAAAAGAGTTGGGGAAATCTCAAATATTTAGTCATACACTCAAGCTAAAAAAAAAAATCATCAATAATCTCTTTCCTACTAAGTATCTCGAACAATGGTACTACAATACCTATATAACTTCAACCTCAAAATTTTCCACATATATTATCTAAAGATGTCATCATGTATCTATACTTACATCCGAGGCTCAACAAGAATCAATAATCTATTTTATTACTCTCATACCCAAATACAGTTGTTAACAATTCCTCATCCTCATAAATTTGAAATTGAATTCAATAGGATGCCTTTAACATTCAAACCTTACAATTGTAGTACTCATATCAATATTCCTATACAAGAACTTCAAAACCCAACCTTCAACCATCTGACCCCCATAAACTCCTTAATCATAAATCAAAATAATCATTCATGTCAAAAATCAATCAACTACTAGATTACTTCTTTCAATTTCAATTACCACATACACTATCCAAGAAATTTAATTCTCTGATACAATAATGAGCTTCCTACCATATTGCCAGAATGTTAATCAAACCACCAAGTAATGAGTATACCTTCATCCACATTTGTAAAATCTTCCATGTAACTTTAAGAAAACAGTCTTCATATCATAATTTATGAATTTAATCTTTTTCCATCTTCTTCTCTAAACCCTAAATTGACCTTTGAGAAATGATTGGTCAAACCTCTATTGGTTGGTCATGCTTAGTTCCTTTAAACACTTATTCTGAAATTTTCATTGATGATCAATGGTAATCTTTCTTACTATTTACCTCAAACCATAACATAAATCATACCTATGTGGAACCAACTTCCAAGTAAAGCACTGCAATAAAATTCTGATGTAATTTCCTTCAAGAAAATCATTCTTAAAGTCCACTAATTCACACCATAAAAAATAATCATGTAGTCCTTATGAATCCAACTTTACCAACAGTAATATGTTCCTCAAAACACCATGAACCATCAAATAACTTTACTACCTTTACTCCATGATTAGAATCAAGAATAACCACTTATATCTTAAGTTCAATTGAGTCCAAAATGAGAATTAGCAATTCATACTATTCCATGAAAAATTTATATCAATGTTGAATCAAAGACTCAATAAGATATCTCAAAACATGATACGTCTTCATTCAAAATACCACAATGTTTCAAATATTATGATTCCCATATATCTAGGTGAAGTACTTAACCAACTTCACCAAATAAAAACATCATAAATCCATCTTATCCTTATAGTGAAGATTATAGAATCTTGCAGATTCATAAACCCAATTTTGTAAGAAATTCCTAGTCTCATTTGAAACTTCAAATCCTTTCAATAATTATTAAACACCAACCACAAAAATCTCAATTGTACATAGTCTAGATATCCAAGCTTATTATACCTCAATACTCATGATGGTCAAATACTCATGATATTCAAATAATCATCCAGTCACTCCTACGACCATACTTGATATAATTCTAATAATCTTAACCAATCCAATCCTTCTTTTCAAAGTCTTTAATATATCATCACTACAAATTTCTCATTCCCTTGAATTTAAGACGTACACAACTGAATAAAACAATTTAAATCATACCAGTACAGAATCATAAATCCCACTTATCACAAGATTTATTGTAGTGTTAACCAGATCCACACTTTTCAAATTTAATCTCAAGATACAGATCATTCTAAATTCCTTCCACCAAAATTTACTATAACCCTTCCTCCACTACAATTCTTAATCTTGGTTACGATCTCAAAAGCTTGTAATTAATCATTATCTAACAGTGACACAAATCTTAAGCAAATACTTCACTCTAAATCCTTTATACCTTAGTCCTGAAATGCAACCCTTTCTAGAGATCGTTACTTACTTTACTTCTTGTTGCGCCACTCTAATAACATATGAAAAACCATAGACATAAAAAATAAGCTATTCACATAAGGAAAACATGACTATTGGCCTCGAAACTTAGCAACTTACCTCCATTATCTCCCTAGTCATGACAACTTGAGTCTTATTCTTCTTTTTAATCAATGCCTGCAAAGCATTATACAAATTAGTACCATTATAAAACATCCATTTTGAAGTCGAACCAATTAACTTGTCCTTGGTTGCATCTTAATGTATGTCCTAATTCCCTAAAATCTCTTCTGGTCCATACTCTTTTAATTAAAACCTAATGCTTCCACAGTGATCATCACTTAATAAATCATTACTCTATACTTAATATCCTCAAGTAACTGATGTCTCCCAATCAACTAAACCTCTTCGCTCTAATACTACCTGTAACGCCCTAAGTTCTAAAGGTAGAACGACTGGGAGCACTTGTAAACATTTCCTTGGTAAAATAAAATATTCTCAAGTAAATCACCATAGAACATAACATCATAAGAGTACTATTATCCCAAATACATAATATGCTAGTATACAATAATCTCATAAGAATACAGCTACACAATCTAAGCTTGTCCCAATCGGTCTAATCCATATAATGGAGTCCCAAAAACTTCTACTGCTACTACTTCTACTAGTCATCAAAGCAATAAGTCCAAGTATCACACCGATACCCTTGTCCTCTGTGCTATAATTTATAGAGTAATCTGAAAAAGATGTATAGAGAGAAGGGGTGAGTTCGACAACTCAGTAAGTAGCTACAACACCAAATACCATAAAACATGATATGCATATTTTTATGTCATAATCTCCGTCATGTACAACAATAACATATAAAGCATGATAATTACAAAATGAGTAAGCAGCACTTTCTTTTCACTTTTCTGTCAAAATAATGACCGCTTTACCCTTTGACCCATCGCCGTGAGTTTACCGTGTCTGGTGCACGTTTGGCTTGTCCTGAAGAACTCCTTTGGCCCATCCTGTCGTTGCAAGGGAGAGCTACCATGTTGGGAACTCCCCCTAGGTGGAGGCCACCTGGCCGGTAGCACATACCTTCTCGTAATTGTCCTTCGGTGTGCTTGCCATGCTACCCTTGCAATCCGGCTAATCGTTACTTCAGTGCCTCGGGGTTAAACATTTATAATTCATGAATACACATATAACATTTCATATCATCTTGTAAGCTCATCGACATTTGGATAACATATCATGGAACCTTTATGAACTCTTTTATTCATAATTGCATTCATGCATAATTCATTGTAATATGTAACATTTCTATAAGCTCATCTGTAATTGTATATTTCATTTGTGTAACATTTATGTAATTATGTCATATAATTGAATAAAATTATGCATTAAAAATAGGAAGTGCGACTGAAAATTATGTAAGTGGATTCTTCATAAAATCCCCAACATTTTGTTTTCCAAAGATTTATAATAAAATTCGTTGGGGTTTTTGGTGTTGTATCCCCTTACCTGGCATCGCATGCCTTTATTTTGAATCCGCATCTAACTCATAATTCTTACAACGAAAGTATAAAGTAAAAAGCACCTTAATCATCAATTCATTTATCCTTAACATCAAACACCACCATATATATTGATTTATACGCCTCCCATAAAATATAATAATCAACTCAACTAAGACCTCAAACAAAAAATCCAAAATCATCTGACTATAATTAATAGCTTAAGAAGTTTACATGGCCATAACATCGCTCTCTTCCTAAGCCATTTATTTTAGCAACTTACTTCCAATATCAAAAGTTTAGAAACATTTACAACAATTACTCCAATAACAATTCAAATATTCATACACTATAAACTCAAATTTAATATTAACTTCATACTAAAAAAAATACCATAAAGAGTAGGAAAATATTACCTTAAAGTCCTCCTATTTTTCTTTCTCCTTCCTCCCCTTTTTCTTCCTCTTTTCTTTTCTCTCTTCTTTTCTCCCGGTTCTCCCTCATCTCACGCTCACTATAGCTGTGAGCTAGTGAGAAAAATGGCCCCCCCTTTTATATTTCTCTAAATTGCCGTATNTGCTATATAACACCTACAAGTCAACGTGCCCATGAAAGACCAAAAACTCACTTAAGTTCCTCCTAGCTTGACAGCACAACACGTGCTGTCAAGTTAAAATGTGAGTTTGTATTTATCTAAATGTCCATAAAATTCACAATAATTCCTTTATGAACATGAGTATGTCTATTACAATATATCCAAAATTAGAGGCCTAATAAAATCGTTAACCTATCCAATTAATTCCCCAAATTGCAGGTGCTTTAACTAGTTGATAGATTAACCTATTGAACTTCAAAAATTCATAACTCTTTCAATTTAACTCCAAATGACACGAAATTTGATTTAAAATTTTTCTCATTCAAAGGCCCAGAACATATCCAGAAATTGTAGCAATCCATAACTTTTTGATACCTCAAAAGTCCCTCGAAATTCAGTGCCTCTGCTTGACCAAAATTCCTGTTTTGACCCTTATAACTTCTAAAAATCATAACTCCTTCTATAAGTGTCCAAAAATCATGAAATCACTTTTAAAATATTCATTTATCATCATTATATAAGATATCAAAACACTTTTGCTTAAAGTCCCTCATTGAATTTTTGGCGCTCAAAACAATGTCACTTTTCTTCCAATAACCCACTAAAATTCAATTTCACTATCTTTCACATTTAATCTATATTTACCTATAAAGTTGCAAATACTCCTTATCCTTAATATTGAATCACATTTATTCTAGGTTATAAATTTCGGGGTATTACAATACCTCATTGTTAGACTTAGAGCTTGTTTGGTACTTTGTTCGAGAAATATAACTTTAAAGTCAAAAGGCGTTCTTTCGCAAAAGCTTCATTTTTAGAGTAAGAAATTAAAAAATAAAAAAAATAAAAAATAAAAAATAAAAAACTTTTGAATTTTTTTTACCAAACATACCACCTTTTGTTTGGCACACATTTTTAGATACTAAAAGTACTTTTTAAGCTTTTTAACACAATCTCAAATAGCCTTTTAGAATGTTTAAAATTGTGTTTATGAAATAGAATTTTTAAGTCAAAAACGTTTTTATTTTTTTGCAGAAGTTTCATTTTTAGATTTTTCCAAAAGTGTGTTTTGCTATTTTTAGAGTAAAAAAAAAAAAAACTTTTGAAACTTTTTACCAAGCATGCTAATTTTTGTTTGACACATCTTTTTAGGTATTAAAAGTACTTTTTAATTTCTCAAACTAATTCAAACATGCTCTTAAAAATTAGGCTCAACTCATAATGAAGGTGTTGGATGATAATAATATGAAATAAAATTAATAGGATGAAAATAATTATAACAAGATCATTCTCTAGACCTAGAGAGAAAAAACCAGGGGAGAAAAAACAGACTTGCTCCCTCCTCCTTTCCCCTCCCCCTATGCCCCTCTTCTTTCTTCCCCTCTCCTTCTTGTTTTTTTTTTTCTTTCTTTCTTTTTTCAATTTATTTTTTTGGTTTTTTCGACTAGTTTAGTTGCTCCGACCATTCATTTGCTTATGCTACATTGTCTCTGTCTACCCTCCACCATGTTGTGCCACTTTTCGCCTCGTTGAAATCGGTTGGACTTTTTGCCTCCTTTGCCTTGGCTATTATAGTTGTTTGCTGGTTTTTTATTGTGTTTTTGTTGTTTTTTTGAATAAGGGTTTGACCTTTCCTTAGACCTGCTTTTATGAATAATCTTTAGGGTGAAGGTTTTTGTAATAGCCTTTGGGTCGAGGAGAATTCGTTTTGGTGTGAAGCTTTTGTACTTATGGCTAGAAAAATAAAAGTTGGGAATATGAGTTATCTATGTATTAGATTAAGTCTGCTTGCAGTAGATCTCTTCTATAACTGAAGTTTGAACATGGGTTAGCGAATATTGAAGTCATAGATATGCCTTGATTATAAGATTTTATGTTTGCCTTTATGACGTTGTAACCTCATACCTTTGGCTATGATTTATCAGAGCTTTATGTTCTCTGATATAAGAGTTTTATACTCTCGATCTTTTTTCAATGAATAAATATGAAAGATTCTCTTCAAAAAAAAAAAATAATAACAATATATATATACCAACTGTTACGCATATATCTTCGGGCCTAAGACATAGGGCCCAAGCCCAATAAACAGCCCATGGCCTGTGGGCCTCGTGAACATTAACAACCAGCCCCACCTAGTCTAGGCCACGTCGCAGAAGCTCTCCCGACCAAAGCATCCTCGGGGCCTCATTCAAACCACGAGGCCTGTCACAGTAACGGTTCCATGATCCGCACAATCGGATCAAGTGAAGTCAATGCTCTCTGGACCGTTACAACATGCACATAAACGCCATTATGCAGTTACGCTCCACATCCGGAGCCCAATTAAATGACATCGACGGTTGCATGCTGATCATAACCACCCATCGACGAAGATATCAATCCATCCGTACATCACGCCCAATCTCGAATTCTCCGCCCAGTCACCATCAATCGCCTCCATGCAAACACCTATAAAAGGCCTCACTCACAAGAGGACAGGTACACATTTTTTACCCTACTAAGTCCTACATTACGTTCATTCTCTTTATGACTTAAGCATCAGAGAAGGCACAACCGGCCATCCCCTAGCGCGTCCTCTTGACGAGTGTGCTCTTTCGCAGATACAAGAAATAACCCGTCATACGAAACCGTTTTGCCATCGAGTTCACCATACCAGAAACTGTAACAACAATTTGGTGCCGTCTGTGGGAACGACAAGTTCGTTCTTGCGAAAATAAATATCCGTAGTCATGGTGAACATAAGATCCCAAAGCCGCATCCAGCCTGACAATCAAACGCGACCACCTCCCACGCCCTAAGCCGCTGGGGATATGGAGCGTATTGCCTCCCTGGAAGCCTAGGTGGCACGACTAATACTACATAATGAAAACTCTACCAACGGAGACAAGAACCATCGCATTCGGAGGAGCAAGAAAACCAGCACTAGCCTATCGCTGCACGGAACCACGAAGAAGAAGGCCATAGCTATCGACAAACGGCAATAATGGCGACAACAGCCGTGTAGAGTGGAATGGAATGCTTACAACCACTCAACCAAGCGAAGTGGATAAAGCATTGGCGGAATTGAAAATGAAGATGGCCGCTATGGAGAAGAATGAGAAGTACAAGGTGGCCGTCATTAGCAAACTTTTTCTCAGGAACGGAGACGTCGTTCACTAAACGAGTGGTAGAATACCCACTCCCGAACAAGTTCAAATCGCCCCAGATCTTGAGTTATAGCCGGGTCAGCGATCCCACAAAGCATCTGGAGAACTATCGGATGCACCTAGCACTCTATGGCACCCTTGACGAGGTCGCATGCCGAGCATTCCCCACCACACTCTCGGGAAATGCCAGAGAATGGTTTTGGAGTCTAACTCCTGGATCAATGGACACTTTTGAGGACCTAGCCCGAGCCTTCCTCACCATGTGATGAAGAGGTTACATTAGTGCATTAGTGTTGGAAGAGGCTGTAACATCGTACCGACCGATGTGAGAGCTAGCTATACCCTTCATTGGTCGAACAGACCAGGTAGCTTGCATAGAAGGGGAGCAAGGCGATCCAGAATGGGGACACGATGTCCTGCAATTCCTCAGGACGAGAAATCTGCCTGTCGACAATGAACTAGCCCAAAAAATTAGGATACAGTCGGCACGATACACATTAGTCGATGGGATCTTATATAGAAGAGGCTATACACTACCCCTGCTCAAATGTTTGTCGAAAGACGAAGCTACCTACGTACTCAAGGAGATCGACGAAGGAGTATGCAGTACTCACTCAGAGGATAGAATGCTAGCACACAAGGCTATCCGAGCAGGGTACTACTGGCCCGGGATGAGCAAGGATTCGAGCGAAGTCGTCAAACACTATGACAAATGTCAACGGTTTGGCTAGACAATAAGCTGTCCACCCGAGGCACTAAGCTCCATTTCATCATCTTGGCCTTTCACGCAATGGGGGATCGACTTGGTAAGGCCAATGCCAACGAGAAAAGGAGGCTGTAAATTCGTGGTGGTTGATGTCGACTACTTCACCAAGTGGCTAGAGGTGGAGGCACTAGCTACCATCACAATAGGGAACATAAGGAACTTTATGTGGAAATCCGTAATCTATCGATATGGCATACCGCACGCCTTTGTCACAGATAATGGAAAGCAATTCGACTGCGAGCCGTTTCGGAAATGGTGTGCTGAATTCCATATCCGGAATTATTTCTCATCCCCGCGACATCCTCAAGCCAATGGTCAAGTTGAAGCAACGAACAAGACCCCGATGAAGACTCTGAAGAAGAAGCTTGATGACAAAAAGGGAGCTTGGGTGGAGTATTTGCCAAAAGTCTTATGGTCCTACACAACGACGATTCAAACACCCACGAGAGAAACCCCTTTCTCCCTAGCTTTTGGATCTGAAGCAGTTATTCCCTTTGAAGTGGGTTCCGTAAGCTTCCGAGTAAAGCACTTTAACCCAGAAATGAATGACGAAGGCCCTCGCGTAAGCCTTGATCTGCTGTCTGAAAAAATAGAAGACGCACAAACAACAATGGCAGCCTATCAACAGAGAACAACTAGATACTTCAACAAAAGGGTCAAGCCTCGACAACTCAAGGTTGGAGATTGGGTCTGACGATGAGGCTTGCTTACACTGAGAGTTGGTTCGGGATGTGAAGTTTCTCACAGGCAAGGCTTGCTCATGTCGGTCGGTGTTTACTCATATTCTGCATCATGTCATGAGACAAAGAGAGTCGTTATTGGGCCTAATGGTCGTTTTGACCAAGGGTCCTCCGACACTCAAGTAAGCATTTTATTCACAAATGATACATTATGTGGAGAGTACAATCAATAATTAAATGAAAGTAATTGAATTAATAGACAAAGGTTAGGGGAAATATCTCTTGAGGTGCTTGGCGTTCCATGGTCTTGGCAGTATTCTTCTGTCGGTGTCCTACAGGTGGTAAGCTCCTCGCCTCTGACTTCGGATGACCTTATAAGGTCCTTCCCAAGTAGGTCCCAATTTACCTTCTGTGCTCAAATCACGGAGAGGGATAAAATCCTTCAAAAAAAATCATCTACCCAACTCTCGGTAGATCAACTCACGGAGAGGGCCCTTAAAAAAAAAACCATCTACCCAACTCTCAGTAGATCAACTCATGGAGAGGGAGAAAACCCTTCAAAAAAAAAATCATCTACCAAACTCTCGGTAGATCAACACCGATCAACTCACAGAGAGGGAGAAAACCCTTAAAAAAAAATATCTACCCAACTCTCGGTAGATCAACTCACGAAGAGAGAGAAAACCCTTCCAAAAAAAATCACAACTGCAAAGCTGTATGGCCACACCAAGAAGCAACATTCTGAAAGCACCAAGGAAAGCACACCATGCAACTCGCGGAATCCAGAAAATAATCAAAGGTAAACCATTGATACCTTTATTTCAATATTGAGATAAAATATTACAACCGACTACAGGAAGTCGCCTATCTACTTTATTATAAAGAACATATATGACAACTTAACACCAAGTACAAGACTCCAACAACNGGAATAAACTCAACTCTAAGTAATTCTCATTAATAAAATCAATAATCAAATAACAACTCCCTTGTTTGGAGGCTATAAACATATATTTATAGCCACAAACCCTAAACCTATTAAAAAGATTACATAAATAACCCTCATAACCCTAAACCTAATAAAATAACGAAATAAAGACTCCTAAAACCCTAATACTGCTAAAACAAAAAGATAGAGTCGTAATTAATAAGAAAAACATGAAAAACTAACATAACAGCCCGTGAGCGAACGATCGCAACACGGGGGGCGATCGTTCGCAGATGGGCGAACAATCAGGCGCACATTCCCTCCTCATCGGTCGCTTCCTCAGTAGAGTTGGGCATTTGGGCGCTAGTTCAGCGAACGATCGCTGGCTTGGTGCGAACGTTCACTGTTTAGCAGATTGGGTCCGAACTAGATATGATCTGCATCATCCTCCGCAGGTGGGAGAGAATTCGTCCTCGAATTCAGCCGGTCTTTTCCACGGTCCTTTGGATGTCCGGTCAACTCATTCCAACCACCCTTCCTCAAGATTAAAACAAGGAAACACCCCAAAATAAGTGTGACGCTTCTCATCATCGGAATATCTTGATATCTATCGTGAGCGCCCCACACACCACTTGTAAATTCTTCGGATTTGCCATATTTTTCTTGTTCCTTTTCTCTCCCACGTGCCATGAAAATGCTCATGAACGGATCAACTGTTACTTCCCTTATGAACATATAATTCTCCTCATCCGTATAAAATTCATCAACATCATTATTAGGAGAATTTAAAATATCTTCAACACCAAGGAAATCAACATACCCAACCTCGTTATAATTGGTGATGTCATCTTTTTCATAATCGGTGATGTCGTCCGTGGACTCTCCATCTTCCTATTGGTCATCTTCATCGGCGATGCCATCCGCGGGCTCTTCATTGACATCATCATAGACTGGTGGAGTATCCCAATCTACAAGTTCTTGTGACAGATCTTCATCTTCAATACCTTTAGGCGCGAACTCTTCATCAACAAAGTTGGATTCTTGACACTCTTCATCCACAAATTCTTCTTCCTCTTCCACATAATATGGATTCGGGTTATGGATTTGTGGTCGGCAGGTAGGGGTCCAATTGACCTGTCTTGGCTCTTTGCCTCACTCCAAGTTTCCCTAAACACCTCTTTTTTGTACGATTTTTCAATTTTCTTCATCACAGCCGTAGGCCCTTGTCTCCAATTTTGTGGTGTCACTCCATGATGTAACTATGGGGCAAGAAAGCGACTCGCATCTTTTTCAATAGGTGTTCCCAACTACTGATCTTCCATTTGCCTTGCCGCTTGCGGTCTCTCTTCAGTTGCTGCCACCACTCAACAACTCTCCCCCAGAATGTATGCACCACTAAAGAGACTTGTTGTTCATCAGGCACCCCGTTGAACTCAAAAACCTTTTCAACAGCCAACACCCAATCCAAAAATTCTTTGGGTTCTTGATACCCTCGGAATTTTGGAATTTTGAGTTCGAATCTACTTACCCGCTGATTTGTAGGAGCTTGCGCAAGGTGCTGACGTCCCTGCGTTCGGCGCTTTGTACACAGGTTCCTAGATCCACTCCCTTTGTGACCACGTAAGTTGGATAATTGGGTAGTGAGGTCTTCAATCTGATCCCTCATAGCCCGGAACTGATCCTCCTTGTGTTGCCAACGTTCAGCGATAGATTTGCCTTCCGCCTCTACGAATTGCGGTCTTGGTTGGCAACGACAACTGTCTGACCCACTACTCATGTGCCACAAACGAATTGCTGGTTGCTCCTTACGTGCTGTCTTCGTGTGCACGTACACCTCGTCCATCTCTGCAAAGCGGTTGCTCCTCCCCATTCATGGAACGTGACTGAGCTCTGATACCAACTGATGCAGCGCGACTTAGTGGGCTGCAGCGAAGAACAACAAATAACGCAGCGGATATGTAATTCCAGATTGGAGTCTATCGACAATCTGAGAATTCTTCTCGAAAATCTAGATACTCTCTAGCATTTTGAAGGAAAAAGAGGAATAAACTCAACTCTGAGTAATTCTCATTAATAAAATCAATATTCAAATAACAACTCCCTTGTTTGGAGGCTATAAACATATATTTATAGCCACAAACCCTAAACCTATTAAAAAGATTACATAAATAACCCTCATAACCCTAAACCTAATAAAATAACGAAATAAAGACTCCTAAAACCCTAATATTGCTAAAACAAAGAGATAGAGTTGTAATTAATAAGAAAAACACAAAAAATTAACATAACAGCCCGTGAGCTAACGATCGCAACACGGGGGGCGATCGTTCGCATATGGGCGAATGATCAGGCGCACGTTCCCTCCTCATTAGTCGCTTCCTCAGTGGAGTTGGGCATTTGGGCGCTAGTTCAGCAAGCGATCGCTGGCTTGGTGTGAACATTCGCTATTTAGCAGATTGGGTCCTAACTAGATCTGATATGCATCAGCACGCCATGCAACTCGCGGAATCCAGAAAATAATCAAAGTTAAACCATTGATACCTTTATTTCAATATTGAGATAAAATATTACAACCGACTACAGGAAGTCGCCTATCTACTTTATTATAAAGAACATATATGACAACTTAACACCAAGTACAAGACTCCAACAACTACTTCAACGTGCATCACCTTCTCGAGACTGCCATGTTCAAACTCGATCTGGTACTCAACGATCAGCTAGTGAAGTTTTACAGACATTCACATATGGGCATCCGCACGGGAATATGATGAACAAGAAGCGCTGAGAAAAAGCTAGTGAAGTTGTACAGAGAACCGCATTTAAGACTCAACTCAAATGCCCCTCTCGGGAAGCTCCACCCGACGAGCCACCTTTTGCCAAAGCCTGAGACTTCCAAAGTCGGCACTTCCTTCGAAGCTGCCAACACTCCTTCTCGCTCTCCAAGTAAAGTCAGATGCTAGAGTATTCATCGGCAGTTTTCTTTTGTCGACTCTTATGAACACTGACCAGGTGCACCTCCGAGTCAGCAATTCGATGATCTCGTAACTCCAGTTAATGGTCCTTTATCTCTAGGTCATCCATCATCTTGGACAACTGGTTTGTGCGCTCTGCGAGGGTACGCTGGCAAGCCTCCATCAGCAACCGTAATTTGGCAACCTCAGCACTAGTGCCACGGGGAACACAAGAACTGAACTCATCTTATGGCAAATCAACAGCGCTACCAACCTCCCCAGTGGGGCAAACAGTGGAAGCAGCCAATGATTCAGTCTCACCAAAGCTCTCAGAAGATGAATCCTTGAGAACAAAAGAAAGAAGAAAGAACTGCATAGAGAGCACACGTTTTGTGCTCTCGTTGAAAGATTGAAGTAAATAATGAGAAGTTGTGAGAAGTTTAAGGAAGGAAAGCAGTATTTATAAAGAAGGAAAGCATGGGAAACTGAAACTGTCATTAATTGCGAGAAGACAAACTGTGAAGATTCGCTTGGAGAAACCAACCGGCGTCACATCTCAGGGATCCACGTGTCCTACCTTCGAGCAGTGTGCGTCATCATAATGACGATCCTAGAATCCTGAAACGATAGAAAACAAACAGGCAATCTAACCGAAGATTCAGAAACAGCGCTTCAGATCCTCTGTCACAAGGGGTACTACTATCAGTCAACATCCAAGTTCCAAAATAACGTAGGAATGGAAAGGCAAAATTTCCCTAGAAAAATCAAAGTGTTCAGAAAGCCATATCAGAGATCATTGTTTTATACACAGGAAAAAAAAAAGGAAATGTAAAAATTCTTCCTACGAAGAAGGACCAACGGCAACATCTTCATCTTCATCATCGGAAGGATCAATCTCTAGTCCATCAGGCCTGGGAGGTAAGACAGGTGTCGGATGAAACCCATGTCGGTTAACTTTTGAGGCATCTGGAATCAGCTCTCGACCAGAGTCCACCATCTCGTCAACAGCAGCTTCGGGAGGGCTTAGGTAATTTGATTCCACAGTAGCAAGATTGACATTAAAGTGCGCCCGGTTGACATACAAGTACCGGTAGTTCTTGAAGCCCCAATGGAATTCGAGGGACCACAGCAAGTCTCAGAGCCAAGGAACAAAAGATAACTGGGCAAGATAGCGCACAACCTTGGCCTTCTAGTAATGGTACCCTTGCCGGTACTGATCACACCGAGTCTTTGAGTTCGTAAGGTCCGCTGCGAGCTTCTCCCGAGCATCCTTAAATGCAAACAATTGCGTCTCAAGCATCTCACAGAGCTTTCAAAACCCTTCCTTTGAAGTCCGAGATTGACACAGCTCTTCCCCAACCTTGGCCGACTCCACGGTCAACTCAAGGTACCCGGCGTCCACCTCTTCACATGTTTGGCCAACTCCTGGTTCTTTCGCTCTGCTACCTCCACTCAGTTCAAGAGTTGAACATTTGTCAACTTGAGATCAGTGCACTCCCTCTGACTCTCGAGGAGCTCATTTTATTTCACTGCCAGCAAATGACGCAACTGCTCTACATCCAGAGGTCCTTGAGAACTAGAAGCACCCTCCCGATTGCTCAGCTTCCCGACCAGCTCCAACAGCTTTGACTTCTCATCGAGATACTCCCGTAACTCTTCCTGGTACTCCTTATACCAACTCGTCGAAAGAGTGGAACACTGCAAATGGGAAATAAGATGTCAGAAATACACAAAATAATTAAGAAAGCGGAAGAACAGATACCTAACTTACCATGTGCTGACAATGAATCAACTTGTCCACGAACAACTCAGGGGTGAGCCTACCCTCTCTTAGGGTGTAGTTCGCTGGAAGCAGCCGAGTAACCGCATGAAGAGGATTCCCACTCAGGCCATGTCGTTACCCAAATTATTAACTAGGCGTAAGTAGTTTAGCTGGGAAGAGTTAATTTGAGCTTTGGGCCACTAAGGACACTAAAAGGGCAATTTAGACTTTTGGGTGGACGTACGCTAGGTCTGACGGATGTACGCTGTTGTCTGTAGTGCAGACGTACAGTGGGGACCATCGAACGTACGCTTTGTAAACTGTACAAGTGAACGTACGTGGGACCACCGGACGTACGCTACTTTTTGAATACCCTATAGTTAATACCTAGATGTACGAGGTAGCCTTTAGACCACTGGGCGAGAACCACCGGACGTACGCCCCTTTGGTCGGACGTCCGCTACTTTGCCAGGGGAGTTATTGGCAGCCCTCTCCTATAAATACCCCCTACCCCTCTAGTTTCTTCACTTGGTTTTAGACGCCCCTAGGCTGCCTGTGTAAGTTTCCAAAGTGTTGTGCGTGTTTTGTGAGCATGTGTGAGGTGTTTCTGTGTTTTGAAACAATCGTGAGGCAGAATTCTTACGGTTTTGTTTCAAGGAGGTAACGTTCGATCCTTAGCTTTTTAAATACATCGTTATGCTACTCGTTTTATGTTTAGTTGTAGTTACTAGCTTAGTTACTATTTGAATCTCATTTGGATTAACATTTTCGTTAGCTTACCGTTGTTACGTTGCATGGAGGTTGTAAACTAGACTAGAAAGCTTTAGGGTGTTTCTAATAGCCCTAAGAGTCGGAGAATAGGCGGACAGTGGAGAGAAAATGAGATTCTCTATGAGAACCCACATAACGGACGTACAGTATTGTGACCAGACATATGGCCTATCTTGACACGGTGGACGTACAGCCCCAAGCCCAGACGTACGGTCAGTGTGTGACAAGGAAATCCTATTTTCACCAACTGTCTCATACTCTTGTTTTCCTTTAGAGTGATTTTAGTGGAATTAGGACTAATAGAAGGTTTTTCACAAATTTGGAGAACCCGGATATTTCAAAATATTCGGAAACGCTTTTTGATCCAGGTGAGTTTTAACTCACATAATGCTCATTTCTATTTTTCATGCACTGCACATCTATTTTGTGTATCGAGAAAACATGCACATTTTACAACTCTCACAGTTTATACTTATTGCACATGAACTCTGTCATTTTGAGAAAAACGTTGTGCTGAACATGTTAACCAAGTGAGACTTGTAAAATGACATGCATATAAAATACAGACAAGGTAATTGCCATGGGCTTACTCAAGATAATTGGTAAAATCTTCCGCTATAGTTTTCTCGTTACGATGAGGAAAGTAATTTCCTGAAGGTCGTGTCCTGGAGGGACATGGCTAGGATGGCACGCCGTGGGATCAATTACTAGTTAATTGATTTACCCATCAGGCGGAGCGTCACAGTTGGTATCAAAGCTTTTGCTCTGAGAGGACTATAGGATAAAGGGAAAAGAGAACTTAGGCCATGATCACACCAGAGATTAGGCTAGATAAGCAATTAGGACTTAGTCTCTAGACTTGGTTGCTTGGTTTTAGTAGAGTCGGTTCTAACTCTGCCTTCACTGCAGAGAATGCCACCCCGAAGGAACCCTGCAACCGAACCTAACGAGCTAAAAATCAGAAAGGGAAGCGTTCACCCCGAGCTTGTGGACATTCCCATTGACGAGGTGACACTCCCAACGAGCCAAGTGATGGAAGCGATTGGCCAGTTGGTTTTGGCTTTAAATCGCAATATGGTTGCGAGATAGCCAACTGAAGGGACTGGATGTTCTCTGAAGGATTTTTGTAGTCATCACTCGGAGAGTTTTGATGGGAGAGGCGATCACATCCGTACTGAGAATTGGCTGAACGACATGGAGGAGTTGTTAGCTACCCTTGGATGTACAAATGAGCAGAAGGTGGCTTATGCTACTTACAAGCTGATTGAAGAAGCTAAGCGCAGGTGGTAGGACAAGAAAGTTGTGCTTGTCGCTGACTTGGGTTCGGAGACTGCCATTTCTTTTGAAGTCTTCAAGCACGAGTTTAATCGGCACTTCTTTCCCCCGAGTCGTGTAGGAGGAGAAGGCACTAGAGTTTTTGGATTTGGTCCAAGGAGGGATGTCGATGATTGAGTACGCTGCAAAGTTTCTGTAGTTGTCGCGCTTTGGGTTATACCTCATCTCAACTGTGGAAAAGAAGGCGAAGAAGTTTGAACAAGGTCTGAACTCTCGTATTCGAATCATGATGAGCTATTTCGACATTTAGGATTTCTCCCAGTTGGTCGATGAGGATCCGATCTATGAGGAAAGTTTGAAGGAGAATGCAGCTGAGTATGTGGATCAGAAGAGGAGGACTGAAGGAACTGGTACTTCAGTTAGAGGAGCTCAAAGGAGCCAAGCCAGCTAAGAGAATGGCGGTAGGGAGTTTTCCATCCTAGAGGTCACAAGGATGTACCTCTGGTAACCCTCCAGTTTCGTCGCAAAAGAATCAGACATCGGAGCTGTGCAAGAAGTGTAACCGTGTACACTGGGGACCCTATAGGATGGCAATCGAGACTTGCTATCGATGCAGCCAGTTTAGTCACTTCAACAAGGATTACGTGGGCAAAGGGGTTGCTCAGAAACCTTTGGCACCAGCTCAGGTTTACACGCTTGTTCCAGGAGAGCCAGAAGGAGGATCGAAAGTAGTGATAGGTACTGCCTCTATACTTGGATTTGAAGCTTCAGTTTTGTTTGATTCGGAGGCTACCCACTCTTTCGTATCTATAGTGTTCGTAAGGTTGTCTAGACTTGTTGTGAGAACTTTGGAACTTGGTCTAGCTGTAACTACCCCCGTAGGGAAAACTATAGTCTATAAGCATGTAGTTTGCGAATGCCCTGTTAGCATTTGTGGAAGAGTACTTCCCACAAACTTAGTTGTTCTCCCTATGTTTAATTACGACATTATTCTTGGAATGGATTGGTTGACGAAGCATTCAGCAGTTATCGACTGCGCTCGAAAGCAAGTGGCGCTTACACTGTGGGGAGATGGAAAAGTGACGTACATTGGATCGCGAACGAGGTCTTTACCTCCAACGATTTCGGTCATGCAAGCTAGAAAGCTTATCATCGGAGGCGATCAGGCATTTTTGGCATTCGTTGTCTCTCCAATGAAGCAAGCAAAGAAGAATCTGGAAGATATTCCTATGGTGTGCGAGTATCCAGATGTCTTTTCGACATACTACTCTGGATTACCACCACAGAGGGAGGTGGAGTTTGGGATTGAGTGTGTGCCAGGCACTAATCCTATCTCTAAGGCACCATATTGAATGGCATTGTCAAAGTTGAAGGAGCTAAAGGAACAGCTCCAGGAGCTTTTGGACAAGGGTTTTATTTGCCCTAGTATGTCACCGTGGGGAGCGTTGGTGTTGTTTGTTAAGAAGAAGGACGGGTCAATGAGGATGTGCATTGACTATCGGGAGTTGAATAAGGTGACGATCAAGAATTGATATCCTTTGCCAAGGATTGACGACCTGTTGGATCAGCTGCAGGGAGTGCGAGTGTTTTTCAAGGTCGATTTGCGCTCAAGCTATCACCAAGTAAGGGTGAAGGAAGAGGAAATTCCTAAAATAACCTTTAGGACTCGTTATGGACACTACGAGTTCTTAGTTATGTCTTTTGGACTAACTAATGCGCCAACAGTCTTTATGGACATGATGAACAGAGTCTTTCATAATTACTTGGATCAGTTCACCGTTGTCTTTATTGATGACATCTTAATCTACTCAAGGACGTCGAATGAGCACAATGAGCATCTGCTGAAGGCATTGGAGAGGCTTCGGAGGAAAAGCTCTATGCTAAACTCGAGAAGTGCGAGTTTTGGCTGAATAACGTGTCTTTCCTCGGACACGTGATTTCTGGTGAATGAGTAGCAGTTGACCCGGAGAAGGTGAAGGCCGTGGTAGAGTGGACAAGACCAACTAGTGTGTTCGAGATTCAGAGTTTCTTAGGACTCACTGGTTATTATTTATGCTTCATCGAAGGTTTCTCGAAGCTGTTGGGACCACTCACTGCTTTGACTAGGAAGAATGCTCGTTTTGTTTGGACGGATGAATGTAAGCAATGTTTCCAAGAGCTGAAGAGGCGATTGGTGATTGCTCTAGTGTTGGCATTACCTACGGAGTCTGGTAACTTCGTAGTGTATAGCGACGCTTCTAAGAAGGGTTTAGGTTGAATGCTGATGCAAAACGGCAATGTTATTGCCTATGCATCACCCCAGCTAAAGCTGTACGAGTAGAACTATCCTACACACGACCTGGAGTTGGCAGTGGTTGTGTTTACTCTTAAGATTTGGAGGCACTACTTGTATGGCGAGAGGTGCGAGATCTACACGGACCATAAAAGCTTGAAGTATTTCTTTACTCAGAAGGAATTGAACATGAGGCGGAGGAGGTGGCTAGAGCTGATCAAGGATTATGATTGCGAGATCAATTATCGTCCTGGCAAGGCTAACGTGGTAGCAGACGTGTTGAGCAGGAAATCAACGGTGGAGCTTGCCGCTCTTGGGTTTCTCAACCCCAGTTGAGTAAGGAACTCACTGGGATGGGACTGGAAGTAGTAGGTGAAGGTACGCTTGTACACCTACCTAACCTGATGGTTCAGTCAGAATTGCTTGCAAGAATCAAGGCTACTCAGCTTGAGGACCCTGAGTGTGCCAAGATTAAGCAATTGCTTACTGAAGGTAAGGCAAAAGAGTTTTGTCTTAAGGAGGACGGGTTGCTCACCCATTTCAAGCAAGTGTGTGTGCTAGGAATCGGAGGACTAAGGATGGAGATAATGAGTGAGGCTCATCATTCTCCGTGCACTGTGCATCCTGGAGGCACCAAGATGTATCGTGATATGAAGGGGTAATATTGGTGGAACAATATGAAGTGAGACATTACGAAGTTTGTGGAGCAATGTTCGACCTGCGAACAAGTGAAGGCGGAGCATCAAAGACTGGCGGGGATGCTTAAGCCGTTGCTTATACCGAAGTGGAAGTGGGACGAGATCGCTATGGACTTTTTTTTGGGGTTATCAAAAATACCCACTGGGAAGATTCCATTTGGGTTGTTGTCGATCGTCTAACGAAGAGTGCTCACTTCATTCCCATCAAAGTTAAGGATCCGATGGATAAGTTGACTAGACTATATGTCCAGAATATAGTCCATTTAGATGGAGTACCATCAGCAATCATTTCGGACAGAGACTCTCGTTTTACTTCGAGGTTTTGGCAAACTGTTCAGAAGGAAATGGGGACGGAGCTGAAGTTCAATACCGTTTTCCATCCTCAGACAGACGGTCAGTCTAAGCGGACGAACCAGATCCTAGAGGATATGTTGCGGGCATGTGTGTTGGAATTCAAAGGTAGCTGGGTTCAATACTTGCCTTTGATCGAGTTTGCCTACAACAACAGTTATCAGGCAACTATTAGAATGTCGCCGTATGAAGCATTTTATGGACGAAAGTGTCAGTCACCCTTGTATTGGGACAACGTCAGTGAGAGACAGACGTTAGGGCTTGAGCTGATTCAGGACACTCATGACAAGGTGCGTATCATCAAGGAAAGGATGAGTGCAGCTTAGATTCGGTAGAAAAGTTATGCTGATAACCAAAGGAGGCCTTTGGAGTTAGAAGTGGGGGATCGTGTGTTCCTAAGGTATCACCTATGAGGGGAGTGATACGGTTTAGGAAGAAGGGGAAGCTTAGCCCTAGATTTGTTGGACCATTCGAGATTACTCAGAAAGTGGGGAGGTTGTCTTATAAGATTGCCTTACCCCCAGATTTGGTCAGAACGCATGATGTTTTCCACGTGTTGATGCTGAGAAAGTACATCACTAACCCCAATGTGGTTGTGGAGTATGAGCCGTTAGAAATCCAGGAGAGATTAACCTACGTGGAGGAACCATTGAAGATCATGGACAAGAAGGAGCAGGTGCTGCGTACCAAGACGATTCCTATTGTCAAGGTACTGTGGCACAATCATGGAGTTAAGGAAGCATCGTGGGAAGCAGAGCACGACATACGGAGTCGCTATCTGCATTTGTTTGAAGGATTGTGTATGACTCTTTCTTTTAAGATTATACTTGGACAGTATACCTATTTCCATTTTAGGTAAGGGAATAGTTGACTAAGAAATGGTTGTTTTCTCTTCAGGATTATGGCACCTATACCAATCGACCCAAACTGCGTGTGGAACTACTCCTTTTGCGAGTGGATAGACTTAGAGTAAAGATTGACGAGGATTGGTATAGTGTTGGCAGCATCAAGTACGATGCACTCGATGACTTACGTGGTGATTTTTCACATCAGTTTGAAAAGGATAATGTACCGATTAATGGATGGGACAAGATAATCCAAGAACCTACTGAGCATGATGAAGAAGACGCTACGGACGAAAGGTAACATTCTACTCCTCGTTGCTATTCTTTTGGTATTTGTCTAGGAATTTAGAGGATGAAATTCTTATAAGTAGGGGAGAATGTAGTAACCAAAATTATTAACTAGGCATAAGTAACTTAGTAGGGGGAGTTAATTTGGGCTTTGGGTCACTAAGGACACTAAAGAGGCAATTTGGACTTTTGGGCGGACATAAGCTGCTGTTTGTAGTACAGACGTACAGTGGGAACCACCGGACGTACACTCTGCAAACCGTACAGGAAAACATAGGTGGGACCACCGGATGTACACTACTTTTTGAATACCCTCTGGTTAATACCTAGACGTACAAGGCAACCTTTAGACCGCTGGGCGAGAACCACCAGACGTACGCCCCTTTGGCCAAACGTCTGCTACTTTGCCAGGGGAGTTGTTAGCAGCCCTCTCCTATAAATACCCCATACCCCTCTAGTTTCTTCACTTGTTTTTAGACGCCCCTAGGCTGCCAATGTGAGTTTCCAAAGTGTTGTGAGTGTTTTGTGAGCGTGTGTGAGGTGTTTGTGTGTTTCAAAACGTTCGTAAGGTGGAACTCTTGTGGTTTTGTTTCAAGGAGGTAACGTTCTATCCTTAACTTTTTAAATATGTCGTTATGCTGCTCGTTTTATGTTTAGTTGTAGTTGCTAGCTTAGTTACGCTGTGAATTTTGTTTGGGTTAGCATTTTTGTTAGCTTAGCATTGTTACGTTGCATGGAGGTTGTAAACTAGACTAGAAGGCTTTAGGGTGTTTCTAATAGCCCTAGGAGTCGGAGAATAGGCGGATAGTGAAGAAAAAATGAGGTTCTCCGTGATAACCCATATAGCGGACGTACGGTATTGTGACCAGACGTATGGCTCGTCATGACACGGTGGACGTATGTCCCCGAACTCGGACGTACGGTCAGTGTGTGACAAGGAAACCATATTTTCACCAACCATCCCATATCTTCTATTTTCCTTACTTTATAGTGGTTTAGTGGAATTAGGACTAATAGAAGGTTTTTCACAGATTTGAAAAACCCGGATCTTTCGAAATATTCGGAGACGCTTTCGATACAGGTGAGTTTTAACTCATATAATGCTCATTGTTATTTTCCATGCACTGCACATCTATTTTGTGTATCGAGAAAACATGCACATTTTACAACTCTCACAATTTATGCTTATTGCACATGAACTCTGTTATTTGAAGAAAAATGTTGTGCTGAACATGTTAACCAAGTGAGACTTGTAGAATGACATGCATGTAAAATACAGACAAGATAATTGCATCGTATGACATGGTACACCGGTACGTGCGGTTGTAATGGCCATGAGCTTACTATACATGTTAGCTTTATGGTCAAATGTGTGTGTTATACGGGGCTTTGGATCCATTGGTTTTGTGACCTTGGTGCAACCATTCCCAATGGTTCGGTCACTATAGGACAGACGCCATTGGTTGGTGTGGGCCACTCGAGGTCGGACTCAATCGTGCCACTAATGTTACGTACGGTATGTTATGCAATAGCTGTGACACTAGCATTGTACTATAGGTCCCCTGGGACAGCATCAACCTGCTGAGAAGGGGTAATATCTAGAGTAGACCATACTGTTGAACTATGACTGTTGTTTACTTTATATGCATATACCATCTATTATACATATATCACATATAATGTAAACTGTCATGATGGAACTGCTTTTGCTTATTAAACATCTGAGTTCATTACTAAACTAGCATGGGTATTATCTGCGTTAAAAATCACTAAGTCTTAAACTTAGCCTTTTTATTTATGTCTTTCCCCCATCATTACAAATAATTGCACGGTTTAACTGCACTAGACGAAGATGCCATCAGAGATTACTTGGGTGATCTTTGAGGATATGGATCCCATTTGGCTTAGGACTATGTGGGAAGATGGAGGATCTGTTTGTGCAGACATAATAGAGATTTTGATTTCACTAGCTCTGCTCAAGCTTAAGTCTAGGCTTTGATCCGTTGATATTTTGTAAACAATGTTAACAGTTGTTTATTTTGGGTTGTATCTATTTTCCTGTTGATGGTCTAATGACAAGTACATTTGGTGACCATTTATGATATTATGGTGATGTAGTACTTTATCTCTGGTATTGTTGTGTGATGTTTTATTATTGTCTCTTAATCCCATAGTCTTGGTAAAGTTTTCCGCTGCAGTTTTCTCGTTACGACGAGGAAAGTGATTTCCCGAAGGTCATGTCCTGGAGGGTCACGGCTGGGATGGCATGCAGTGGGATCAATTATTAGTTAATTGATTTACCCATCGGCCGGGGCGTCACAGGCCATCCCCCAAAGATCAGATTATCGGGGAGTTCAGCAGGACTGGCCCTGCGAGGTTGACCTTGGTACACGAGAATTCGCTAAGATGGTCTACTCGGAACCTGCGGCCCTTTATCTCTCAGATCCGGAGGATTCCCGACTCCATTACCACCAACAGCCGGGTCCTCCCTCTCCACCTGTTGAGCATCTGAAGGGACAACATCCAAGGAGACCACCCCGTCCAAAGACCGAACATCTCCCGAGTCGCCAGGAGGCCAGTAGGAAGCAGAGACAGTATTAGAATGGACAAGGACAATAGTCCGCAACAACTCCCTTGCCTTATAGGCTCACCTTTTCTTCGTCGGAGGCTTTGAGGCGGAAGCGCCCTCACCAGATTTTCGTTTTGGCCCCGATAGGCCCTCCTAGACCACCGGAGCCAACGAAGAACTTTGAGCCTTGGACTTAGGCGGAGGCCTAGGCACAGCAGCTGCCCGAACGGGCTGAGGATCCACCCCCGCCTTGCTCGAAGTACCAATTTTTTTATGGGCCTAAGACTTCTTACTCGGGGGCCGAGCAGGTGAACTCAAGCCCGCCTTCTCAGAAGAAGAATGAAGCTTCTTCGGATTCCCCTGGTGATCCCACATCACTTTGACAGCCAGTATTAGGTAGCCCAACCGCTCCCGAAGAGCGGAGTCAGACACGATGCTCCCTAAAAGCATCTGCTCCGCATTTTGCAGGGCGTTGGGAAAACTGCAAAATCTCGTGGACTCGCGCCTGTTTCTCCGGACTCAGCCTGGGGCACTCTTTCCCTGCATATGAAAAATTTACATTAGTGGAGGTGCAAACCAAAAGCAACTCTATAGGTCAGTTACAACAAATACTTACAGCTCTCTTGGGAGACACCCTATTCACGAGAAATGGAATGCCTCAAAGGATGATTCTCAGAATTAGCCACTTCCCAACTCCCGGAAATATGGAAGAATTGCTCCACCCAATATTTGTTGTTGGAATACGTACTCCCGAGCTCGATGAACTGGTACTTCCTGCGAACCATGAAAGTCACCGTCTCGGAGTTGGGATACATGTGGGGCCCATAAATATTCAAAAAATCTGGGATCAACATAGTCTCTCCCGGGAACACTATAGGCCATAATAAGAAGGTTGAAAATAAATACCTCCAACCGTTGGGCATTAACTGCCCAGGTGCAATCCCCAAGGAAGAAAGCAACTCCCGAAAAATTGGAGGAAACAGCAGGCGAACGCTGGCCAGAAATATACGCTCATAAACACATACATCTCCGGGCCCTTCATTCATCTCGATAGATTTGTCTGAGAAATGCAAGGGGATGGAAGCAGGAATATCGTAGTTGTGGCGCAGCACTTTCTCATCTGCTGCCGTGAAGCAAGACCTCTGCTAAGGAGGATAATCCAGACACAGCACGTTGGGAGCAGCACCAACCGCCGAACGATTCCTAGCAAACGACCCGTCGGAACGACGCACTAAGGGAACTTCTAGTGAATGGTCAGAAGCATCACCTACAGAAGGACCAAGAACTGGAATGGGAGAAGACATGGTCGTAGAAATGATGTAGAAGTATGGAAACAACAAAAGGTTCGAACTAAAAGCAAGGAAGAGGATGACCGGAGAAGCCACAGTGCTCGACCTTTATAAAAAAAAAGATATCGGGAAACCACCAGCGCATTTAATGCGAAGATATCATGAGCCCTCAATCACGCCTAAAATGAAAAGACTCGAGCCATTGGTTCACCCAACAGGCGCCATCGAAGACGCCACACCCGGACTGACACTTGTCTCCGCACGTTCGAAGGTCGCAGATCGACCATATTCTGTTGAACATGTGGGCCTGCAGCAGCGCATTTATGCAGAACACGACAAAACATTTAAAAGAAGATCGCTGCTCGGCAGCAGAGTATCTCAGATTACACGGGTACTTGTTTCCATAAATAGGTGAAGCGTCAAATCCAGCAGCTGGCGAATCCGAGCATAAGTGGTACACAGCGATTCGTTTCCAAGGCAGTTTTAAATTCTCTTCTCTTGAAATCTCGGCAGAAGGAATTCGGGGGGTAACTGTTACACATATATCTTCGAGCCCAAGACATAGGGCTCAAGCCCAATACACAGCCCATGGCCTATGGGCCTCATGAACATAAACAACCAGCCCCACCCAGTCTGGGCCACGTCACAAAAGCTCTACCGACCAAAGCATCCTCGGGGCCTCACTCATTCAAACAACGACAGTTGTCACAGTAACGGTTCCATGATCCATGCAATCGGATCAAGTGAGGTCAGTGTTCTCCGGACGGTTACAACTCGCACATAAACGCCATTATGCAGTTACGCTCCACATCCGAAGCCCAATTAAATGACATCGACGGTTACACGCCGATCATAACCACCCATCGACAAAGATATCAATCCATCCGAACATCATGCCCAATCCCGGATTCTCCACCCAGTTGTCATCAAACGCCTCCATGCAAACACCTATAAAAGGCCTCGCTCACAAGAGGACAGGTACACACTTTTTACCCTACTAAGTCCTACATTACGTTCATTCTCTTTCTAATTTAAGCATCAGAGGAGGCACGGTCGGCCACCCCCCGGCTCGTCCTCTTGACGAGTGTGCTCTTTTATAGATACCAAAAATAACCCATCATATGACACCATTTTGCCGTCGAGTTCACCATACCAGAAACTGTAACAGCACCAACAATGAAGGAATATTAGAAATATAAAAACAAATAAAATAAGGCTTTTTTTTTTAAAAGGAAAATCATTCTTGTCTCATTAATTGATGAAGGATACATCACAGAGTAAAAGCTCTTAGAAAATCATAGCCAAAGCTACAAGGTTACAAGTCATAGATACATACATAACAATTTGACATTCAAGATCTATCTATAATATCAATATCTGCTAACCCATGATTAATTTTCAACTATAATAACATATTTGTTCCAGATAGACTCAACTCAATACATAGGTAGCTCATATTTTTCAGCCATGGGAGCAGAAAACTAAATGCCGAAACTTATCCTCCTTAACTCGAAAGCCAGGAAACTGTTAACATCCACAACCCAAGGGTCTGGACAATACTTATTCAAACAAGTTACAAAGAAACCGCAAAAAATAAATTAAAATACAGAAAAACACAAAACTAGCAAACAACAGCATCGGTGGAGGCAAAGCAATAACCACACGTATGGAGCACACACAGGAGAGTCAAGCTCCCACATCGGCACATGGTGGCAGTGTTGTGACGAGAAGGACAGCGACAGGTAACAGAGAGGCTAGAGAAGGCAGATGAGAGGCGCGTCATTGGCCTGGCAAGCCCGAAAGGAACATATCTAACTTAGATCAAAGCAGATCTAAAACCCACAAGGAGACCAGAACAAAGGAAAAGGCGACAACCAGATGAGGTAGCAAGTTGACAAGGTGGAGGGGGTGGTGTAGCTGTTGCTAAAACCAGTGATGAGAACCAAAAATAGGAGATAAAATAGAAAANAAAAAAAAAAAAAAAGAAAAAAAAAAAAAAAAAAAAAAAAAAAAAAAAAAAAAAAAAAAAAAAAGTGCATCATAATAAAAGAAGGGCAGGAGGGGGGAAGGAAGCAGTGGCGGAGCCAGGAGTTGATCTTTGGAGGTGTTGATGTTTCTTTTTTTTTTCTTTATATATTATATATGATAAAACAATTAAAAATAGAAATGAAATATTTTATTACACAATGCGTGTGAGACAAATTATATCGGTGAAACTTAATAGATATGTATCAATATTGATGTATTAGTAAGATAACACCTAGGTACTAATATAAAAAAAATAAATAATAATAATAATAACAAAGGTTAAAGTTGTGCAAAGCTTAAAAATAGATGGTGACAAATTTTATTTTATTTTTCTTAAAAGCCCTTTTACAATTCAACCCATTTAACAAACCACCAATTTTCCAACTAAAAACACATAACTTTGAATGCAAAGCCTAAAAACACATGGTCTTCCTTTAGTGGTTACCAACTATTTTTCTATTAGCTTGTTTGGATTGCCATCACTTGACACGTGGTCATGAAAATATGAGCCAGGCTTCCGTTGCCATTCCACTTTTTTCAAATTCAATCTTTTAACAACTTCTATGATAAAACCTCACCGAACTCAAAAGGGTTGCGAGAGGGAGAGAATAAGAGATGGAGGCTAGAGTGAGAATGAGAGAGAGAGAGAGAGAGAGAGAGGCTATGGGCTATGGTAAGAGAAAATAAATTTTTTTAAAAATTTTTGGGGGTGCCTTAGGTAAGGAAAAAAAAAATTATAAAAATCTTTGCGGCACCCCAAAGACCAATGTAGCTCTGCCGCCAGAGGGGGAGGGGGGAGGAAGGATGGAAAAAGGAAGTCAATAAAATATGGCTATCGACTTGTGTGTTTTATTTTTGCATTTTTAGCAAAAAGGTAAAATCTTTCGTACATGAGAAAATCTAAAATATGGTGTATTTCTCAAAAAACAAAAACTTCTAGGGTACCAAATATTTAGTATTTTCTCGAATCCAGAATATTTTTATTTCCATAAACACAAAGTACTCTTTTTCCTTATTAAATAAATCAAATGCACCCAAGGAGGCTCTATAAGGACATGACGTTTAATAGACTGAATTTTATTTTATTAGAAAAATCAAAACTGTCTTTTTATGTATTTTNTGTTCTCCGGACGGTTACAACTCGCACATAAACGCCATTATGCAGTTACGCTCCACATCCGAAGCCCAATTAAATGACATCGACGGCTACACGCCGATCATAACCACCCATCGACAAAGATATCAATCCATCCGAACATCATGCCCAATCCCGGATTCTCCACCCAGTTGTCATCAAACGCCTCCATGCAAACACCTATAAAAGGCCTCGTTCACAAGAGGACAGGTACACACTTTTTACCCTACTAAGTCCTACATTACGTTCATTCTCTTTCTAATTTAAGCATCGGAGGAGGCACGGTCGGCCACCCCCCAGCTCGTCCTCTTGACAAGTGTGCTCTTTTACAGATACTAGAAATAACCCATCATATGACACCATTTTGCCGTCGAGTTCACCATACCAGAAACTGTAACAGCACCAACAATGAAGGAATATTAGAAATATAAAAACAAATAAAATAAGGCTTTTTTTTTTTAAAGGAAAATCATTATTGTCTCATTAATTGATAAAGGATACATCACAGAGTAAAAGCTCTTAGAAAATTACAGTCAAAGCTACGAGGTTACAAGTCATAGATACATACATAACAATTTGACATTCAAGATCTATCCATGACATCAATATCTACTAACATGATTAATTTTCAACTATAATAACATATCTGTTCCAGATAGACTCAACTCAATACATAGGTAGCTCATATTTTTCAGCCATGGGAGCAGAAAACTAAATGCCGAAACTTATCCTCCTTAACTCAAAAGCCAGGAAACTGTTAACATCCACAACCCAAGGGTCTGGATAATACTTATTCAAACAAGTTACAAAGGAACCGCAAAAAATAAATTAAAATACAGAAAAACACAAAACTAGCAAACAACAGCATCGGTGGAGGCAAAGCAACAACCACACGTATGGAGCACACACAGGAGAGTCAAGCTCCCACATCGGCACGTGGTGGCAGTGTTGTGACGAGAAGGGCAGGGACAAGTAACAAAGAGGCTAGAGAAGGCAGAGGAGAGGCGCGTCATTGGCCTGGCAAGCCCGAAAGAAACATATCTAACTTAGATCAAAGCAGATCTAAAACCCGCAAGGAGACCAGAACAAAGGAAAAGGCGACAACCAGATGAGGTAGCAAGTTGACAAGGTGGAGGGGGTGGTGTAGCTGTTGCTAAAACCGGTGATGAGAACCAAAAATAGGAGATAAAATAGAAAGAAAAAAAAAAAAAGAAAGTGCATAGTAATAAAAGAAGGGCAGGAAGGGGGAGGGAAGCAGTGGCGGAGCCAGGAGTTGATCTTTGGAGGTGTTGATGTTTCTTTTTTTTTTTCTTTATATATTATATATGATAAAACAATTAAAAATAGAAATGAAATATTTTATTACACAATGCGTGTGAGAAAAATTATATCGGTGAAACTTAATAGATATGTATCAATATTGATGTATTAGTAACATAACACCTAGGTACTAATATAAAAAAAATAAATAATAATAATAATAACAAAGGTTAAAGTTGTGCAAAGCCTAAAAATAGATGGTGACAAATTTTATTTTATTTTTCTTAAAAGCCCTTTTACAATTCAACCCATTTAACAAACCACCAATTTTCCAACTAAAAACACATAACTTTGAATGCAAAGCCTAAAAACACATGGTCTCCCTTTAGTGGTTACCAACTATTTTCCTATTAGCTTGTTTGGATTGCCATCACTTGACACGTGGTCATAAAAATATGAGCTAGGCTTTCGTTACCATTCCACTTTTTTCAAATTCAATCTTTCAACAATTTCTATGATAAAACCTCACCGAACTCAAAAGGGTTGTGAGAGGGAGAGAATAAGAGATGGAGGCTAGAGTGAGAGAGAGAGAGAGAGAGAGAGAGAGAGGCTATGGGCTATGGTAAGAGAAAATAAATTTTTTTAAAAATTTTTGGGGGTGCCTTAGGTAGGGAAAAAAAAAATTATAAAAATCTTTGCGGCACCCCAAAGACCAATGTAGCTCTGCCGCCAGAGGGGGAGGGGGGAGGAAGGATGGAAAAAGGAAGTCAATAAAATATGGCTATCGACTTGTGTGTTTTATTTTTGCATTTTTAGCAAAAAGGTAAAATCTTTCGTACATGAGAAAATCTAAAATATGGTGTATTTCTCAAAAAACAAAAACTTCTAGGGTACCAAATATTTAGTATTTTCTCGAATCCAGAATATTTTTATTTCCATAAACACAAAGTACTCTTTTTCCTTATTAAATAAATCAAATGCACCCAAGGAGGCTCTATAAGGACATGACGTTTAATAGACTGAATTTTATTTTATTAGAAAAATCAAAACTGTCTTTTTATGTATTTTATAAGCACCCTAGTTGACAAATAAAAGGAGATAAGTAGTCTACAAGGGACAAAATAATTCTTCTTTCTTTTTTTTTTTGGTCCGAGTTATAATTCTAGTAGCAAATCTTTTATGCAATTATAAATGAAGATTCTGAAAGTAGTCTTTATTTTATAGAAGTGTTTTAATTTAGTAAACTTTTGTCAAATCTTCCCCTTTCCTAACAAGTATCAGATTTTCTTTTATTTAATGATTTATTTATTAAAATAGCAATACTCATATGAAGTTCTTGTTAATAGATTGTTGTTTGAATATGAAGAATGAAGATTAATGTATATATATATATATAAATATGTTGGTTGGCCCCTTGAAAAAGAAAAAGAATTGTGGATCCGCTTGTTGTGTCCATCCAACAGGATGTTCGTTGGCATTTGTTGTCTGTGGTTGGAAAGTTCTTGGCAATTCTTAAAGCATAACGACCAGAGAAACTAGAACCAATTCCATCTTGGCAACCAACCAATTCTTAAGAAGTAAGCCCATCTTGACTTTTAATATTCAACATGCTACTTTTGACACAACACAATGGAGCAGTTGAAACAAAGCTTTAGCGCGGTTTGATTACGATTTTAAAAGTTTTTTTGTTGTTGTTGTTGGTAGAGTCGATACAATGAAGACTCAAAAATAATGCTAAATAGATTCCGATCATGGTGTGTACGTGATATTGTACTTGTTGTACAAAATTATTTAGTTAAATGGATTCGGGTCATAAGAAGGTTTTACTCATTTATTAAATTATATACATAATAATTACATGTTGAAATATGTTAAACAAGTCGTATTTAGATCAAAACAGGCTAAACAGGTGAAGCAAGTCACCTTCAGGTCTAAATGACTCTATTCGTTTATAATCCATTTATTAAATGAGTAAATAGGATTGTGTTAAGTCATTCGCGTATCGTATTTGAGTTTAAGTATATGACCCGTTGAGCTAAACGAATCGAGTTCAAATTTACACTTACTGAATTGACCTGCCAACCCGTTTTACTATTTCGAGTCATCATATTAAGTTCATTTTTAAATCACAAACTCAGAAAATTAATTTAATAATTTTTTTTATCAAAAAGAAAAGAGTGAGAGGATATAAAATTCTAAAAGCTTGAAAAGGCCAAAAAGAAAAAAAAAAAAAAAAAGGAGAGAAGAGGTGGACGAATCAGAGACGCAGCATATGGCGCCAGCGAAGCAGGGGGTCACAAACTGTCAAACCCAAGAACCGGACGGTCACATTTCACGTGGCCTCACTGCCTCACCAGTACTCTCTGCGAAATATGCGCCTCCTCACCTCTGGACCCCACATTTTATTTTCCCGTTTACCGGTTTTACCGGTACTCCCTCTCTCCTCCCCACCACTATATAACAACTTTTCCAAAACCCCTCCTCCTACCCTCCAGTTCATCGCCGCCACCGCCGGTAGCTTGCACAACCGCCTTGCTCTCTCTGCGCGGCTTGGCTCGGCTCCCCCTGCCGAGCTAAATTGGTCATTGCGAGAGGGAGAGAGGTTGGGATTGGTTTGTTAGGAATTCGAAGGAACATTAGCGGAAGGATAAATGGCGGTTTCTAGGATGTCTTTCGGAGTTGTGGCGGTTGCCGTTGCCGTTTTTGCTGTTGTTGTTTTCCTGCCTGCCGTTCAGGCTCAGTCCCTCGCTCCCGCTCCTGCCCCGACCAGTGACGGTTAGATCTCTGTCTCTCTCCTTCTCTCGATTGTTGACATTCTTTCAATTTTTTTTTATTTTTTCATTTTTTTGGTTTATTGTAATGTGGATCTGATTTTTGAAGAATTGGAGAAAATAATTATTTAGAACATAGAATCTCTTAAGTCACTCTTTTGTTATTATTGGACCTGGGATTTTATCACATTGTGCAAGATAAGCCATGGAACAATTATGGGTATGTTTTCTATTAGTTTTTGAGTTTTGAAAATATTGTGTTTTTTTAATTGTTTGATGATGATTTTGAGAAAGGTGTGTTTTTCAATAATTTTCAGAATCGTTACCAAATTAGACCTGCAATACTTACAATGTTGGAAGATAAAAGAGAAAAACAAAGAACAAGATTAACGTTTGTTTTTTTTTTTTTTTTTTTTTTTTGAGGGGGTGTTATTAGGGGTACAATTTGTGGTTAGGTGTCGAGTTTTGGGTCGTGTTCTTATATAAGTATAAATTATATGGGTCAATCGATACTCTTATCAACCCTAACACAACCCATTTAAAAAAGTGGGTGATATGACCCGACATATTCTACATAACTCATTTAATAAATACGTTGGGTTGGGTTGGGTTGGGTTGACCCGACCCAATATGCATAGTCGGTAACAAAATTTTCAATTCTTGAGGCATAAAAATGTCATCTTATACGAAGATATCGACACAATAATTATCAATTATTAAACATAAAAATGAAAAATGAATTGCACTACCAAAAATATATCTTTACAATTAGGATGAGACCGAAGGTTTTAATTTTTAAATGGTAAAAATTAAAATTATTTCATTTTAATACGAATTAGGTAAAGCGGGGTGATTTGAAACTGACCCGTATATTACTGGTGTAAATTTTCGTTGACCCAGTTTTACCCAAATTTTATTTTATAAAACATTTAGGCATTACCCATGTATCTTCTCTACATTTTCCTTCTTTCTCGGCTTTGATTTATGTAATTCTATAATGTGTTTTGGAGGATTGATGTGAAGTGGGGATTGATTGTTATTTGTTAATGTGGGTGTTGTGTAGGGGCATCGATCGACCAAGGGATTGCCTGTGTGCTGATGCTGTTGGCCTTGGTGCTCACATACCTGATTCATGCCGCGGACATGCCCTAGAGAGCTTCTACTTTTGACATGAAAATGGAATGGCCTTTGTTGGTGTACACGGAGGAAACGAGGTAGCGGACAGCTTGGAATGTGTGTTTGATTTTTTCTTATGTGGTGGGTTTGGCTTTGTATGCGGTAGTGTTCTGACTTTTGACAGATTTGTTGTTGGGAAACTTGGCTGTTGCCAGCCAATGTTGTTGTTACTCTATTGGTGCCAGTCTAATACATCCTCTTCTCTAAAAGATTCTTTTCCATTTCTTCATTATGGATTGCCTTGTTATTACTTGCCTACTTTTATAGGGTTTTTTTTTTTTTTTTGCTGCATTCTCATAGTTGAAGGATTAATTTCAAAACGTGAGCTTTATAACTAGCAATTCTAAACCGCGATTTTTCAAAAAAGCAATTAAATGTATGATAAAATCTCATCTTTGACTTTTAAAATAAAAATCGAGTGATTATAACTGTTAAAATGAAAGGGTTGACTGGAATCAATGCATTATTGTCACCCAATAAAGTATTTTGGAGTAGCTGAATTAAGTTCAATTTGGAAGAAATAAGCCCATGATATAAGTTTCATAAAGAGCATCTCATCAAAAAGAGGAAAGCAACGCGCAAAGGGAAATGCTACTTGATCGCAATGCCCAAGTTATTAAAAAGCTCACTCAAAAACATGATTCTGCTGCTCTGCTGGTGTGGAGGAGTCCACAACCTTTTAGATCAACAGTTAGAGAGTTACATATATGAAAAACCTTCCATTTGCTATAAGACATTCCCTTGTTTCCTTCCTCATTTATGATAACTAAATCAAGCATTGGAATGCTTGATTTAAGACACACTTCTGACCTTCCAAATGAAATTCCTACCAGAATCAATTGACACTTTTCTCAAATCATAATGTGTTGTCAAAAACAAAATCCTTCATGCATTTGCTTATCAAGATAAAGGGCAAAATATTTTTGGACTAGGTCCCAAGTTTCTCATCATTGAATATCAAAACAGACTTCAGTCAAAATTTAATCAAGCTTCCTTGCTTGCTGGTTTGGCCTCCTGCTGTCGCTGATCAGCTAATGAGAACTTCTTGACTTTCTGTTGATGGGAGGGGAAAAAAAACGAATTTCAAACGGGAGAAAAGAAAAGCAAAGCAGAGCAGAAGCAATGTGTCTGTGTGTTAGGGCAGTAATCAAGAGAAAACAAAGAAATAGAAGGCTATTGACTTCACAAGAATTTTGTGCCAAAGACACATTTTTGTTGGCTTTGACTTCACAAGATTATGCAGAATTTTTTTTTTTTAACAGTGATGTGTATCTTAAATTGCATCTTCAGATGTCTACTCCATTCAAAATGTGCACCCTCTCCTGAAGCTAAATCGTTTGCACAGCGTTAATGTCATATCAAAGTTTTCCTACACGGCAGTGTCTCCACTATCCTACCTCGACAATTTATTGATCTTAAGAGCCAAAAAAATCTCACATTCAAAGGTATTCAAAGGGTGAGCTCAATTAGGTTCAATTCAAACTTCAAAGACCACCATCTTACAAATTCCTAAGGTGTGGCAAAAACAAAGGGGTTTTATAGGATGCCTGTAAGGAGAGAAATAAGAAAGCTATAATACAAAAGAAAGAATGGGAATTCAATGAAAACTCATTAGTTTTCTGTTTTATTTCCAGCATAAATAAGACAGTATCAGAAAAAGGGGCCAGGAAGAATGAATGTTCTCTTGAAAAAAGGACATTCTCATTTCTCTGTTACATTAATAAGGCAACTCTAAAGCTTGAAAATGGGTCAGCATATAATGAATACAGTAGTTGAATCGAACAGAAGAAGACCAAGTAAAAGTCATCCCAATCAACATTCAACAAATGTCTATGCTTTGGCACCACACCCACATTTTCATGTCAAATATTTCAGCTCAATCAGGAGTGTTAATGCTGTAGTTTTTTTCCGTTGAGCAATACCCATATAACAACATGATTAAAAACAAATAAGCCAATGAGCAAATCTAAATTTTTTTCCAAAAACTTCTAATCACATTAGTCTATACCTTGAATTCTGCTTAGTTCCAACAAAGCAAAAAGAGCTCACAAATCCCTTACACATTACCAACAGGCTATCACAATCATATCAAATCCTACTTCGAATCCGTAAATTCTCATAGCAAAAAAAATCCTCAAATTGAAACAACAAATCGATGATTTTACACACCCAGAGAGAGAGAGAGAAGGGTACCTTGTTGAGCACGCACTCTCGCAAGGACTGCAAGAGGCGGAGGCATTTGTCTTGATCGTAAGGCGATTGGGCGACGCAGTTGAGCAGGTCGAGGGCCTCCTGCGCGCACACAGGCTGGCTCTGAGCACTCCCAGCTTGATCCATTTGGGTTTGGGGTTTTTGAGTAGTTGAGAAAAACCCTTAATAGTCTGTATTCGTAAACCGTTTGGTTCGCGAGAAACTGCGAGAAATTTTGGCTGCCACTGGCCCGCTGTGTATATACGTGTATTTGTGCCTGCTGTTTTTCCCAAACAACGGGCAGCACGTTGATAGAAAGTAGAAACTGCGACCATCTAGAATTTTTGGAAAATCTTACTAAATTTTGATTATTATTTTTTAACGACAATATTTACTATTTAAAAATAATAAATACTATTACGACGAAATTCTAATCATTTAATTTAAAACAAAGAATGAAATTTGTTTGAATAGTTTCTTTGTAATTAGAGTTTTGAACTAGAGGGAAGTGAAAATAATTTTTAGGAGTAGTTTCAGTTTAAACTTCTGAATTATCATGTGATTTGACAAGCTCTTAAACTTCAAAACATCTTCATTTGAACCTGTTAATTTTCAATTGCAGTCAATTTAAACACCTCCGTCATATTTAAAACGTTAAAAGTGAGACAATGACATTTAAACTCCTGAATTTTTTATAAAATTTCAATTTTATCCTTAATTCCAAAACATTTAAAAAAAAAATGAAAATCAAGGATATTTTGATTTTTTTAGGTATTGTCAAATCGCAATAGTAATTTAGAAGCATAAAGTGAAATTAAATTAATTACAGTTTTGAACTAGAGGTCAAAAGTTCATTTTACCTTATTCAAACTTGAGCATTCCCAATGAAGAAGTCAAATTTTTAAGCAAAATGACTCCTCAAAACTCACTATCTACTTTAGCTAATAAAATTTTAAATACTTGCTATATCTTATTAGTTATATTTTTATGTATATTATTTAAATTTTATTTTTTTATTAGGATTGTATTTTTTTTTCTAAATATCCTATTTTTTAACTTTTGAGAAAAAAGAAATGTGGAGAAAGAAATAGTATGAGAAAATTTTGGAAAAAGGAAAATGTGGAAGAGAAATAGCGAGAGAAAATTTTGGGAAAAGAGAAAATAGGTGAAAAAACAATAAAAAAATGAAATGGCTCTTTTGAAAGTGCCGTAGCTTTTTCTTTTTCTTTTTCGCTAATCTAATAAAATATCAATTTTACCCTTCTTTTTTTTTTTTTTTGCTTGTCCAATGCAAGGAGTATTTTACAAATTTAAGGAGTTATTATAGATAAAAGTGTCATTTAACTCTTCCATTGAAAATACTCTTACCTTTTATATAGCAGTTCTAATGTAATTGCTTTCACGCCATATTTTAGCATTTATGTGTGAGTAATTTCCACGATGGCCTAAGCTTAAGCATCATTTATCCTTTTAGTTAGGAACATATCTTTTGGTATGGATTTCTGATACACGGGCCTGTCTAGGCAGGGAATCGAAGTTGAGTAATGTTATTTATGTATGGTAAAGATATAACAATTTACTAAATAACATTACTCTTTAAATATACTTAAAAAAAATTGTTTTTACTGAAAAGGCCAGTAAAATTTTTTTATAGGAATAGTTTATGGTTTATACTACTACAAGTAAATAGCTATTTGCATTAAAAAATAAAATAAAATTAGAGTCATTAAAGGTTTATTAAATTCTATAAAGTATGTAAAGAGAAATAACTCTTTCCCATATATATCTTGCTGTCCATGTTATTGAAGCCAATGGACACCACCAATAGGCTAGTTGGTATCTTCCTATTTTTCAGCAATTTAGAAATATTTTGATAAAATAAAAATGACATTATTTTGGAACTTAAAAATTGGTCGTGGATTTAATGGTGTCATTAAGAGTAATACTTAGTTGCTCTGTGTGATTGCCATTTGTCTAATATTGGAAGAAGGAAAAGGAAAATAATCAAAAAGAAGAAACAATTACATGAAGGATCCGGCTCCCCTCATATGAAGGAGGAGTTTCTCTCATATTGTTCATTTTGGCGGTCCATTTTCATTGAACAGTCCACGTCACACCACGTGTTCCACTCAAACTTATAAAATAAAATATTACGTAATTTTAATAAAAATTAGGAAAAAATATAAAGAAGCCTCACAAACTACCAGTCGTTTACAATTTAACCCCCTAATGTTTAAAAAGTAATAAAGTAGCCCCCAAACTACCAAAATACAATAAAAATGCCACTTATTTTTTTATATTCCTATAATACCACAATTCTTTTCACAAATAAAATTTTAAAATAATTGTAAAACACCCAACAAAAAATAATAATAATGGGCAAATATTTATTTATTCCAAAAACTTTTTTTTTTTAATTTATAAGCCCATTGTTTTTTTGTATTTTTTTAAAAAATTGTTTGGTTTTTTTTTTACAATTATTTTAATATTTTATTTGTTAAAAGAATAAGGGTATTATAGGCATATAAAAAAATAAGTGGCATTTTTATTATATTTTGGTAGTTTTGGAGGCTACTTTATCACTTTTTGAACATTGGAGGGCTAAATTGTAAACGGCTGGTATTTTGGGGAGCCTTTTTATATTTTTCCCTAAAAATTAAAATAGAAATAATCAAAAAATTAAAATTAAAATTAACATTAAAAAATAAAAAATAAAAAATAAAAAAAAAAAACCTGGAGTGGCTGCCAAAAATATTATAAATTTTTTTTTTGTTTTTTACCTTGGGGGTGGCTCGGGCCCTTGGGGTGGCCTGATTGGAGGTGGCAGAAGCCACCCCACGCCCTCCCAAGGTCCAAATCAAAAAAATTTGAATATATTTTTGATTATCTGTTTCGAACACCACACACCATCATCGGACGTGGACGCCGCCCTACTCGTGACTATAATTGCATCTTGAAGCTTACGATGTTGGAAAAAGCGGAGAGCGGAGGATGAAGCCGACTCGAGTGAAAGGGTTGAGGAGATGAAGACTACTAGAGACTTGTCGAGGACCATGAGCAAATCATAAAACAAGTCTAGCATAGCTTACCGTGCAAGGTGGTGTCCATGAGAGAGAGAGAGAGAGAGAGAGCGTGTTCTATGATTTTATTAATTTTTTTTTAGGGGAAACTTTACTTATCTCCCATGAACTTATGCTGAAACGCCCCAAGTTCTAGATGTAGAACGATTGAAAGAAATTGTAACATAATCTTACTAGAATAAAATAATCTCATAAGATCTCCATAAAAAATAACATTATTAGAGTACTATTATTCTAAATACATAATGTGCTAGTATATAATAATCCCTTAAAAATAATACAGTTACACAATCTACACTCGTCCCAAGCATTCTAATCCATAAAATAGAGTCCCAAAAACTTCTACTACTACTACTTCTGCCAGCCTTCAAAGCAATAAGTCCAAGCATCACACTGGTACCCTTGTCCTCAATACTACAATTTATAGGCAATCTGAAAAAGATGTATAGGGAGAAGGGGTGAGTTCGACAACTCAATAAGTAGCCACAACACCAAATGCTATAAAACATGTTATGCAGATTTTTATAATCTCTGTCATGTATAACAATAATCTATGCATAGTAAAGCATAATAATTGCAAAATGAGTGATCAGCACTTCCTTTTCACTTTTCTGTCAAGATAATGACTGTTTTACCCTTGTGACCCGACACTGCCGTTTACCATGAGCGGCGCACATTGACGTGTCCCGAGAGACCTATATGCTCATCCTGTCATCACATGGGAGTCACTGGGTTGAAAACTCTCCATAGGTGAAGGTCACCCGGCCGGTAGCATATACCTTCTCGTAACCGTCCTTCAGTGTGCTTGCCCTGCTACCCTATGCAGTACAGAAACTATAATCGTGTCTCGGGGTTAAACATTTATGAATGCACTATAACATTTTTGTAAGTTCATCTATAACTGTATATTTCATTCATGTAACATTTCTGTAACTGTACATTTGTATAACATATCATGAGCTCTTTCATTCATAATCGCATTCATGCATAATTCATTGTAATATGTAACATTTCTGTAATCATATTATATGATTGAATAAAACTATGCATTAAAAATAGGAAGTGCAACTGAAAATCATATAAGTGAATTCTTCATAAAATCTCCAACATGTTCGTTTTCCAAATATTTATAATAAAATATGTTGGGGTTTTTAGTGTTTGTACCTCCTTACCTAGCATCACATGTCCTTAATTTGATTCTACATCCAACTCATAATTCCTTAGAGTTCTCCTATTTTTTCTTTCCTCTTCCTCTCCTTCCTTTCTCCTTTTCCCTCTTTCTTTCTCTTCTCTCTTTCCTTTCCTTTCTTCTCCTTTCTTTTCTCTCTCCTTTTCTCCTCTCTTCCTTCCTTTTCTTCTCTCTTTCTCACGCTCACTTTGCTGTTTTGAACAAATGGGGGAGAAAGCTGGTCCTTTTATACTAGTCTGGACTGCCGTAGGTTGGACAAGTGTCCAACCACTTGCCAGAAGGGGAAACAACCCCTGTGCATGGCGCCCATCAACGTGGCCCCCTGCATTGACCAAAAGGAAACCCATTTGTTCCAAGCATGACAGCACAGGACACCACTTCGTTCCAATCTTGACACACAATCCTTGTAGGTGTCTTGCTGTCACAATATAAATTTTTATGGATTATTTGCTGTCCACGAGAGAGTAAAAGAAACAAGCTTGACAACGCCTGCTGCTCATGGTAACTTGACACCTATGCCCATGTGTCCATGAGAAGAAGAGAGAACCATGCAGTTCAACACCTTATACAGCAACGCCATGTGTCCACTTTCAGCTTGATGACTTGTCAAGCTCCTCATGCATTTACAATAAAATGTGGTCATAAAAATATACAATTAATCCCTTATGAACTTAACATGTCTACTACAATATATCTAAAATTAGTGGCCTAAAGAAATCATTAGCCCATCCAATTAATTCTCCAAATCTCAAGTACTTTAACTGAAGACAGATTAACCTATTAAACTTAAAAAATTCATAACTCTTTCAATTTAACTCCAAATGACACGAAATTTAGCTTGAAATTTTTTTCATTCAAAGCCTCACATCATATCCAAAAATCATTTAAATCCATAACATTTTGATACCTCAAAAGTCTCTCGAAATTCAGTGCCTCTGCTTGACCAAAATTCCTGCTTTAACACTTGCATCTTCTAAAAATCATAACTTCTTCTATAAATGTCCAAAAATCATGAAACCACTCTTAAAATCTTCATTTCTCATCATTATATAAGGTATTAAAACATTTTTGCTCAAAGTCTCTCATTGAATTTTTGGTGCTCAAAACAATGTGACTTTTCTTTCAATAACTCACTAAAATTCAATTTCCACCGTTTTTTATATTTAATCTCTATTTACCTATAAAATTACAAATCCTCATTATCCTTGATATTAAGATCATCTTTACTCTAGGGTATAAATTTTGGGGTATTACATACGCGTTTTTCGCAGACGCCTTCTTATTGTTCAAAATCTCTCACTTTGGTATATCGAACTTTGATTTCCTTCCACTTTATCCCTTCTGTTAAGATTTTCTATTAAATCATAATGAAAATGTGTGAAATTACTAAAATACCCTTAGTCATTTTTTTTTTAATTTTTTTCGTTTAATTTAATTTCAATATTTAACAATAGGGGGTATTTGAAACGAAAAGAAAGTTCAATATACTAAAGTGGAAGATTTTGAATAATGGGAGGGTGTCTGCAAAGAGCGCAAAAAGTTCGTGGGAGTTAAGTGAAGTTTCCCCCTTTTTTTAAAAAAAAAATGTTTGGTAGCAACCCAAATTTAGGTTGGTAATGTACTTCATTTTTATCGGTTAAGGGTGCGTTTGATATTGCGATTTTATAGATAAAAAGTGTGAATTTAAACAAAATCATATAAAATTAATTGTTTGAAATTACGTTTTAAAAATAAAAAAAAAATTGTAATTTGAAAACGTAGAACTTTAAAGGCCAAATCACGATTTAAATATGTTTTTAAATAGCTATTTTTGAAATCATAATCTCAAACAAACATTTTTTTTTTTTAACGAACTATCTATTTTCATTGATATAACAATCAAATGGGGGCAATTAGTAAGAAATTAAATCTGCTTATGTTAATTGTTTTGTCCAATTTCGACCATATATAGCAAACTTTCCCAAAATAGCTCGCACTGTTAATTTTGGTAGCTGAAAACACTCTTCTCCTCTACCTATAAAAAAAAAAAAAAACAAAACAAAAAACAAAAAACAAAAAACAAAAACAAAAATATTCCTCTGAAATGTTCGTCTCAAATATACAACAGAAATTTCCCATTTATAAGCAATATATGTTGACTGTTTCACCCCCTCAGAATACCACCATACATTTATTTCCATGCAGGAGCACAAAAGCACAAGGGATTCATTTCAGAGCTATTTTTCCACCACGAATGTGGTGAAGGGATCACACAAACCCTCCTCCCTCAACACAAAAGGCTCAGGAAATTCTGGGAAAAGTAGTAAAAGAAAAGGCAAGGCTGCAGGAAAGGAAAGATGGCAAAGATGCATCTTAGTTTGCTGGTGTTGGCAGTCGGGTGCTGCTTCCTGATGGATCCAGCAGCCGCAACGATCCACATTGTTGGAGGAGCACATGGCTGGCGACTGCCTCACAACAAAACCTTCTTTGAACAATGGGCTAAACCAAGAACATTTGGTGTTGGCGACAAAATTGGTCAGTACGTTCTTTTTTAAATCTACTTTCTTGTGTTTGTGTTCTTGGGAATCTTGCCGCCAATTTTTGATACGACCTGCCAATTTGATATGAATTCAATATAAAATTAGTGGATTAAAATTTTGTATAATTGGGTTTCGGTCAATTTGGGTCTCTTTGAATTAACCCAGCAGTGTGATAAGTAAGCTTAACAAAATCTTTGTGTTTTGTAATGCTGCATTGCTTACCTGAAAAACATGGTAAATATCTCAACTCACTCCTCACATACCCACAGGGCCACAAATGCAAATAAACATCACATTTGAGCTAGGGCTAGGCCGCGGCAAGGGTTCTTCCGGACTGTATTTCCTCCTTTTAGTCTCTCCTCCTAGCTCTATTCCCATCTGTAGTGGAANAAAAAAAAAAAAAAAAAAAGGTAGGGGCCTTTAATTAAAGCATATATATTGACAGCAATTAGGTCCTTAATTTTTTTTTATTTATAAAAATTGTTTTATTAGGATTCATTAATTGTGGTCCTATTAAATTGGGGGCCTTTTTTTAAATTACTAATTTAGGATGATTAGGGACCTTAAATGAAAAATATGGATGGCAATAAGGGCTTTAATTTTTTTATTAATATTTATCAATTGGGGGCCTTATTAAATTGGGAGCCTTAAGCGGCCACCTAATCTGCCTAGGGGGTGAGCCGGCCATGTGGGGGCTAGGGCTATGGAGCTAGTTAGGGATGATAATTTGTGTTTGCATATTAAATTCGGGTTGTGTCATGTTAGGGCCAGTTCAACCCCTTGGCGGATTAGGTGGCTGCCTAGGACTCCCAATTTAATAAGGTTCTCAATTAATAAATATCAATAAAACAATTTTTCATAAATTAAAAATAAAAATTAAAAATAAAGCCATTATTACCGTCCATATTCTTTAATTAAGACCCCCTTAATCATGGTAAATAAGTGATTTAAAAAAGCTTCCATTTAATAAGGCCACAAATTAATGAATCCTAGTAAAATAATTTTTATATATATATATATACTTGTATTAAGTGGAATGGGAACCTCTCCGGTCCAAAGTGGACTGAAGGGTATCCAGTTGATGGTGAGGATCTCTTTAAAGAGATTCAACGACCACAAAGATGTCACATATTTTATTTAATAAAAAAATAAAAAAATATTATTTTTAATATTTTAAAAAATAATATATATATATATATATACTTGTATTAAGGGGAATGGGATCCTCTCCCGTCCAAAATGGACTGGGTATCAGTTGATGGTGAGGATCTCTTTAAAGAGATCCAACGACCACAAAAATGTCACATATTTTATTTAATAAAAAAAATTATTTTTAATATTTAAAAAAATAAAAAATAAATTTTGTTGTTGTTGTTGTTTTTGAGATGGCCCTTGAGGTGGCCAGAGCACCCCCAAGGACCACCGTTTGGCCATGGGGGTGGCTTCGGCAACGATGGCACTTAGGGGTGCTCCGGCCAAACAATTTTTTTTAAAAAAAAATTGATTTGGCTGTTGGGGGTGGCCGATCCACCCCCAATTAAAGACCATGGGTTGGCATCGGACACCCCCATCCAGCCGTTCTAGGGTGGCCGAAGCCACCCCCATGGCCAAACGGTGGCCCTTGGGGGTGTTCCGGCCACCCCCAAGGGTTATTTTTTAAATATTGAAAATATTATATTTTTTTAAATATTAAATAATATATGTTTTTATTTTTTAATAAATAGAACATGTTGCATCTTCGTGGTTGTTAGATCTCTTTAAAAAGATCCTCATCATGAACTAGATACCCTCCTGTCCAAAATGGACTGGAGAGGATCCTATTCCGTATAAAGGCCCCCTGCTTAATTTTTATTTTTTTTAAAAAAAAAAAATTCTCCAACATTTTGAAATAAATAAGGCTTAAAAAATTTATAGCAATAAATAAGAGAATCAAATAATAATACAGACACTATTAAATAAAATCAAATCTTATAAACGTTCCATTCTTGAAGGTTGTGGGTGGATATTTTTTTGGACAGAAATTTCTTCCAAACCGGTTTAGATAAAATTTTGTCCAACCCACATAAAAGAGTGTCAAGTGTCTAAGCAATATTTAATATACACATTAAATATTAAAGGTCATTAATAGCAATTTACTTTTTTTTTTTTTTTTCACATGTCCATACAAGAGGGGGGACTAAAAAATAACATCTAAGCTAAGCTAACGTTGGCTTAGAAGAAAAAAAAAATATCACATCTAAGACAACGTTAGAACTAAAAAATAAAATCACTAAAGAAGCTAACGTAATTTATATGTGAATTTTTTTTTCTTCTAAGCAACATTACCTTCTTAAGTTCTAACCCCCCTTTTCTTTTTCTTTTTTCTTCTTTTTTTAATCAAATATGACATTAGTTCTTCCCTTTTTAAGGTTAGTTTTAACCTTGGTGAAAAAACAAAACGTTAGTCTAACGTTTAACCAAAAGAAAAAGAAAAAAAAAAAAGGAAAAGAGTACCCTAGTTAGTAAACTGCTATTAAGTATTAATGACCTTTAATATTTAATGTGAATATTAAATGCTTAGACACTTGGCACCCTTTTATGTGGTTTGAACGAAATTTCATCTAAACCAGTTTAGAGGAAATTTTTGTTCTATTTTTTTGGTCTTGTGAGAAGCATTGAGTAGCCAAAATTTTGGAGTGGAATAAATTTTGCATCCCAAAAAATGAAAAGAATGATTTTTAATATTAATATTAAAATAAATATTATTTAATTAATATTTAAATATAAAAAAGGCCCCACTTTAACTTTTTGTCTTAGGCCTCAAAATATATTGGGCTGCCCCGATGGATATAGAAGTATAAGACTATATAAATCAATCATAACTATACTCATTTAATTAAATGAGTTAAATCTCTTAATCCCAACCCGTTAATTTTGTGTTAGGTTTATGAGTAATGTAAAAAATTGTCAATCTTTATAGTGGGTGTGAGGTTTGGGTCATGCTGAAACATGGATATAAGTTTATATAGTTCAACCCTAACTCAACTCATTTAATTAAACATGTTATATCCTTCAACCTTAATCTACTAATTTCATTTTGAATTTATATCAAGTTCACAAGTCATATCAAAGATTAACAAAATCCTAAAATTAGCACAATTTAGCAAGCATATGTTAGCCCCACTCTACCCATCCAGATTTGTGTGTTTCATGAAATTGGGTCACAACTTAGAAAAGATTAGAGATCTAGATAATTCCAAGAGGATTCACTCTAACCGAACAAAGTTAAGGTCCTTGAGGAGATAACAAGGCTTGTTAAAAAAAAAAAAATTTACGACCTTTGATTCACTGGCTGGTTTTTGGATCAAGATCCCCTCAAATTTCTTCCAATTTGAGATTATCTTATTATTAAATTCTAGTCATGTTTCACATCTAACTATTCACAACATACTAGCTGTTACACAAACTAAATACTAAAGTTAATAAAAATTTATTTTCTTTCTCTAGTTCATTGAGGCATCAAAGTTTCATTAACTTTAGCATTTATTTTGTGTGATAGCTGGCATGTTGTAGATTATTAGATGTAAAGCATTACTAGAATTTAATAATAAAATAATCTCAAATTTGGAAGAAATTTGAGAGAATCCTAATCTCTAATTTTTACTGTCACATCATTTAATTATTCGACAGTTATATAAAAATCTACTTATAAATCTATATATTATGAATTATTTGAGCACACATAGGACCAATTACTAAGTAGCTGGAAACTGCAGTTTTCCCATACAGGCCGGGGTCCAACAACGTGGTGGTGGTTAACAAGGAAGACTTTGAGGTGTGTGGCCAAAAGGTTGTGATCAACATGTACTACAATGGACCAACGATTCTCAATCTCACAGAGACTGGGGACTTCTACTACTATTGTGGCGTTGGGAAGCACTGTGAGGCTGGCCAAAAGCTCCACATCAAGGTCGTCAACGGGGAGGGCTCGGCTGGAAGTCCTTTCCCGTTTAAACTCATCTCTAAAGATGTTGTTGCACCCACACCTGCTGAATCTACACATGATGTAACATTAATTTCATCCGCAGTGTCCGCTATTCAAAATTTTAGCATGGTTTTTGGTTTGTTAGCTTTCTTGATCTTATTGTGAATATGATGACATAGCCGGGTTTTAACATATCAACGTGCATTGCTTTCGTTTCGTCCGAATTTGCTGCACATTGTGATGCTGGGACATGTTTGTTGTGGTTGCAGAAGTTAAATAAGTAACATTATAGCTAAATGTTTATTGTACAGGGAAGATTAAATGTCAAGGGTAGCTGCTTTTGATCATTTCTGCCCTGTTAAAGAATTTTTCTTAGGCCTGTGTGATTGGTAATCTCATTGGCATATATATAGAGAGAGTTCTTCTGCTACATTCAGGAACCCTTGAAACAATTCACAATTGAAGCTAGTTTTTCTAATAATTTCTGGTCCCCTGTCTCTGGAGTTAATTCTTTTTTACCTCTGAATCCAACCCAAGTCCAACACAAAGAAAAGGAACATCTTTCAGGGTGGGCTGGACTAGAAAGCGAATTATGAAGCCCAGTTCTGACTCACATGAATGCTACCAAGCCCATATCTTTGTTAACCCTCTTTGTTCATAACCAAGCCTAGACCATGGGCCTCTAGACCTAACTTAGGAGGTGATGTGGAGACAACAATTGGACATCAAACCGAGGATGAGCATAGGACTAACAATTCAAGACACGGCTTGTGAATTCGACACAATGAATTCAATACGAAATTAATTTATTAGGGTTGAGTAGTTTGACTCATTATACGCATGTTTCAACACTATCCAAACTCGACACACGACATTTAAGACCATCAATTTTTTACTCGATCTACAAATCCGACACAAACCCAATACAAAATTATCAGTTTATGGTTAATGGGTCGAATTAGAATTAACTTATATAGTTTTGTACTCTTATCTCATTACGACGCAAACCCAATATAGAATTGCCGCCCCTATCTGAGTGCATTGAATTCATTTGCTGCGGAGAAATAAATTTTCTTTGTTTTTCTTTGGGGGGAGTGGGGGAAGAGAGCAAAGACTTCATTTAATAGTTAGAGAGATTAGATATCATATATAATGTAGGACAAGGCTAGATGAAAGTGCAGTACCATTTGCCACAAGAAGTGTGTGGTGCAGTGTGGGCTTTTATGAACATATCTATCACAATTCATGAGATATCTGTGCCTCTATTATATTCATACCTACCCATAATTATACATCTCACTTCCCACAATTACGTATTATCACTTTGCTGTCGGTTCATACACCAGCACTGGATGGGCAGACAAATATGCATGGTCCCTTTCCTCTTTATTATAATATCTTTCTGCTATTTCGTACCATTCTTGTACGAAGAACTCTAGATTCTACTGAATCAATGGCCTAAATTTCATGCTTTTTTAATACGACCGCTTTCCCGTAATCGTCTCTTGTATCTGTTGTTGAAATTGCTAACTATCCGAATAATAAAATTGTTGAAAACCCCTATTTATTACGCTCGGGTGTCACAGTGAGATATCTTGGGAACTTGAACCACAAAAAGGAACCAAATAATTTCTCATCAAAATGTTTTGGTGACCATCTTAATTGAAGAGAGAGAGAGAGAGAAGATTTATCACGAGTTAATGTTTTGTTCATTAAACTTAGACTATCCCACTTCCTATGCTAGCTAGTTAGGCATCATCACAATTATCAATTGAAGCCTAAGCTCTTTAGGGCATGTCCTATGCCATTCAAACAATAATTGACCATACCCTTTTTTTTTTTTTTTTCCTTTTCTCTTCTTTTGGAACGGGGATGGTATCTAAAAAGTGTCAATGTAAGGACAAAATTAAAAAATTTTATCCATCACCAAAGCATGAAGAACATAAATTTATTTCAAACTGCTTTGAAAAAAATTTCTTTCAACTTATTATAATAAATGACAAGTGTCATCTCTCGCTTGTCATTTATTAGAATATGTTAGAGAAAATTTCATCCAAACTAATTTTGAGAAAATATTTGTCCAAACAAGAATGAGCGGTCAAACTTATGAGCTACTATCAACTTTAGAGCATGCCCTATGTAATACCCCAAAATTTATACCATAGAATAAATGTGATCTTAATATCAAGAATAAGGAGAATTTGTAATTTTAATAAGAATATGTTATAATTGCTCACAAATCGTTCTATCTTTAAAACTCGGAGCGTTACACCTATGCCATTGAAAATTTTTTTTTTTTTTTTTTTTGCCCTTTTTTATCCTTTTTTTGGAATGAGGGTGGTGTCTGAAAGTGTTCAATGGGTGCATTTGTGTTGGGCTACTATAAACTTGCCGGAATTGACATGTCCCTCCAATCTGGACAGAAAGAAAAAGCCCATCATTAATTGGGCCCAAAAAAATAAAAATATATATTTTTTTAAAAAAATAAAAAATAAAATAAAAAAAAGGAAGAAGAAGAAAGAAGAGAGGAGAGAGGAGAGACACATCAGCAGAGGAGGAGGAGATTAATAGGTGGGACCGCAGTCACAATGAGACCATCTTCGATACAGTGATGGCTCAGCTGGATGTGAGGTGGGGACCGTGGGCCCAAAAGGCCCAGTTGCATAGTTGCGCTGCTCGAGGTGAAAGAAAACCGTTAACGTCAAATGGCGTGTAGGGCAGTGATTGAGTGGATAGTGGGGATGGCGAATAACAAAGAAGATCTCAGGCTTGTTCTTTTGCCCTCATTGAATCTGTGAAGCTTTTGGCATCTTGTGGCGACACCTGTTAAGGCAAAAATCCTATGACTCTGGCCAGCCTGTGACCCCCCTATTGCTTTGAAAGAGCAAGCAATAATACGTCAAATTCCTTTTACACTAAAAAAAAAAAAAAACCAAACCTTGCGGTCTAGATTCCCCACCAGACCCACATAATGACACTGCCAAGTCTATTTTGTAATCCTTCCTATTGTAACAACTAGATTTTATATGGCATAAGAGTCGAGAAAAATGCAAATTTTTGTGCCCGTAATGTGACACAACGGGTTGCAACAATCAGAAATCATCAAATCATTCTGGTCGCATTCATATATCTCAATTGTAAGCGGAAAATATCCCCCATTCCCACCCTGTTGCGGTTTAGTTCAATCACATGAACAAAACAAAAACAAAAAAATGAATATGCAACTAATTCAATCACATGAAATCAAGGTCTTCTTGTCAGGTGCTAATCTCAGTCATTTTTTATCTAACACCAGACAATATTAAATTATTAATTATCTCAAAAACTTAAACCAATAAATAAATATATATAATTATTTAATTAAGGGTAAAAATATGAATTCAGTCTCTGTAATTTACTTGATTTACAATTAGCTCATTATGATAGAAAAATGAACTCAAAAATCTTTAAGGTATGTTAAAAAATATAGTAAAATTTTGTTTAGTGACTTAACGGATCATGTTAGAATAACGGATTGTGTTGACTCTTGAGATAAGAGTTATGGTACATGGTAAAACGGGAAGCACAAATGCATATGAGATTGTAGGGGACCTAAAAACAAAGTGAAAGACACAGTTGGTGTCGCTATGTGTCAATTGGGGTGAGAAGTAGCGAGAAATTCCAGTTGTAGGCCTTTGAAAACATATGCCTGCTCTGAGTTATCACTGTCTCATTACAAACCTGCATCTCTAGCACCCTCTTTGACCTACAAAAATAGACACAAAACTTAAAATTAATTTCACTTTTATGTCATACTAGAATAGACAAAAATCACCAACCGAAAAACATTATCAAAGGAACCCTAAAAAAAAAAGGGTAGTAGCAACCATTATGAGTGGTGATTCAGTGACACCTCAAGGTAATTTTTATGTGATTAGATAAACAATAGGGCATGAATTTGACTTCTACAATGGAAATTTTTTTGTCTAACTAGTGTGAACCACCTTTGATCGCATTGATGTCTTTATAGAATTATACCCGACAATAGTTCAATCAGACTTGAAGAAGCACCTGCAATTTTCATTATCTAAGCCACTTCTATCCTCGACTCCCAACGATAAATACTACTAAAAATTGCATATTAGCATTGGTGGGTAGGAACCCCTGAAAATAGAGAAGTAAAAGACTGCAAAGACACCACCAAAACAAAGAAAACGACACAAACACAAAGGTATCTAATTTCTAAGAGCATGTTTGTCTGGCATGGTCAGGTAATGAGATCCAAGTCGGCTGCCAAACCTTCATATGTTCCAAATATAATTTTAGTAAACTCTTTGGCACTTGGATGGCCCCCCATATGCTAACAAACCTTTGGCTTTTCCTGATAATTTTCACATCTTTGCTGCAGTTCTGGTGCAGTGAGGGCCGGCCTCCAATTAATATGCCAAAATCCCTGCCACCCCAGCTTGCAACCGGGACCATTTCATACATTTGAATTAAGCTCTGCATAACCTTCATTAACCGAAGCTAACGTCTTTTAGGCATAACATCTTCATGTGTACTCCGTGTGTGGATCGTGAAGTCATTAGCGACGACTTTTGAACGTCAACGCCCGTTAAAAGACCAAATTTCTTGTGGCCATGTAAGTAGCATGGAAGCTTAAAGATTGACTTGTGCACTCATGCCCACTTTGGCCATAATTATGAAGTTTGACTCTAGTGAATTTTCCCGAGTGACAAACACAGGATAATGGCCCCATAAGGAGCCTTATCACCTGAGGAAAGCGCCAATCCTCCCTCCATGTATCACCCTGTCTAGATCTTCTCAAGACATAATAATTAGTGGCCATCTTTTCCAACGTGAGGGCTACCTTTTAATTACAAGATCGATCTTCCTTTTCTTTTGTCATTCAAAAACCAACTTTCATAAAGAAAAAGACAGCCTCTAAGAATATTACAGTTTTTACTTCAAATTTATTTATAATTAAGCAAAAAACAATTGACTTCTCAACTTAATTAATTAGTGGTTGAGTTGTCAAGCGTATATTATTTAATCATTTCACCAATTATGGACTGTTACGTCAGTTTATAAAAATATTGTAGCAGTCTAAGATCTACGGTTCTTTTACAACTTATTGACACATATTAACATGTGATTGAAGGGTGCTAAAAAAACTTTTTAGTAGCTGACGTAGCTCCAATCACATACTAACAACACGTGTATGCAAATTTAAAAAAAAAAATGAATAACTGTCATTTGGTGGTGTATTGCAAAAGTAGTTATCAAAACGCAACTTCAGCGGAAAAGGTTGATGTAGGAACCTCTTGAAAGTAGGTATATTGTGTGTTTGTTGAACACAAATATCTCTAAAGTTGTAATCAATAATGTAAATCTGATTGTGACATTTACTTACTAATTTTTTGAAAGATTTCACTTACAAAAATTAAAAGAGTCTTATAATCATAACCTTGAAATTTAAAATTTTATAAAATTGATATCGAGAGTTCAGCTCTTTTTAATTTCACAATTTTTAAGTTAAAATGTTCAAAACGCCCCTTAATTTTTTATTTTATTTTTTTCGAGAAATGTGAAATTTCTAATGGGACCCAATTTTATTTTTTGAAAAGTAAAATGTAAAGAGAATATTTTACTCATAAATTTAGTGAACATAGAGATATGTGTAGTGTTGTGGGAGACAATAAAGGAAGAAGAGGATGAGAAATATAGGTAGAGGGCTAGTGGTACAAAAGGCCGACACCTGGAGCCTGGAGGAGAGAGAAAGTTGAAAACTAAAAAAAGACGGAAAATCAAAACATGGGGAACAATTTCACGTGCTTATATATCGCTTACAAAGAAGAGTATGCCGTATGCGTAACGTAACACTTTTTTTTTGGTTCAAACCCTATATGAGTATCACATAGACACTACAAAAAGAATTGAATTTTAATGACGAGATATGCTACAATTCAATATAATGCTCATATTTAGTGAGAAAGAGAGAATTCAAATTCAAATTTCAATCATCTATTTCATGTGATTGTTCATAGGTCACATCACTAAATGTGAGCCAAATGTGAACATTATATTATATTATATCATATATCTTTAATAATTACCCATCAGTGACATTTTAAGACTAAAAAGGTCACAAATGGGATGATGACGTGTCATTAGTAACGTGGTTTGCAAGTCAAAAATTATGTTGTCAGAAAAGGACTTTAATGACGTGTGAAATTGACCACACGTCACTAATAAGTTATTGAAATACTATTTTGTTATAATTCTCACTATTAGTCAAAATCATTATAAAAAAACACGTAATAAAATTATCTTAAGTTTAGAAACCAAATTTACATAAATGCCTTTAAATTAAAAGTTTTAAAAATCAAACATCATGGAAGTAGCCAGACCACCTCAGGTGGTTTAGTGGTGGCTTGACCGTCCTTTAATTAGATTTTAATGTCTAAAAAAGAAAAAATTTATAATTTAATGAGATTTTTTACAATAAAATGGTAGTTTAATACAATTGAGTATGATAGGTAACAATTCATTGTGACTACTTATAAATGAGTTGTAATTCATTGAAAGAAAAGGTAATAAACCTTTTTTCTTTTTCTTTTTCTTATCTACATTTTAATCTAATTTATCACTTTCAAAATAAATATAAGTGAACTTTGCTAATGAGAGAACATATTGTAAGCTAAATGAATTCTTAAAAGACCAAGTGAACTAGTTTGTTTCATAGATTTTTTTAACTTTTGAGTAATGCTACATACTTATCTTCTATTTCACTTTTAAATCATTTAACTGATTTAAAAGTATTATCAATCTTTGAATTGGCCTTCATTTATATATATATTAAGAGCTGATAAGCAATATCAAATAAGAGAAATGTTAAGTGCTTTTCTAGTTTTCTTCTTCTTCTGTTCTTTTCGTCTTAGGTGAAAATTATTTTATAAAAATTAAGTAAGAGAAATAAGTTCAACTTTTTTTTATATATATAAAATAATTTCTCCATAAGATCATAAAAAAAAAAAAAAAAAAAAAAAAAAAAAAGGAGAAAAAAAAAAAGAGGAAAGCACCTAACATTTTCAATCAATTAAACCAAAGAACATGAAAGTGAAATAGAAAGATAAATATTTAGACACAAGTCCATGTTGTCATGTTTGTGAGACATAAAAGAACAAACCCATATCCTTCTCTTTTTTTTCCCTTTAGTTTTTGCCTTTTTGATGGGCACGAGTCGGCACGTGTGAGAGTAAACGCGCGTGGGTCTCTCCTTTCCATGCCCACAAAATCAAAGTTGCAGCTTTAAGAGCCCAATGGACGCTCCTCTGTCTCATTGCATGCCCAACAAAAGCCTTAAAAAAGCCCAGTCAAACTTCCTTTTTAACCTTTTATGCCACTACTACCATACACGCTGTGACCGTGGGGCACCCAAACGTGGCCGTTTGATTCCCTCGTGGTCATTGGGGAAAAAAATCTGTGAATCCTGACACCTCCTTACTCCTTAGTCCTTAGTCCTTCCCTCCCCTAAATATCAGTCAAATTTTCACCTAACGGCCGTAACTGTTTCCTCTGCTTCTTCTCAGAATTCCAAATCCCCTATATCACCCTAACCTGCCACGTGCCTAATCCGTAATCATGTCAGATTTTTCTTTTATTTTTAACAATATATGAAGGTATTAATTTTCTCTTTTGGGTTTTTGCCCAAGAGGAAAGACAAAGGTCTTCTTCCTAGTATCATTCTTTTTGCCCAACCTATTTAGAAACAATAATTGATGACTTGATTTTTTGGTCCCAAACAAACATCATGATTAGTTTTGTTTAGATTAGAGAGAAAAATTAAGATTTATGTGTGAAAAATGTTTTAATTACATCGTGGTGAAGATTTATACACTTTCATAATAAAATTAAGAATCAATATTATGCAAGTGACCATAAATAATGCCTTTTATGTGTAGTTTGAGTGTTGTCTCGAACTCCCGTCCCTCTTCTTCAATACTTAGATAGGAGAGGGAAGAGCGTATTACATGTACCTACATGAAACTTTCTTCTTTACTCTCCTTCGATAAATTCTCTGACTTTTTTTTTTTTTTTGTTGGTTATGTTGTATTGGTTATGGATCTATGATCTAGTAGATCTACCATTACTTTTCTCACCATTAGCAGTCCACCACCATTGCCGACCCCCACTCCATCCTTTGCTACTCCTCTCTTCTGCGTGCGGGCTACATTCATCGTCGCCTCTTTTGAACTCTAGTGGTAGATCCGTGCTTTCCTTCCCTCTTCTTGTCTTTGGCGGCTTTGGTCTGATCATCTACAATGATATCTTTCTTGCTGTACTTACAATGCTTGTCTCTAATGGCAATTCATCCATTGTTAATCCCCTTAACATTGGGTTGGGATATATACTCATATGCCCATTGCCAAGAAATTTCTTTGTTTACCCCAAAATGGGTCCAATAATAATAAATCTTGCGATTTTTCACTACATTTGTATATAGTCAAGTAGACCGTTTATATTATGAGCGTTGGCAAGAGTACTATAACTTTCACTATAAATTTGTTACAAATCGAATATTGTATCACGTGACGAACCGGTACGTGAGTTTATAACAAAAATGATAGTATTTGAAGCATTTTTTGAAACTTATTGAAAGACAGTTAATTACAATATTGGTGCTATAAATGTACGGACAAATGCATACAATTATAAGGTATAACCTTTTTATTAGGTGGTCTGACCCAATGTCATTATAGTAATTGTGGTCGGGCACAGTGCACTATATATATAATCGTCAAAAGTCCATTTAAGAAGACTCACAAAAGCTCACCTTCTCAAGCACATGTACACTGCAAGTGTATTTATATTTCAATTCATTTCAAATGTGCGCCCCTGTCACGTGCATCTGACACGTGCCTTTGCATACCATAACCACAGTGGAACAAAACAAGGAAGTGGAACATTACCCAAACTCTGTCCGTCACCGTTACTGTAACGGACTTTTTTAACAATTGATATTAAATAAATAATTTAATAATTAACATTAAAAAATAGGGAAAAAAAAAAAACACCGAAATCGAAAACAAAAATCCGATATTTTTCATTCCCGCCGATACAAAATTTGCCGACTTTTGGCAATACGGGGGAAATCGGAATCGTGATTCTTTCTACTCAGACCGAAAGAGGGTCTGACCCGAATAAATCGCCGATATCTTGGAAATAGTCATCCACGTGCAATCTCGAGAAACCGAATCCGAAATTCTCACACGAACTAAGAAACATATCGCAGCAGTAGTCTTCTCCGAAAACGCCGTTCCTGAGACTCGTCTCGTCGAATAGATCCGGTACCGAACTTGGGAAGTCGAATATGTCGTTGGGTATGAAAGAGTCGAAGGCTGAGTACTCCGAAAAGTTCTCGGACACGCAGGACTCGTCTCGTGTGTCTCCGATTTCGGCGACTCCTCTGGTACTTTCCGGGCTCTGCGACTCGGCCTCTTCGTTGGAAGGCGAGGGACACCGAAGCACAGAGGTGGGAGAGCAGAGGTTGTGGTTGCTGTGAGACTCGTCGCCGGAGTTGTAGCCGGAGATGACTTTTGCCGGCGTCGGAGTGGCGAAGTTGGTGAGCGCGTCGGGGCCACGCAGCTGGATGGCCGCGTTGTCGTAGACCATGGCTGCCTCTTCGGCAGTGTCGTATGTGCCCAACCAGAGCCGTACACGTCGCAGAGGGTCTCTGATCTCAGCCGCCCATTTGCCCCAGGGCCTTTGCCTGACGCCTCGGAACTTCCTCGCAGCCGGAGAAACCTTCATCGCCCGGCGACTCACCGGAACTCGGGAACTGCTCTTCTTCTTTCTCACAGTGCTCCTCCTGGAATCTTCATCATTGTCTCTGTGGCACGACTCGATGGTGATCTCGTTGACGAATTTCTTGACCCTTTGCCGCGCAAAGCACGCCAGTTCTTCTTCGTCGCTGGACGAGTCGGTGGCATCACCGTCGGTCACTGATATCCGTACAACTCTGCGTTTCATGGCGTCTGGGAGGGTTTGATGAGCGGATTTGAGAAGCTTGGTAACGTTATGGTGCTCTGTGTATTTGACGGGAGGTATAAGATTAAGGCTGTGGTGGTTCATGTTTCAGAGGATTTAACTGGCTCAGAGCATTGAAAGGCAAGTGGGTGAGTGAGTGAGCGAGCGAGTGAGAGAGTGGGGTTGGAGTGAAATAGGGAAGGGAAAAAAGGTGGCGTTTGATATTCCTTTGAGAGAATAAAGAGAGGGGGGGTGTAAAAGAGAAGCTTAAAACGGAGAGAAATCCACCATTGATGGATTTTAATAGTCCTTCCAAAAGGGATTTTATTAAAGGACGAGAAATTTCAACGAAAGTTGCACAAATAAAGGAGCCGAGAAAAAGAGTGTGAGCGTGACTGTGTGTGAGAAAGAGAAAAATGTGGGAAGAGAGAGTCCCCCAAGCAGAGAGAGTAGTAGACAAGGGCAATGGGGGAGAGAGTCAGAGAGCAAGAAGAAAAGGGGGAAATTTCTGGGAAACTTTCAAAGCAAAAGGAAAAGAGAGGGCCTGTGACCAAGGCTTTACTGGGAAAGGAAAGCGAATAAATGTTCCGAATCTGGGACACGTAAAAGCCTTTCTCTCTCAGCCGGCTAATCCGAACATGCACTTTGCTATTTCTGGAACCTTTAAAATGTTTCTCTTATGGACTATTATCTTCTTCTTCATCGGAGACTCGAAGTTTTAGGAAAACAGAGTACTCACAGAAACACAGAGAGAGAGAGAGAGAGAGAGAGAGAGAGAGCTCTGAGAAATGTGAGACAGAGAGAGAGAGAGAGAGAAGACACGTAGAGAATTAAGCACAGTTGCGGTGGACACCGATGGCACCTCTTTTATAGGATCCCAAGTAGCCGTAATCGGCAAACCCGGTTTTAGTGCCCATTCAATTCAATTATTTTCTTTTATTTAAAAATTTTTATCATTCTAATTTTGAAATAAATCTCGAATATTTGATTTATTTTAATCGATATGAAAAGTTTAATGCCAGTTCATCAAAGGATTTTGTCATTTTAGAATTTTTTTTTTTAAAAAAAAGGATACATTGAAAAATATCTTGTTAGACAAATCTTTTATCTCACTGTACATTTGAAAGGGAGATATTTTACAAGCCGCCGCATAAGTGGACACGTGTTATCCGCCATGTGGCAGATGAAAATAGGAGATCCAACGAGAGTGTGGAGAGGATGGGACTTGGCCGGTGGTGCTGCCTCAGCAAGAGATTTTGTTCTGGGAAATAGGGATTTATTTATTTATTTATTTTGGGAATTAGGGATTCATGTCACGTGAGACGAGAAAGACCCCCTTCCTCCTCCTCTTCCCATTGACTGAAAAAAAAAAAAAAAAAAAAAAAAGTCGGGTGGAAAATGATATAAATGCCCATTGAATATGCCTGAAAACTCTTCACTAAACTTACCATATTGAATGTATTCCCTAGGGCGTTTTGGTAATCAGGGAGTGGTAAAAGTCCGTACTTGGGGTAGTCTTAACGAGTGGAATTTTACAGCTAAGTGTAACGTGGGAGGCAACCTAGAATTTGGAGCCAATAATATTGTTGAGTAGGCTGTGAGGGAGTTCAGAGTTGGGGCTGGGGATGGTTAACCATGCACGCTTGTTTTTACTCACTTATCCTCTGCCAACCACAACTTTGGTGTTTTCATGGAAAATGTCCAAATTTGTTCAGGAAACAGCATTTATGTTTTATGTTTTAACTCGTCAACGCTCTCGAATCATGATGATTCATGGCATCCCTTTGTGAAAATTGCTCACGTGACCCACATTTTTTTTTTTTTTTTTTTGTCATTCCTTTTTTTTTTTTTATTATTATTATTGTACGATTTGGTGACCGCACATAATAAAATTTAAGAGCAATTTCACAAAATTCTTCTTTAATTTTTACTTTTATGTGTTTTGAAATTATTTATTAAAATTTAAAAACTCTTAATTTAGGGTATATAACTTTTAAAGTAATGTCCTCCATTCATTAGGATTTCTAAGTAAAATATTTTCAGAACTTTCAAAATACCCATATTTCTTTTTATTAAAAATAATAATAATAATAAAAAGCAAAGATTCAGGTGCATGTATGTTTGCAAATTCTATTAAATCCTGGCCAGCGCCTAATCTTTGAAATTTTTATTTTTATTTTTTTATTATAAAAAAATGAATATTTTAGGAATTTCAAAATATTTAACTGAAAAATCCTAACGAATGGTGATATTGACAAAAATTAAAAAGCTTGATACCTTAAATTTAGAGTTTTTGAACTTCACAAGTAGTTTTAAAACAAGTGAAAGTCTTATGAAGCTTTCCCTAAAATTTATTTAGATAGATAAGTTTTATACCGAGTTTTTGGACTTAATAATTTAGACAATAAATTGCTGGAGGTATATTATGAATGGGAAGAAAGGTCATGAATGACTGCAATTTACTCACATTTGTGTGTCTTTTGGAGGTGACTAACACAAAGAAAATGACATTATGAAGTGTGCAGGTTGGGTGGGAAATGTGAATATACAGCAATTATTCATATACTATTTACAGCTAGACTTCATTGAATATTCTGGACCATATATTACTTTGTAAAAGGTAAATAGTACAATACTTAGTTGTTTACAGTTAATAACCAGCCTCATATTTTTAAATGATAATAAATAATAAGAATATTTATTTATTATAAATTTATAAATCATAAATATCACTTTATTATAAAAAATTTTGTTTGTATCTATGATAATTTTGCAGAGTTTATACTTTTTGTTGTAAATTTTTTTTCTTCTGCTCTATAAAAACTTTATACTCGTCATTTTTAATTAATGAAATTCTTAGATTTTCATTCAAAATAATAATAATAATAATATTAAAGTGTTACGAGTCATTAAAATGATAGTAAAAGTCTTAAGTCATATTTATTGTATTGTTGTCCATGCATCTAAATTCCCATCCATAATAAGTTAAGCTCGAAAACCAGGAAAAAAAAAAAAAGTGTCAACTTGGTGGAACAAAACTGAACAAAGTGACAAACCCAGCCTCCCCATTTTCCACATATATCCCTGCAGGACCCTGTCCCAGTTAATGTATAACAGGTAAATGCCATATCATACTCTGCAATTGGAGGGTATATATATATATATATATTTAAACTTTTTGTTATTCTTTACATGGAGATACTTACTGTCATTTTAACACACTTTCGGTGACTTCAGTTTTTTTTTTTTTTTAATGTACACTTAATTTTAGGGAAAATTATATTTTTTCATGAATTACCATTCAATTACTATATATTTTTATTAACTATTAATTTTACATCACGAGCCCCATAAATTACCATTTCGTTACCAAAATCTCCCNGTTAATGTATAACAGGTAAATGCCATATCATACTCTGCAATTGGAGGGTATATATATATATATATATTTAAACTTTTTGTTATTCTTTACATGGAGATACTTACTGTCATTTTAACACACTTTCGGTGACTTCAGTTTTTTTTTTTTTTTAATGTACACTTAATTTTAGGGAAAATTATATTTTTTCATGAATTACCATTCAATTACTATATATTTTTATTAACTATTAATTTTACATCACGAGCCCCATAAATTACCATTTCGTTACCAAAATCTCATTTTCGTCAATCAAGATTATTAAGTCGGTGAACAATATTTGTGAACAGTGCCTACGCCGTAAATAGTATGATTGATCGTCTTACTTAACAGTCTTGACTGATAGAATTGAGGTTTTGGTAACGAAATGGTAGTTCATGGGGATTGTAATGTAAAGTTGATAGTTGATGGGGAGAAATGATCATCAATTGGTAGTTCATAGGGGAAAAGAATAATTTTCCCTAATTTCTATTTAAAAAAGAAAAAAAAATTGAAATAAAATTAATAAAAGGAAAAAGAATATATATATAACGCTAAAAACTACATTTTTATCTCATAATATTGATTCATTAGTTTCAACCAACTTTTAAATCAATTATTGCTATGAATTTCTAGTTAGTTGCTTGCCCATGGGAGCTCCAGAAGGGTAGGGGCCTTTTGAGGTTTGTAGCCCTTCTAGTATCTTTTGGCTTTGCTTTAGTAACCACTTTCAACCGTCATTTTAGAGAGGTCGGAGTCATTTTTGGCACATTGCCCCTTTTTTTGGTTGTATTTTTCACTCTATAATTTTTTTTTTGAATGTGTTGTTGGGGAGTTTATAAATTATGATTTTTTTTTTTTTTTTCACTATAAACTATAAGATTAGCTGTAATGTCCCCTTAAATATTAAATTTAGAAAATCAATCTCTAAACTATTGGGTCAATATATCCTTGAAGTTTCTTTAGCTTTTGTTATATTTAGGCTTAAAATTCAAACATGATAAAAATTAAGAAAATTTGATTGGGTGGGGTGCACATATCGACGATTCTAATCGTTTAGGTTGTTGGTTAGTTTATTTGTACATTTTAAATTACCTAATAAATATTTATTTATAAAATAAAAATAAAAACCAATTAATTATTATAATTTAACCGCAAAGACACTATAATAAGTGGGCCGAGATTCCAGTCAATGGCGTTGCATGGGCTGTTTTGCTAAAGTGACTGGGCTGTCAATGCGATCCAGACATGATGTCTCGAACAGCGTGTCAAGCAACCAAAGCCGTCCTCGTTTGTCTGTTTCCCTCAGTCTTTCGAAATATTTTAATGAAACCTGGCTATTTTAATAATGTCTCTTCAACTTGGCTTTTATCTCATAAACGAAATCTTTATATGTTTGTATTGTTTTTGTCTTGATCCCATAGTTGAGCCTCTACTGTGACATGGAAGGCATCTTTTGGTTTATTGGCTGGCTCTTATAAATTGGATTTTGGTGTCACTTGGTGATTGGTTGTTGGTCCCTCACTATCTCATTTTGCTTTCAATCTAAATCAAATTTTGCACTAGAGTGGAGGAATTGCAAATCAACACACTTGTCCTAATCATTGGCCGCTTTGTTCTTTAACCAAATTTGGACTATTTCTTAACACTAAGCTCTTAGACACATATTTGTGTTATGTAGTACTCCTTGTTCATAATTAGCAACATAGCTTAACTGCTATAATTCAGTTCGTCATCGGTGAAATGATTAAAATGTGTATGATGAACACATCAACTATTAACTAATTGAGTTGACAAGTCCTATATTTTTTTGTTTAATCGTTTTTATCAATTATGGATTGTCGTTAATACCCCTAATAGCACTCTTATAACAAATTAGATTATTGATTGTACGGTCAACCTTAAACAAAAGGTATATGCAAGAGAGAGTAAGAAAGGTCAGAAACTTGTTGAGGATTCCAACGGGAGTATCTCCAATGCTTGGGTTAGCTAGGGTGAGTGATGAATTGCTTAGAGAGAATGAGAGCTAAGAAAGTGCAAAACAAATGTTAGTATGCATATATATCTGGATAAGTTTGGTGCCTGTTAGCGATGTGTGACATTAGGGTCATTGGCCATTTGTTGATAGAGTGCGACTCTGGCCAGTTGTGGCGTCAAATCTATGTCCCCTAGTAAGGTAAGCCATTGGCCAGGTGTGCCTACTAATGAGGTACAACCCCCATCGATTGTGGTGCTGAATTTATTGCCTGCTTTCAAGTTACAACCGTTATCAGGTATCATTCCAAATTGCATATTCACTAGCAAATTAAGGACGTTTTCTTGGATGAAATAGTGAAGAATAATCATCTACACCACATCCTTAATTGTTATCTAAGCAATTGAAATGTTAGCTTTTACGGCCTGATTAGGATTGTGATTCGGGTTTAGTTACCCTAACGCAAACTGTGAGTCCTAAAGCTTGCACTATTTCTCAATTTGTGCCGGTTGGGGTAAACATCCGGTATACCAAGCTTAGTTGTTATGGGAGAATGAAATGGTATATCCATAACTACCCATAAAATTTATTTGATCAAATCCTATATATTATTTAGATTAAATTAATCATGACCCGGCTGCAGAAATTGCATTAATTTATGAAACAAACACTTGGCTGTGGAAAAGTCAAGAAAAAAACTTGGCCTTTTCAACAGGAGCATAACCTTCCAAACATGTAGAATCTGTCAACTTCAAAATAGCAATACATTTACAGATGCCATATATATATATATGATTGTTTATAGAGCATGCATCATTGTCCAAATATTTGTCATTACATTCATCTACTTAAACTCGATCAACACTACTCCAGTCTGAGAATGAGTGTTCTACAAGTATGTGTGTGGTTGTTCCAAAACATTTGTCCTAATATTAGCAAACTTCAATAAAATTCCAAGAATTTCAAAAAAAAAAAAAAAAAAAAAAAAAGAAAGAAAGAAAGAAAGAAAGAAAAGAAAAAGAAGAAGAAAAAGATTCTAAGGCGAAAACTTACAATTGAAAAAGTTGCCCACCAAGACCAACAAAATCTTGAGATTGGCAATATATATATAGAGAGAGAAACACCCAGTTGCTCAAAGGCTTAATAGAAGAGAGACACGTAGATTAGCAAAGACAAAAAAAAAAATAAATAAATAAAAATAAATACAAAGAAACAAGTCATATGAAACCACAGAAGAAAATACAAAGAAACAAGTACATAGGATTCGACAAACCCTTGAGAGAAGTCGTGGTCCGAGCCAAAAAAACAAATGCATGTTGGTGTTTGTTTGGCTTCTTAAACAACGGGATTTGTATGAATTTGTTAATTGAAGTTGTGTGGGGGAGGTTAAGCTTATATTAGAGATAGAAGTCAATAAGCAAATCATCCGCTCGATGCATTCTTTGAGCCACAAAAATGGAGAGGAACCCCATAATATATATATATATATATATAAATGATTCACCGTATCCGTATCCTTATGTATGTTGCTATACAAGTCAATAAGCATGCACGTGGACCTAGAAACTCTTGGTTTTTGTGATTATAATTAGACAATCATAACGTTTATGAAACATAAGAAAGATTGAATCTCTCCTCTCTTCAATAAAAAAGCTTTAATAATAACAAGTAGTACCTGTGTGTGAGAGAGAGAGACAGATTTTGTTTGCATATATAGTTAACATCTTACTTGAAGAAAGGTGTATTTTCCCCATCTTTTGTGGAACAATAGAAAGAAACTAGCCTTATGAAATTTTTAAAAATAAAAAATAAAAATGGATGAAATAAATTTTTCGTATTAATTTTAAGTTTATAAGAAGAGGCGAATTTAATCATATAATTAATACTTTAATATTCCTCCTCACGTGTGGGCTTAAACTTTCTTTTTAATAGGTGATGCCATACAAGTGAAATATTATATTAAATGGAGGGTGAATGATGGAGTCAACATTAAATATCTGAACATTTGGCTTTGATACCATATTGAAATTACTAGTACTTAGCTGTCTTCAAAAGGTAGCTCAATTGGTTAGGACCACGCCTAATAAAGCGGAGGTCTCTAGTTTGAATCCCTCCTCCCCCCTCTTGTGTGGACATGTCAAAAAAGAAAAGAAAAATAAATTACTAGTTAGCTTATAGGAAAAGATGAATTTAATCATTTAATCAATACTTTAACATTTTCAACCTAGTTGACATATGTCCTTAGAGCATATGATGCATGTTTTTGTAAAGCACGTAATTCTAATGTATGGTCCCCAAGAGGTAACTCAATCGGCTATGAACCACGCCTTATAAAGCAGAGGTCACAAGTTCGAATCCCCCCTCCCTCTACCCTTGCGTAGACATGTAAAAAAAAAATAAAAAATTCTAATGTATGTGACAACCACATACTCTAAAAATATGTCAGTTTAATATGCGGTCCCTCTAATACAATTTGAATGAAAACTTCATCATTTTACAATAAACAAATCTATTTCAATTTTTATCAAAATGATGAAAGAGATATATATTAGTTGATTGCATAATTGTTGAACGATAATACATACCGATAATGTAAATTATGTTGGAAACAATACGTGTTCATTTGGGTTTACGATTTCAAAAAGTACAATTTTAAAATCTATGATTTGAAAATGTGATTTTTAAAAAATGTGGTTTTGCATTTGGCAAAATCGCAATTTGACATTTAAAATTAAAGTTTAGTCTTTAAAATAATACGTTTTAAAAAAAAAAAACCACATTATCTGCGATTTGAAAACACAAAGAATCCGTGTTTTCAAATCGCAATTTAGAAAAAATAAAATAAAAAATAAATAAAAATATCTTGAACAATTTATTTTTGCGATTTGGTTTAAAATCACACATTTTATCTATAAAATCACAATGCCAAATACACTCTAAGAATCAATCATCGCTCCATCCTTAGAGCATTAACAGTGTTTTAGTTCGACCAAATAGTTGATTGTATCAAAGTCATAATTACCATAAAAAGCATTATAAAGAACAACATAAAACAAAAGGCTGAATAAAAAGATCCTAGATACTTTATCAAAACATGAAAAATAAATATTTTGTGATTATATGTAATCAGTATAGCTATTCAATACCTACTAGTTATCTATTAATTAAAACACCAAGTAACTAATGCTTCTTATTGATTATATCATTACAAAATGATTATTAAAACAAAAAAAAATAGCACCAATCTAGCTAAATTAAACAATTATGTAAAGGTGCTTCCAATTTGGTTATTTTGGCTATCAATCATCCTAAGCTTTCTGTTAATTGGCCAATTGAGCAAAATCATCTGTGACATCAAGCAGCAACTCCTCTTTATCTCAGGCGAGTATGTAGCAAAGATTAATAGATGTGCCAACTCTAGAGCGCATGCATTTACCGAATAAGCCTCTAACCTCTTTCTACCAAGTGTTTGAAAGTGTTCCTACCAATACCTAACCCGTCTTCGTCATCAAAATATCTGGCTGTAAAGATCCATTTCCCCTTCCATCATTTCCTTTTTATCGTTTAGAAAAAAATAAAAATTAATTATAAAAAAACACCTAGTACCCAAAAACAATTCTATGCATACAATATATATACCTATGGATCATTTTAGTTATTGTAAAATTTTAAATTTCAGGAAGTGTAAGAATTTATATAGCATGCAGATTATGTAACTTTTTGCTGTTAAGTGCTATTAAGACCCACCACTATAAACTTAAATCACATTAAAAATGTCAAGACAAAAAGTAGCTAATTAATAAAGGTATATAGGGTTGTAATCAAGCTGAGTCGAGTCAAGTTTTAAGATTTTAAGACTGGTTCGTTTACGAAGATGTTTATTCAAGTTGAGCTATAAAATATGTGTTCAAGTTCAAGCTCATTGAGAATGCTATTCGAGCATAATCGAGTTGAGCCGAGCTCCATCTAGGCTATTAAATATTAGTAACTAGATAATATGTTAGTTTATGAACTAACTAGAAAATATGTTAACTACTACACACAAATATAAATATTCAGTAACCTATATAACATATATTACTGAATTACTAATATGCATACTTAAATATATATATAAACGAGCTAACGAGTTGGGTAAACGAGCTGAGCTCGTGAGTTCTTATTGAATTTTCTTGAACGAGTCGGATATGTATAGTTTACTAATTGAGCGTGATTTAAAATAATAAGCGAGTTTTTACAGTATCGAGTTCGATTTTAAATCGAACTAAATTGAGTCGATTGTCAAACAGACTGATTTATTTACCGTTCTAGAGGTACATACTCTTTATTTGTCTTTTTCATTGAAAGAATCTTCAAAAATGCACTTTTTGGATACCTCACCCACTGTATGTATTAAAGTAATAAGTATGCTAAATTATCAGTAATTTTATAACTTTAAATTATTAGTTATTTTAAAATTTTATGTTAATAAAAAATTTTAATTTAATTATTTAATTAATATACAAAAAATAGTATAATTGTCAAAAAAAAATGGAACACTTTGATTTGTTTCTAAAGAATAACTGTTTTGATTTGGAAAAAGAAAATTAAAAAAAATTTGTGGGGTGAATGTAAAATTGTTAATAAACGAAACGGTGGGTTTTGTCTCGAAAGACGCAGACAGCAAATGACCGGCAGGGACCGGGTGGGCCCCGTTGACGCCTCAGCCTTTGAAACAGACCCGTAACAGTCGCCGTTCACGCTCCTCGAGACCAATGACCGACACTTATGCATGGCCATGTGATGGTGACGTGTCCGCCGTATGTGACATTAAATGTCTGATATTACCGAAGGAGGAACTGTTTTTACCAAGGATACTTTTGGCATTACAATGACTTTTTTCTTAAACAATTAAAAAGTATTTTTCTTGTTATATATATATATTCAATTAGATTATGTGTGCTTTTTATTATTATTTTTTTAAAGGGAAAGCATTTCAGTTTTATTAAGGACAAAATTTTCTTTTAAACTGGGTTGAAGGAATTCCCTTCAATCTAGTATACAAAAGTGACGTATGTCATTTTTTTTTAATAATATATGAGATACACATAAGTTTTTAATAAAATTTATTTCAACTTTGTCCTTATTATTAAAAAATATGCATTTTACATGTTCAAAAGACACATCACTTTTATAGACTAGGTTGAAAGGAATTCCTCCAACCCAGTTTAGAAGAAAACTTTGTTCTTTTATTAGTTGATGAAGGATCACGAGTATAAAACTTTTACATCATAGAACAAAAGTTCTGAGAAAATCATAGCCAAAGTTACAAGGTTACAAGTTATAGATGCATACATAACAATTTGATATTCAAGACCTATATATGACATCAAAATCTATTAACCCATGACTAATTTTTTGTTGTAACAATAGGTTTGGTTCAGACATACTTAATCTGATACATAAGTAGCAATATCCTCTTGTCGAAATTCATCCTCTTCGACTCGCAAGCTAAGAAATTATTCACATCCTCAACTAAACAGGTCAGGACCACAAAATAAGGAAAAAAAAAAAAATTCAAAAAAAATAAAGAAAATGTACAAAACTCACAAAACACAACTGAGGAAGGCAGCCGGATGATTCTGGCAAGAGTGCGAAAAAACCATATGCAAGCACATGCGAGTCACGATCCATCGCAATGTTGCCAGAATCAAAAGCAGCAGGTGTCATTAGAAGCGGGCGGGGTTGGTACACGCAATGGAGGGGCATGTGTCGAGATGGTTCTGATGGAGGAACATAGGTTAAGCTTTGGACAGTTTGATCCAAAAGCTTCATCAACCTCAAAAAAAGATAAAACAAAAATGGTGGATAGCACACCTGACGCGGCGGTGCTTGAGCATGTAAAAAAACACAATAAGCAAAAAGAAAAAGGAGGAGAAAGAGTCCGTGAAGGGAGGGGGATTATGTGTGCTCTGTAAAGATATTTTTATGTGCTTTCCTCGTAAATCACAGGTTGAAGTAATACAAATTATACGAAATTTTCATTTTTTGGAATATACACAATATATGGAGCCCATAACATTTTTAAGTTGATTTCTATTATATTGTATTATGTGCTATTATATTTATATTTTTATGTACTTTTCTGATAAATCAATAGATTGAATATACATTTCATAAACGTTTGAAACTACATGAACCAGTCCAAATAACTTTGACTATAGTATCAACTTTTAATTAAATATTTTTTTTAATAAAAAATAAAATAAAAATTGCAAAGATTAAGCATTAGTCGAGATTTAGCAGATTTTGCATTGATTCACGTCAATATATATATATTGTCAATCTCATTTTACAAATTAACTATTAAATTTATGGACTTATGTGGCCCCTATAAATATGAGACAAGGATCCTCTCCGGTCCAAAATGGACTGAAGAGTATCCAGTTGATGACTATAAGGCCATTAATCTGACATGTGGGACATTAAAAAAAAAAAAATTATTATTTTATTTTTAAAAGTAAATTAAAAACAAAATCATAAGAAATTAAAAACAAATCTAAAAAAAAGAAAGGGTGGCTGGCCACCCCATCTTGGCCACAGGGGGTGGTCGGCCACCACATTTTAGGACAGGGGGTGGCGGATCGGGCCGGTTGGGGGTGGCCGGTCGGAATATTCTTCAATCGGGGACTGCGTGCTCATGCGGCCGTTGGATTAGGTGAAGCCGTCCTACATGGCGAAGATTGAGCGGATCGAAGCCGTCAAACGTGAAGGTCTACGTGCGATGGTACTACCAGCCGGAGGAGTCGATCGGCGGTAGTTCCGTTTCCAAGGAGGTCTTCCTCTCCAGCCACTTCGACCTGCAGAACCCCGACACCATCGAGGGCAAGTGTACGATCCACAGCTTCAAAAGCTACACCAAGCTCGACGCCGTCGGCAACGACTTCTTCTGTCGTTTCGAGTACAACTCCTCCACCGGCAGAAGAAGTCACCGTTTCGAGTACTGATCAGATGGACAACGGCTGAAGAATATTCCGACCGGCCACCCCTTGTGGCCAAGATGGGGTGGCTTTCTTTTTTTAAGATTTGTTTTTAATTTTTTATGATTATGTTTTTAATTTACTTTTAAAAATAAAATAATAAAATATATATATTTTTTTAATGTCCCACATGTCAGATTAATGGCCTTAGGATCTCTCTTTAGATATCAAAGAGAGATCCTAGCCATCAACTGGATACTCTCTAGTCTATTTTGGACCGAAGAGGATCCTTGTCCATAAATATAATGGTTGATCTATTAAATTTGTACGATGATATAGAAAAAAATATTAACATGAATCAATTCTCATTACAGAAATACTTACACCTAAATCTTTGCAATTTTTTTATTAAAAACATAATTGAGTAATTATCATTTCTCCCATGAACTATTACTCGATTACTATATACTCTATCAACTACCAACTTTACATTATAATCTCATCAAACTACTTTTTTCGTTATCAAAACCCTTCTCTATCAGTCAAGATCGTTAAGTCGGACGGTTAACCTATTACGTGATAGTTGATGGAGGTATATGATAATCTAATAGTAATTTATGGGGGAAAGAAGCAGGCTATTCAAAACATGTTGAAACAGATGAATTCTATAATTTCATTCAAATTTGTTAATCGAATTACAGATGATCAATCCGAGCAGCAAAATGACTGAAAACCTCTCCCTTTTATTTTTGGGAAACAGACAAAATTTGTTGTTAATGCTCTGGTTGGTTGTAGGGGAAAAAAGTAATTGTGAGGCCAGAAAATGAGGGCTCGGGTGGTGCACTGGTGGGCAATGTTAGGAATATTTGTAACAGCTAACAAATTAGGTGTTTAATTAATGGGTTACCTCAGTTATTATTATTAATAATATCCTCCATTATTTTTCCCCCTCTTTTTAGAGCAGCATTTGTTGAAAAGCTGTAACCTTCTTTTAAAATCACACTTTTCTCTTCCATCATTAATTTGTTGACTTATAATGCAAGTTGCCGTATTGGATTTTTCTTTCCCTTTTTTTTTTTTTTAAAGAAAGGGAAATGCTTCAAAAGTTAATAATAGTACTGCTCTTTTTACTATAATTATATATATATGGCAATTTACATGCGTGCCATGTAAAAAATATTTAATAAATAAATTTAATTATTTAGTGACTAATTTAATAAATGACATGTAAATTGTCTTATGCGTTTGTAAAGCACTTGAACCGAAAGTTATAATATCTTTAGTAGCATAATTGACTCAAGCCTAAGTCGCCTAAGGTCCAAAGAGGAAATTCATGTTATTATTATTTATTTTTGGACATGTTCGCATAAGAGGCTAGAGAGAAGGAGAATTTGAACTAATGATTTTTGTTTCATTAAGCGTGATTCCAGTTGATTGAGTTATCTCTTGAAAATGAAAATTCATGTTATTGAATCAAGTGATAATACTCGTTCCATATCTTACAAGTAATGAAAAAAAAAAGATAAAAAAGAAAAAACATAAAAAGATTAGTCAATAATATGTAATTACCAAAAACTCACTTATGGTCAACTATTTGCATTAATTTTTTGATTCGATTATGATGAATGGATTTTTATGTGACTGTTACCGCAATATCAATTTATAAAAAAATTTGTAACAAAAGTTATCGTACAATCTCTGAAGACCACAGAAAGGCTAACTGCCCTAATGAAAGAAGAGAACGTAAGTTTAAAAAGCATATACAAATGAATGTAGGATTAAATTATATAAAATAAATAAGGAATGACATGATGATTAGTGAATCATTCATTCAAACCCTATAAATAAATAATAACCCCCCACAAAGATTAATACTTAAGTAATCAAAACTTTTTGACAAAACCAAGCAAGCCCACCTAAGCAACTGCCTGGCTGTCCACGTGGCAACTCGACAATGGCCACGTCATCCATCACTGAGATATTTTGGTGGGGAGTAGAGAGTGCTAGAGACAAAGCTCTTAACCACATTAATTAATAATTATGGTGAGCAAAACAGCAATCAGAAAATGCAAATTTTCAGGGACCAGGTTGTTTCCACCTCGTGTGCACTACTGTTTTTTTTTTTTCTTTGAATTTATTTATTTATTGTATTTGTTTATTTATTTTCAGGCATCATGGTTTGCCCGTGCAAATTTAATAATATGAAGAAAAAGGTGAGATTGAAAGTGAATGCTCCAAATGCAATGGTGCTGGACATAACAAGACATGGGTCACAGTGCCCCATAATACACACAATTATATTCAATTGAGTTGCTCATACAGCTAACACCTAAGACTTGTTTTTTCCTTTTATTTATTTTATTTTGTGTTTTTCATTTTATGGGGAACAAAGCTGCAATTAAAACGCAGCAGAGAAAGAGGTCATGGTTTTTGACTCCTTAGTTTCCGGGTCATAAACGACTCAATTAGTCTATGTTTTAGTTTTAATAATAAAAAATACTTTCATGTTCTTGGGAGCTTAGTTTTTAATTCATTCCATAGTTAACAAATCTTTTTTTCCCACCTAATATTTGATGGGAAAATTGTAAAAATTATTACCATTTTTAAAAGCAAATTTAAAGAGATAAAATTTTTCGTCAAATTAGGTCGGACATGGACAAATGTCACATACTCAACTAGAAGTTCAAGAAGGGTGCAAATGGCTATTTCAATAAAGAGTATTACTACTTCATTGTTGGTTAAGATTTTACTTCTTTATTGTTGGATATAGGATAACGAATGAGTCGATAAAAAGAGTGTTAATAGAAACAACTTGTTATTCAAGTAATCTACATAATTTTATCCTCAAACCCTATGTATTTTTAAGAATTTTCCTGTTAAAAAATACATATGACGATCAGTATATATCGGTTTAATAGACTTAATCGAAAGAATTTCTTCCGACCCACCAATTTGAACATCAATTCCAAAATGGTGATGCAATTATTGTGATTCAAATTCAAGTTGAACAGGGCAGATTCAATTCAATAGGAGGAAGGTAAAAGTAGTAAATTTGAGGGTACTAAGCATATAATTCGTCCAAGTTGTTCAGGTTGGACAATGGAGATGAAGACAAAAAAAAGTGTTTGTTCTAGCATTGGAAGGGAACTGGCACCGACCTTTGATTTTTTGCAATGGCCAGGCATTCTTTGAATGTGGCCAATGGGTTTTTGACTTTGAGTAAATTCTTTTTGTTTATTTTATTAAAATTGAAAGGTCTATCTATGGCTATGTGGGAGGAGCACTATGCACCTTTTCAGTGGCCTGGAGATGAAAAAAGCCTGCAGAAGAGATTTTCGGCAAAGATGGTGACAAGTGAGGCAATCTAGCTCTTAGGGTTGTTCCCTACATGTTTGTTTCTATGGAAAGTTGTCATTTTTTTTTCTCAGGAAAATGCATCCACCACGTTGTAAATGCCTTGAACAAGTCAATTTTGAATTTTTGAGGGATGGTTGCACACACCCACCTGGGGTTTTAGACTTTATTTCTCACAGCAATAGAGCATTATTAAGAAGAAGCCACATTGGGTATGAACCGTCACTATTGGCCAGATTGGAGCAGATTGAGGCATGAAGCAGCAGCCCAGGGAAGCCATCATCATTATTGCTCTAACTTCTCTTCTCTTCTCCTTTCATTTTTTTTTTTTCTCCATTTCCTGTTTTGGAATAAGATTATTGTCATTTAAGTATTCATTTCATTGTCACAATTTAAAGTTGATGCATTTAACGGTGTATATGTAGTTAATATAGACACGTCTTTTAAAAAATGTAAAATCATATACACTGTTAGATACACTAACTTTAAATCCTGAATTGAGAGAATCAGTCTCAAGGCCGTTAATTGATTTATGGGAGATTTTTTTATTTTATTTTTTTAAGTACTGTAGGAAGTTTGTTTGTAAGTATTTCATCAAATTTTTTTTTTTTTTGGACATGTTTGCACAAGAGGAGGGAGGGTGATTCAAACTAATGACCTTCGCTTCATTAAACGTGGTCCTAACCGATTGAGCTACCTATTGGAGACAAGTATTTCATCAAATCTTGCAGCACACAAAACACAAAACATATTATTTCCCCTCATAAATAGAGTATATTCAACTCTCATAAGTCATAATCTCATTGCAGTAAACAAAATTCGGGCTTCTGTAGAGTGGGCCTACAACTATTTCCATGTCTTTTTTCCTGTCTCTGGTTTCGAATAGATGGAAATGAATTTTGAACAGCAAATAATAGACAAATTTAACGGCTCTGAGTCCAACTCGAGTTTTGGATCAGTTTTATATCTAAATTATAGTGATATACGACCAGTATACTCTGTTGTTTTACAGTTCTGGAAATATGTCATAGGTTGAAATATATATTTTTTAATTGGATTAATTTTAAGGGTATTTTATCTTCCTAAACTTAGGGATATTTGCGTTATTTCACTTTCTTTTTCTTTTCTTTTTTTTTTGGTTTAAACGATTTTAAATACAAGGGAATTTTTGTAACAAAATAGTCAATAGGACTTACAGTTTATTGGGTCAAGTTATAAATGATTGGAGTGCAAAAGGAAATTATTACCCCTAAATATGTTATCAATCATGCAGAGGCTAGCAGCCTAGCACTGTTTTGGGGTGTGCCCTATGATCTTTTAACTAAGCAAAAACACTAATATATTCTTTCCCCTCATAAATAGAGTATATCCAACTCTCATAATCCCATTGCATTAAACAAAAGTAAAGGGTATTTCGATTATCAAGTTTGAAAGTAAATGCCAAATGAGACTTTACAATAATGCCTAAAACCTTATATCAAAGCAAAGCACATAGCGACAGAAGAAAACCAAATTCGGGCTTTTCTAGAGTGGGCTTACTACTATTGGAAGGAAGGTGTTTGGAATAGATGCAAAAGTTTTGAACAGCAAACTTTTTTTATTAATATTATTTTTTAAACTAACAAAAAGGCAAGAAGCCCAACCAAGCTTTACATGTGCATGACCATGATAATACTTGTCTGTTAAAAAGAGCAAAGCGCTCTCTCAATTTCTGATTGAATCATAGTCTAACTTAGTCCTATAATGATGTCATTAAGTCCCAAAATGACTTAATAACATGGAAAATAATTGCAACCAGATACAAGTAAGATGGATGAAGCCGCCAGTGGGAGTTGTAAAAGTAAACTGGGACGCTGCTGTAGATGAAAGAACCGGCTATGTGGGACTTGGCGCTATAGCAAGGGACCATGAGGGGCGGATTCTAGCTATGTAGGGTTCAACCTGCAAACACATATACAACCCCACGACGGCGGAAACGCTAGCTGCTTGGAAGGCTGTGGTCTTAGGAGTCCAATTGGGAGTAATCTATTTAGAGGTGGTCCAGGGACTCAACTGTGCCAATCACTGTTCGGGGCTTGAAGGACCAGTTTTGAATGACATAAAGACTCTTCTCCAGAACTTCAACACATGGAAGGTTACTCATGTTAATAGGGGGCAAATGGGGTTGCACATAATTTAGCTAGGTTAGCTTTATCTGGTGGGGAGGATCGTATTTGGTTTGAAAATTTTCCTCTATCTGTGCAGGAAATTATAAGTGTGGAACAAATCCAAGTTATAAATTAATAATAGTATGAAATCCAAGTTATAAATTAATAATAGTATGGTTTTCTTTTTTTTAAAAAAAAAAAAAAAAAATCCCAAAACGACTAATATTAATGAAGTTTTAAAATTTTCACTGCAGAAGTAAATATATATATTTTAAAAAAATGGTAGGTCAAGAAGACCAATTGTGACTATCTTACCCCTGGGCATGACTATGGTAACACTCATTAGAAACCACACATGAAGGGCTTTATTTATTTATTTATCATTTTTTAAACCATAGTAGCATCTACCTGATAAAAACTGCATATAAATGGCTTAGATGGTAAGAACCGTAAGCTCCCTCAAGTCCGTTTGAGCCATAGCATGACCTAAACCCGGACTTAACCTCACCAGAACATCAATGAGAATCCAAAGCGACTAATACTAATAAGACGTGAAAATTCTATACTTGACCAACTACTAGTTCCAACTCTTGTTTATATCGAAAATCTGGTGGCATATGAGACTAGCACGATTCAAAAACTTATTTGTATTACAGTTTTTGGATTATTTCATAGGTAGAAGAGATATGGTGAAAAACAAACTATTGAGAAAATCTGAAATCGTACGAGGTAAAGTGACCAGCAAGAGCTAATCTCCCAAGTCCCAAAATGACATTTGAAACCGCTAGTAAATCAAATAATCATGTTGATATTAACAGTAGTTGGGATATATGTCCCCCTCTCAGTTCTTCCATCTTTCAGATTGGTACTTGATACTGCTCCTACATTTCTCCCTATATTTTTCAGTTACAATTTGAATGGGGAAAAAGAAAATAAGAAAAAAAGAAATATTAAAGCTTATGAGGAAAGAGATGATTTCTTTCGGGCCTACTTAGAAAACATGATATTAGAGCTCAATTACAACATTGATAAGCAAGGTAACATTATTTTACTAGGTCATTGTCTAAAGGCCCCCACGTGAGGCCCAATTTGTAATAGTTTAAAAGACCAAAGCTATAGGAAAAGAAGCCCACGCAGAGAAAGCAGGAGCCTCTAGCCCATAGCATACTTCTGGGTCCAGCTTCTCGCCGTTGTCTCGTACTTGCTCCGGTCAGTCTTGTACATATGGGCAATTTCCGGCACCAGAGGGTCATCGGGATTTGGGTCCGTTAAAAGTGAACAAATAGAAAGCAACACCTGAACATAAATTAAAAAAGAAAAAAAAAAGAAAGAAAAAATTATCACAATTTTATCCAACAAGGACCTCCATATGAAAAAAAAGAGATTTATCCCGGTGACTCAAAATTATCCACCAAAGTAAAAGTAATTCTGGAAGTCCTTGTGCCCCTTCAAAAATAATTTAGCTCTTAAAATTATCTTGATGAAAATTATCAATCACAAGCCTAATGGTGATTTTAAGAACCACATCATTTTCAGAGAGACTTGTAACATTACTCCCAAAATGCACCATAAAGGAATATATTCTACCTAATGGATGCAACAGCCCAAGAATGAAAAATTTACAAGATAAAAAAGAAAAAAGAAGAAAGAAGAAAAAAATGCTACTCAACATTCTAAGTGCTCTATCTCCTAGCATTCTCTGATTTTTTGCCTTAACAAAAAAATTTTAAAAAAAAACAAACAAGTGAATGTGTAAGTGCCATATTGACAAGAATACTAAGAGATGGACACTTATAAATGCTAAGTAGCATTTCTTAAAAAAAAAAAAAAAAAAAAGAGTATAAAAATCAAGGACAAAAATGGATTGTTTTAGGAAGTTTCCTCTATTCAGTTATTTTTGTCTTTACAAGCTTCAGGTCCATTCTGCATTTGATTCATTAGCACTTAATTAAATCATAAAACATTCTGGTAATATGCTAGTTTCAGTTTAAAAGGGAAATAAGGTTTGACTAGAGCAACAACAATCTTTGTAGATTAATGCTAAATATCCAAAATTTTTGTTCCAAAAGTAGTTCTTAAATAATGTGTCACCATCTCATGAGTTGATAACACATTTTTCAAAATAATAAATTTCATGAAATGATAACATATCATTTGAGAATAAAATTTGAGATGTGCAACACTTCTCATCTTTATATTTCAGACACTACTGAAGGAATATACCATTCTGTTTTCTATGGCATTCAAGGAATACTCCATCTAGAACGGGGGGCTTCAGAATGAATGTCGACCCTCACCAAAATTGATGGCAAGGGATCATTTTCAAAATACTAGAATTAATATTTTGATGTCTCGTTATCACCTCTCAATGATGGCTAATATTTTTTGTTATGGTCCCACGCGAAAATGATAGATTCATTATTATATATATAAATATATATATATGGAACAGAAGACAATGGGAAAGCAAATATGATATATCCATAGAACATTCAATCTGATAGGATAAAGCCTGTATAGGCTATAAAAGAATGACCTTGGATATGGTAAGGGCAGGGCTCCACTGCTCCTTCAAAATATCAAGACAAATGCTCCCATTGCTATTGATATTGGGGTGGAAGACCTTCGTCCTGAATGCAACCTGCAGAAACCAATCCAACGAAGACAAAAAAATGTAAACAATACAACAAATTCTCAAATAGTCCCTCATCCAATACACAAGCGTACAGTATCTTCTCAAAAAGATGAAACAGATATGTAATAGCCCAAGTGCCATTCCACAATTGCTAAGCTAAAATATAAATCAACTAAATAACCAAATAAGTAGTATGCAAAAAAAGTATGGCAATGTATAAAAGAACTTTTGAGTTTGTGGTCTTATTCAAATGGGTGAAGGGGCATGCCAGTTTTTTTAAGATGTACATCTTTTCATAGAAATGAAACCAAATCCCCAACAATGTTTTATTTGGTATGTTTTATGATAGTTGAAAAATTAATTAAATGATCTAATTTGCTCTTTCTTATTAACTTAAGTTTTAGGGACAATCAGTGATTTAACATGATATAAAAGCAACTATCTAGAATTCAATACCAACTTTATAATTCACCTCCATTTTTAGTCAAATACTTCGTATATTAAGCCTCACTTTTTGAAGGGGAGTTTAAGTCCATTCATGAGAGGGAGTATTATAATAAAAATTAAATAATTAAATTCATAATTTTTCAGTTTAAGCATTTAGAACAACCGGTAATTTAAGAATGATGAAGTAAAAGTTGATGCTATCTACTTGACCTTGAATCACAATCATCCTAATATTCCTTTTTTTTTCTTCATCAAAAACTGAGAAAGGAGGAAAATAATTAAAGGTTTGTCCAATAAAATGGAAGATAACAAATTTCAATTTCCAGACAGTAATAACGATTAATAGAGAAGTTACATGCATCATGTACTACAATTTGCAAAATTGATAANTTAAGATGTACATCTTTTCATAGAAATGAAACCAAATCCCCAACAATGTTTTATTTGGTATGTTTTATGATAGTTGAAAAATTAATTAAATGATCTAATTTGCTCTTTCTTATTAACTTAAGTTTTAGGGACAATCAGTGATTTAACATGATATAAAAGCAACTATCTAGAATTCAATACCAACTCTATAATTCACCTCCATTTTTAGTCAAATACTTTGTATATTAAGCCTCACTTTTTGAAGGGGAGTTTAAGTCCATACATGAGAGGGAGTATTATAATAAAAATTAAATAATTAAATTCATAATTTTTCAGTTTAAGCATTTAGAACAGCTGGTAATTTAACAATGATGAAGTAAAAGTTGATGCTATCTACTTGACCTTGAATCACAATCATCCTAATATTCCTTTTTTTTTTTCATTAAAAACTGAGAAAGGAGGAAAATAATTAAAGGTTTGTCCAATAAAATGGAAGATAACAAATTTCAATTTCCAGACAGTAATAGCGATTAATAGAGAAGTTAGATGCATCATGTACTACAATTTGCAAAATCGATAATGTAGAACACATTTATTTCTTCATTTTTTACATCGCTAGGGAAATGTGGATTCTTGACTTTCGTTTGTTTGGGTTTATATACAATGTGCCGAGAATGGTAGTAGAATTATTGGATTGTTGGAAGGGACACTTTAGTCAACATTGTAGCAGTGAAATTTGGAAGGCAATCCTGTGTATATTGCGGTATCTCAAGTGAGAAAGGAATGTGTGCACTTTTGAGGGGTATGAATTATAGGTAGTGAGGATGAAGCTTTTGCTCTAGAGGTCTCAGTCTTATTGGGTGATTAGCTGTATCTCTTTCCCATACTTAAATGAGTTTGAAATTTGGGAGAATCTCTTGTATACATCCTGTGTACTAGGATTGCATCCTTTATTGTGCTTTTTAATGAAGTTTACAATAAAAAGAAAACAAGACCATATTCTAGGGCTCAATATGGGATGCTCGTTTCATGTGGTACATGTTAGTTATGTTCGTTAAGGAAATGACACATTTCTGCCATTGCATCTCATCTTTTTGTAGTGACTCTAAAGGTAGTACCATTTTCTTAACGATAAATTACATGGAACTATATGTTCCATGTTTCTCATTAAAATAACATAGGATTGAAAAATTATCACATTGTCATGCTTACCTATATATTAGACGTAAAAGTATTATCCTATCTTTGAGCTAATACGGGACAGTGATTTTCAATTTCTCATTATCTCTTTTTAATGACGGCTGAAAATTTTTCATCACAACTCCATTCCAAATGATAGAATTAAATGAATAGATATAAAAAATGTCAAAAAGCAAAATTACCATGGAACTTTTCATTGAACTTTATTATAGAAAGATATATGTGGTAAAGCCTCTTTAGGCTCCAACATATACTTTGCACAATGATATGTTATCTAATATGAACAACACACAAACTAGTAAGTAGACGTGCAAGTTCTGGACCCAAAGTGTTGTACCCTCTAGATGATACTCCTGATCCAAATTGCTGTTATGAAATCTCTCAATTATGAAATTAGGAAGATTGAGCAAATCTATGCTCACAAATATCTTAATATTTGTGAGCTTAGATTAAAATTTCAACCATATGAGTTCAAAGATTAAAAAGAATCAGTAAGGATCCGTTTTCTTTCTACAATGTTTGGAAGATAACTGAAGATACAAGATAGATCCTTGCCAAACTTCATCATACAGCATCCACCAGTCCAAGTGAATATTGTTTTGGACAGTCCCAAGAAATTTTTACTGAAAACTTAACCCCAATTGATAAAAAGGCGTATATTGCGTTTAATTTTTTCTTTTTTCTTTTTACATTTTCCTAAGCAACACTAAAATATCATATATCAAAGCTGCCAATACAAGAAAACAGTAATTCTTTTTCTAATTAATCTACTTGTCCAAAAAAAATATTTTAAAAAACTTATCAAAAAAAAAAAATCTCCATATAGATATTAACTATCACTTTTCAGTGATAACTAGAATTGTCTGCACTACATGTCTCACCTAATATATCATAGGGAAAGTAGCAATACATCAACTAAATTTGGCATTGAATACCACCCAACTATGGACCCATTTTTCTGGGTCATAGTCCACTATGTATATACAAGGAAAAGAAAAGGAAAAACATTATATTTAATGAAAATGTAATTTACTAAGATTAAGACTACGCAATTAGAAGCCGAATGAAGTGAAACAATGAATTTTATTTTAGAAAAAGTATGAATAATCAGAGGGACCTTTACTCATCTAGCAAACATGAAACTAAAGGAGAAGTATTACAACGAATTTGACAGTTTTATATTCTGCATCTAAATAATGTTTCCTTTGACTTCATCAGATTAGATCAACTTTACATGAAGAAAGAAACTAGAAAAACACAAATAACCCTTTTGGCCAATATCTAGTCCTCAGCCCAGCAAAAAGGAAACATTTTTTCTTAATGGCCTAACCACCCAGTGATCTTGATTTCAAGGCATGAGATGAAAAAAAAAAGTTGGCGTTGCAAGCTTACAGCACCAGATTGCCCCAAATAATCAAATCATGGTAGCTTACAAAGATAGGGATCGCAGTTATGAGCCCCAATCCCTAGTTTAAATTGGAAATCACATCAATCCCTAGTTTAAATTGGAAATCACATCCGTACAGACCTGTCAAGCTAGGCCATGCATGCTTACAAAGACTCAATAACCTGTCACACTAGCTTCAATACTTAAGTACATAAAGGGTTTGAATGTTAATACTAATGGATAAATCATGATACCAATATAAAATGAGCCATATATGTATATTGATATGACGGTCAATAAAAGAAAGAAAATTTTGAACCTTCTTAACAAAAGCAGCAAAAAATTAATAGAAGCAACAAAGCACAGGATTGCTACAGACCTTGGGTGGTTTAAATGGGTAGTCCGGAGGAAAATGAATAGTGACTAGAAAAACTCCACCCGCATAAGGACTGTCAGGAGGACCCAAAATTGTTGCTTGCCAATGGAACATATCTTCAGCAACTGGGCCTAAGGATTTATAGATCAACACAAGCAAAGACAATAAAAGTCAATAAAATGTTGCACTAGTAAACTTGAATAAATGTATCTGATATTTTATATAATCTAAAGAAAAAGCCTTAACAGGGAAAGAGGAAAAAGTAATGCTGGAAGGTACCAGGACATTGACAATGTAACAGAAAACGCAAAACTAAGTCATTGCCAATAAGCCATATTTCTGCAGCAACAAAAGTGATGCCTGACCACTTAGGAAATATACTAATGCCGCTACATTATATATGCAACATTATATATGCATTGGTATTAGCAGTTTTTCAATAATTGCAGCATAGGGGGCAAAAAAGATGAAACCAGAGTTCAATGGACACCACATAATTTTAAAACCATTCTTAGTTCTACAATGTGAGAATTCTCAGCATGAATGGCAATATCTAGGATGATCTCGGCCATTGTATTTGCATTTGTCGCAGTGGTAAAGGTTTCAAACTAAAAGTCCATTACACAGTTTTAATGACGGAAGATATGTATGGTTTGTCAATTGAATCAATCAAAATAAGCATCAAACAAAGTTACATTCTATTTCTTATTATATGTGTCATTTATGTATAAGAATATCCACACTAGATATCTTCCAATCTCCACCAGTTTTAAATTCCCTTTTTTTTTTTTCATTAATAAATAAAGCAAATTCATTAACAGCACAAGAAGCGCAACTCAAATACACAGAACGTATACAAGAGAAGAACACCTAACAAGCTCAATAACGATGAAAGAGAGCAAAAAATCTACAAAGCTAAAAATATTTTTTTGATAAGTTAGTAGGATTGTATATCAAAAAAGCGCAAATTTAAAGGGGCGCAACCCAATTATACAGGGAGTATAACTAAGAGTGCCTAAGTGCACAAAAAAAAAAAAAACCAAGCTCACTAAGAGCACTCACAAAAACCAAAAGAAGCGCCCTAACAAAGCAACACCCTACTCAAAGGCAAACCCACAAAACCCCAACAAACCCCACAGAATCACCCCAACATCCCTAACGAATCACCCCACATCCCTAACCTCAATCCTCAAGTCACCACACTTGTCCACAAAATAGATGAAGCAAGCAATCGAAATTCTTTTCTCTAGCTCTCTACGAGAAATCCTATACAACTGAATAGCTTCCCTCCGTAAAGTAGACTTGGAACTAGAAGACACTTTAGCATGAACAGAAAACGTAGGAGCATCCTCTAAAACCGGAGGGAAAGAAAATTGTTTCCCTCGCGCAACAGAAGCAATTGGCATCACCGGAGAACCAGAAATAGCCAAAGAATCCACCGGAGAAACAGCATCAGCCTTGGGGCTTGCCGGATCTAGATCCATACCCAGAGGGGCCTTGACTGACCCAGAAGAAGGCAGTCGCTCCTCTGGCGAACACAATCGGCGTCTCTCCGGAACTACCCCAAAACTTCGTCGAAGCAAGAACCCCCGCCGAAGCATACCCTTCTCCAGAGAGGGATGACGGGTTGCAACCTTACCCTTCTCAAAAACCCACGCCGACGACATCTCCCCTGTAGAACTCGACTCAATAGATCCCAATGCCAGCACCGCTTCCTTCTCAGGCGACGACGAGGACACCGGCCTAAGAAACCCATGCCGGAGCAAACTCTTCGTAGGAGAAGAATCAACAACAATACCTGATAGAGCTACCGAGACCACCTCATCGGAACCACTTGCTACAGACTCTATCGCTCTCACCTCCGGCGCCTTCCCCTTGACCAGAATCCGAATCTGGAACCCAAACAACACCGGCATTTGATTTAATCCGGGAAACAACAGCCAAAGCCTGGGCCTCAAAGACAGCCCACTAATCTTACACCTCCCCCTCAATTTAAATCCAAAAAGAAGCTTGGGCTTCAAGCCCAACCGAGAGAAAACCCGGCCCATTCTTCTCCTAATGTCGCTCGAAGCATCGACCTTAAGCCCAACCCAAAAAAGATGACCCGGTCTACCTCAGCCCTGACCTTCACCATAAAGTCCATCGCCAAACTCCCCAATGCCTCCAACAAGCAGTCTGACGATGACCACCAGGGCCTGAGATGACTCCCCAAATCAGACACAGGGGCCTGAGCTTCCATTAGGGGTGGCTTCAATCCTCCCGGAGGCGCAACAAGCACATCCGCGAAGGACGGCGAGCTACCCACCTCTCCGATGTTTACAACAGGAACCGCCGGCAAAATCTTCTCCACGAGATGCGCAATCAAAGTTCGCAACTCATCCACAAATCTAATAAAAGGCGACCAAGCATGGGGCTTGAACCCAACAGAAAAATAGATAAGCTAAAAATATTGAGAAGGACGTTAACAAAGATACACTCAAAGTCCTATACTAACTCCAAAAGTAACAATAAGGCCACATTTTTTTCAACGTAAAATATTTTGACAAGATGTTTCAACTAAAATCATTTATTAAAAAATAAAAAATAAAAAATAAAACTACTGATTTTTGGGGTGTTTGATTTCACCTTGAAAATGGAAAACATTATTTGGCTCACAATAAAAATATGAGATTATTTACATTCAAATTTTCGGTAGGGGTGGATACAGTTAGGGTTAGTGTCAACGGAGAGGGGGTGGTGTCTAGGGTGTTGGGGTGTGTGGGTGTTCACCAAGAGGAAGGGTTTGAAGAGAGGAGTCGTGGGTGGAAAATGTTTAACACCTTAAAAAATGCAAACAATTTTATGGAAAACAAAGAGGTGTTTTATCAAACACCAAAAACTACTGAAAAGTTTTACATTGAAACAAATAGAAGCTAAATATGGTTGAATAAAAAAAAAAAACTTTATGCTTTCTTTATAGATACCTAGAAATCTCACTTCCCATAACATCTTATCTCCTTACTGAGAAGATTGATTAAGTTCTTCCAAGGAAAACCAATCATTGCTGATGATTGCACTAATATGAAGAAGTTATACAAATAAGGTGAAGGATGCTACAACGAGGGTGAAGGTCGTCAAGAACACCGTGATGGCTAGGAATCAGAGAATTCAATGAAGCATAAGGACAGAAAATGATTCATAAAGTTATGCAAAGTATTGGGACGAGGCCATTTAGACTTGAATGTTAGTTAGGGAGAGCAGTATCCATGGGGCCCCATTCTTTCTACTTCTTCTTTTTCCCTAGGAAATTTGTCTGAATCAAAAAGCCAATATTTTCCTTTCAAACGCAATAAGAAAAGACATAAAGCCTAGTATTTTCCATGAATAGTCACATACAATCTCATGATCAACATGATAACATATCTTTCTATCCAATTCTAGTCCGTATTACACATCATGCAGCTTATACAGCCAAAAACCATTAAAAATAACACAATTTAAGAGATGTAGGTACATATAGAGGTACATAACCGTATCGCAATGAATGAACAACAATCTAACACATAAAAAATGTCAAACTTCGACAAAAGAATACAGAAAAAAGTAAAATTTTAACATCCACCAACAAAATCCACACACAAAGTTCATTATCCACACAAACATCCAAACAGAACGCACCGCAAACCCTGGCAAATTCAGACACGCATCTCATTCCACAGTAAAATCAAAACAAATAAAAAAAACGTCGACATCACACAATCACGAAAAAGGCTCACAAATCAAGCAGTGGAAAAACCTAAGAAATCAACGAAATCACAAAAAAAATAAAAATAAAAAAGTTTCTTTTTTAAAAAAACAATAAAGAATATGCGGATCGGACTTGAACAAGGTCGTACCAGCACTGCAAGACGTAGGAGGATCCTTCTGGAGATCCTTGAGCTCCTTCAAGATCCGCTTCGACGCCATCACCTACAAAATTTTCAAATCTAAATCCTCTCAATCATTCTCTCTTCTCTCCCTCTCTCTCTCACACACACACGCATACATACATAAAATTACAGAGACACAGAGAGAGACTACGGCATACCAGAGATCCTCCTGGCCAATGATCACTTTTCGAGCTTCTGAGAATGGGAGATAGGTCAGGAAAATGGCGTTTTATGTTTATATATACACTGATGAGAGGGCGAAGCTTAGCTTTGTTTAGGGTGTAGCCGTGTAGGGCCCGCTTTCTCTTTTGAAATTTTCTTTTATTTTTGGTAATTGGATGATTATGGAATAATTTACCGGATTAATCATTTCACTTATTAATTTAGCTCCGTGTCTGTCATTTTCCTATGGATTCTTTTTTTTTTTTTTTGGTCTGATACACCATCCCTCTTTTTTTTTTTTTTTTTTTTTTTATGTCCACGCAAGGATAGGGGGAGGGGAGATTCAAACTTGTGACCTCCACTTCATAAGGCGTGGTTCACAACCGATTGAGATACACCATCCGTTTGGGTGCAATGAATCTTTTGTGGTTTGTAATGAAAAAAAAAAACCTTCTATTTTTAGATTCTTTAAAATTTAAAATGATGGTATATATATATAAATTTGTTTATATACCATAAGAAAAAAAAAATGGTTCAAATTTGAAAATGTCCACCTAAAAGATTTCAATAAGAGAAGTGCTACATATACAAATTTATATATATACCATCATTTTAAATTTTAAAGTATTTAAAAAAGCTTAATCGATTGGAGATCATGTCTCATAAAGTTGAGGGATCACTAGATTTTTTTCTCTTGTACCGACATGTCAAAATAAAAAATTATTATACCTATAATTATTCTACAACTTGTTAACACTCATCAATATATGATTAAAAAATATTTTAAAGAAAAATTAGTAACTGACGTGACTCCAATTACATGCTAACCCCAGCAAATTGGAAAAATATTGTAAAAGAGATGTAGTTGTGTAACATTTTCACAAAAACAACTAAAATAATATTAAAAAATAAATGACTTTTGCTTTGTATGTTTATATTTGGAAAAGGCGGAATTAAAACAAATGTTAAATTTAACTTTAAATAAATAGTTTGATAAATAATATTTTTTTTATAAATTTTGTAAAATATTAAATATGAAGAACTTGATGGGGTTGCTCTAGGGCATGGTCATTTTTGACGTGCTTGACTAATTATTCTATTTCTGGTGAACGGCCGCTTGTTTTTGATGTAGCTTGAAGTTCAACTTTCCCTCCTCTTTATACTCACTACTCACCACAAAAATATTAATAAATTAAAAAAAAAAAAAATTCAGTGATGATAATTAGTAATGACTAATGAGGCCTCCAACGCCTATCATGATCTGTTGACTGCAAATGCAATACAAAGGTAGAATTGTTCATAACTTCAAAGTCGGCTTCAAACGGGTCTTCTCTGATGCCTAATGGGGGGCCTTCTAGAACTTACAAAAAGTGATTGGGACGTATTTGTGAATATCCAAAATGTTAATAAATACTATCACCGGTCAGTGGTGGAGCCGGCATTTTGGGTTAGACAGGTCAATATAATTAAAAATTAAATAAAAATATTAAAAAAATACAATTATTGTAATAAATAATTCAATGAACTAAATTATTATTTAAAACATATAATGTAATTTATAATTTATTGTGTCACACCTATTGTTGATGCACAGTTTTCGACTGGTGACGTGGCACGCTTGCTGGACTCCTGGTTCAAGTGTTTCGAGCGTAAATTGGCCTACACAGTAAGGAAACAATAGGATCGAAGAGAGACCGGGGGTGAGCCGGCGGAGCCACTCCGATGCCTAAGTCAGTATTTTCTTGAGAGTGATGAGAAAACAACAAAAGCGTAAAGTGAGCTAGAGTTGCGTTACCTAAATGTGAAGCAAAGATTGCATTATATAGACATGAAGTAGTAGTTCCCTAACCGATGACTGACTCTTCCCTGATTTACTGCGTGGCAGTCTGTTATCGAGGGATTCGAGTAGTTATTCGTCCCTTGATTTACGGAGATCAATGTATGATTCGATCGATTGGAATTTGAATTTCAAATTCCTGAAGATAGTGTTAATTTCGTATCTCCAGGTTCTCAGAATTTAAATTGGATAGATAAGATCATATCTATTTAAATTCAAATGGATTTAGATTCCCGAACCCTAGCTTCCAGGACCTCGGATGTGAGGGCTCGGATTTGGAGGTCTCGAACAAGGAAATCTTGGAGGCCTCGGAAGCGTGGGTCCCGGAGTCCTCGGACATGTATTTTGAATCCAGGTTTGAGGCCTCAAGCTAGGTTTCTCGAACATCCGGGAAGAGGCCTCGAACATTTGAGGCCTGAGACGTTCTCGGGCTTTGGCTTACTTTGGCTGTGATTTGGGCCAACAAACTTCAGGGCCCATCTGAGGTTGATCAATGACCTAACAGTTACCCCCCAATTTCCTTGTCCGAAAGACTATGGAAATTTCAGTGTTTCCGTTGAGTGGATCAACCTCTTGAGGTACTCAGATTCCAGGATTGGGATGGCCCTTGGTCTTAGACGAATTCGAGGAGTGATCGAATAAATTTCGATATGATCGAGACGGGAAAATTTTTGAATTTTCGACATCTTTTTGGGCGGGAAAATTTTTGAAAATTTCCTGCCAAAAAATTTCTATGGCGCTTCGATTACTCGAGGAGGCGTCGATCATTTAATGCGCCAACTCCGTTGTTCAAGGCTCCGCCACGTGTCGATCTTGGAGTGGTCGCACGAGCGGTTGTCGGCTGTTAGTCATAATGACTGACTAGCCGTCAAAAATTTAATGCGCCTCTTCGTCTATCGAGGCACGTCTCTTCGCTGTTCGTACGCCGACGCCTCATCTTCTCTTCTCCTCTTATAAAATTCCAGACTTGCATTCTTTTCGCTCTTCACCTGCCTTTTCTGCTCATTTCATTTTCTGTCGACCGATCCCTCCAACCTTCTTCTACTCTCCTTTTCTTCTATTCTTCTCGATTTCTCTCTTCATCTCCAAAAATGACTAAGGACGGTAACGACTCCGACGGGCTGGGCGATGCCCATCTTGCTCTGTGGGAGTCCCACCTTACCAATGCAGATGAAGGCCGGATCAGATCAGAGTGCTTCATCCCCAGCTACATAAAGATCCCTTTCGACATGGAGCACTCGGGTGCCGTGGTTCGTTCAGGCACCCACGAAGTTTGCCTGTACGAGGCCATGTTTCGAGCCGCCTTCTGACTACCTTTCATTCCGATAGTCCGAGACCTGCTTGGGTTCCTCGATCTATCTCCTCACCAACTATCGCCTTACTCGTGGAGGTGCTTCTTCGCCTGCTGCGTGCTCTGGCCTTTGGCCTTAGGGAAAGATCATGAACTAAGTGTAAACGAGTTCATGCATGTCTACAGGATTCAGAGGAATCCGGGGAGCTCTGGGGTTTACAACTTCCAGACGAAGAGAGGGAGATTCGTCCAGCTGGACTCCAAATACTCTAGGAACCGTCAATGGAAGAACAAATATTTCTTTGTTTCGGGGCAGTGGGAATTTGCCCGGAAAGAGAAGGCGACTGGACGCAGTGTTCCCCGGGAAGTGAATGTTCCCGTGAACAGAGTGTTCCAGGAGCCCGTCTTGACTCCCGAGCAGGTGCAAAGGATCGATTTGGTTACGACGTGGGGTCGTTCCAACGAGAAGATGATGTACTGCGGGGCCCTCGTCACAACTGCGAAGTTGTCCGAATTTCTGTACGACATCGAGGCCTTCCGAGTACTGAGAAGGCCAATAGGTGAACCTGTCAGGGTTCGCGTAGACCCCGCCGCTCCTGCGGCAAATACCCGGGGTGCCACCCCCCGAAAAGATAAGGCTAAGGGGGTGGTGCCCCACGGCGGCCCAAAAGTGTTTGATAAGGGCAAAGGCAAGTTGGTCGAGCCCGAGAAGGCTAAGAAAGGTGCACCTTTCACCCTGCAAACAGGTGGGGCCTTCAAGATCTTTAAGAGGGACCCAGTCCCCAAAGCGTCCCCGGTTGCTCAACCGGTGAAGAGGAGCCCTGGCGAGAAGAAGAGGGTGACCAGGGCTCTCAATTTGGTCGATGAAGAGGAAGGCCCGGAGACTGGGAAGCCTACCAAGACCCATCTGGGTCCTGCTCCGGGAGGTTCGGCTCCCGCCGAGGAGTCGGACGTTGAGGTGATCGAGGCACCTCTCATAAGGAAGAAGAAGTTGAAGAAGGTTGCCGAACCGACGGCTTCGAGAGCAGAACCGATGGCTCCGACCGCAAAGCCGGTTGCTCCGACAAGAGAAGTGGCGAATGTGGGTGGTTTCTTGGCTGCCCGAAGGAAGACTACGCCTCCGCCTTCAATGCCGCGCATGGCCGACGTCGAGGCCTTCCTAGCAAACGAGCCGGTTTTAGCCGTGCCGGTTACCATGGTCGACCCGGCTGCAGAAGGCCCATTGCCAACCCCAGCTGGTCCAATCCCTTCTATGCTGAACCAACCGCTGGGGTCAAATATCCAGCATATTTTAGAGGACCTCGACCTTGAGTCGGAAGAGTCCGTGGGGATAGCGGACGACAACATGGGACCGTCTGCTGCTGCTGCTGTTAAGGGAACCCTCCGAAAGCCTTTGTCTCCTATCCCGGAGGCAGGGGCGACCTCCCGGGCTCCTACTCCCAAGAGGCCCCGGAGCCTAACTCCTGTCGAAATCGATTGGGCATCGGGGTCGAAGAGGCCTCAGACTTCTGGGGCCCCTGAGACCGCTGATTCCGAGAGTTCAGCTGAAATCCAGCCGGAAGGGGCTAATTGGACAATTAGGGGGAAGCTAGCGAAGCTCAGGGGAGACTTGAAGGGTAACCCCTTTAAGGCCGTGGTGGACCTCGTCGACCACGAGCGGCTCCAGATGAAGCGCGATGTCTCGGCCCGGGGAATGACTGAAGAGATGCTGACTATGCAGTGTCTGGTAAGTACTCGAAATTCTGTCCTTTTTTTTTTTTTTTTAATGCTGGGTTTCCTGCTGTTAGGCCTTTCTCCGATCGACACTCCTCTACTGTTACTTCAGAAAGGTCTCGGCCAATGAAGAGGATGTAGAGGGCCTGAGGAAAAGGCTGGCGGAGGTCAAAGCAGAGAACGACAATCTCAAGGAGGCCATGGCCAAGAAGGAGGAGGAGGTTCGGGTTCTCGGCCAGCATTCGGCAATAATGGATTGCGAGGCCTCGGATGCCTTCATGGCCCGGACAAAAGCCGAGGCTAAGCTCGCCAAACTCTCTGATGAGCTAAGGAAACTCGAGGCTGAGCACGCTGAACTCCAGGAAGACCATTCCATCCTTAAAGAGGATTATGCACAACTGGAGGAGAAGCACGTCGAGAGCTTGGAGCAGCTGAAGGAGAGCCAGGCCTCGATTGATCGGGTAGCAGCCGGGAAGCTTGTCGCCGAGGAGAGGTACAAGCATTTTCAGGGAAAGTGTAAGCAGGTAGGGTTGGAACTGAAGGAGACCCAGGCGAAGGCGGCCGATTATCTCCATCAACTATCCTTCGCCTCAAGGGTCCGAGACGCCGCTTGGGCAGATGGGATCCATTTGGGGTTTGATACTTTTCAAACCTGGTGGAGAGATCCTGCTCGGAAGGTGGACCTCGCTCATGTTCAGATAGAGGATATCCCCTGCACTAATGAAGCGATCTGGCGTCTAATCAGTTTGGGTCAAGAAGAGATGCCGGATGCTGCGGGGATTAACACCTTCGACTACCAACCAGCTCCAAGACCCCAGACTGCCCCTGAAGGTGGAGAAGCTGAGAAGGCGTTTGAAGATGTTGAAGCTACTCCTGCGGCCCAAGTTCCTCCAGTGAATACTCAGAAATAGTTTGCTTTGTATACTTGTACAATACTGTATAGTTTCCTTTTTCTTCATGTATATACTTCAAGTATTAATGAAATACATTTACTTTGACTTTTTCTTTGTGTAAATAAACTTGATTTATAACATTCATGATGAAATTTTTTGAGAGTCGACTTAGTTCCGAGAGCGCGGCTTCGGATGTTCGACAGAGTCTCGAGCCGTCCAATGCTTGGAAATGTTGGGTCTCGACTCCGAATAGAGTTATGTCCGAGAACGTGGTCTCGGATACTCGATAAGGTCTCGAGACATCCAACATTTGAAAATTATTTCACGTGTTGGGTCTCGATTCCGAATAGAGTTATGTCCGAGAACATGGTCTCGGATACTCGATAAGGTCTCTAGACATCCAACGTTTGGAAATTATTTCAAGTGTTGGGTCTCGATTCCGAATAGAGTTATGTCCGAGAACGTGGTCTCGGATACTCGATAAGGTCTCGAGACATCCAACGTTTGAAAATTATTTCAAGTGTTGGGTCTCGATTCCGAATAGAGTTATGTCCGAGAATGTGGTCTCGGATACTCGATAAGGTCTCGAGACATCCAACGTTTAGAAATTACTTCCATACTTCTCGAATTTTTTCCGCTTAGTTTCGGTCAAGCCTGCCTGGTGAAAACCAGGTCGAAGGATGACCTATTTAGCATGCGTGTGTCCTTGTTAAGCACAGAGTTTGGGCCAGTTTGCCTGATGAAGACCAGGTGGACAACTGGCCTGCCCGATTACTTAGGATGCATGTTCCATTTAGGTGCTAGACTTCGGACTTAATCGGCCTGATGAAGATCAGGTCTCGGATTGGTCCATCTAGGCGCCTATTACACATATTCGTGCTTAAGTGTTGGATCTCAGATCAAACCGCCTGATGAAGACCAGGTTGGGCTCGGTTGATCTGTCCGACAATTTAAGACGCGTGTATTCCCGTTAAGTGTCTGGTCTCGGATCAGTTGGTGGTGGAGATCAATTCTCAAACTGATTTGTCCGAGCACTTAAGATTAGTTTCATTTAGTTTCTTTCATTTGTGAAGACAAACTCCGAGAGTTCTCTTATTGAAAATAAATCATACTTGAAATGACAAAGCAATGATTAGTCAAAAAGAAGAAAATACATTTTAAGAAAAATATCTTTTTAGATGTTCCGCATTCCATGGCCTCGGAAGGACGTTTCCTGTTAGATCTTCCAGATAGTATGCTCTCGGCCTCTGGCAGTCGATCACCTTGTAGGGGCCTTCCCAGTTTGGAGCCAGCTTCCCCTCGGATGAGTCTCTGGTGGCGAGGGTAACCTTGCGCAAAACCAGATCCCCCACTTTGAAGTTTCGAAGCCTCACCTTTTTGTTGAAGTATTTTGCCACCCTTTCCTGATAGGCCGCCATGGTGATCTAGGCCTGATCACGCTTTTCTTGTAGCAGGTCCAAGTGAAGCTTGACTCCTTCGTCGTTGGTCTCTGCTTTATATGTCTCCACTCTGAGGCTTCCCGACCCCAATTCTGCGAGAATGACTGCTTCAGTTCCGAAAGCCAGAGCATAGGGGGTTTCTTCCGTTGGGGTCCTTCTCGTGGTTCGATATGCCCACAGAACTTCTGGGAGATTATCTGCCCAATCCCCTTTTCTATCTCCCAACTTTCTCTTCAAAATTTTAAAAACGGTCTTATTGGTGGCTTCCACCTGCCCGTTTGCTTGTGGATGTTTGGGAGACGAGAAGTAGTTTCTTATGCGAAGCTCGACACACCACATCCGGAATGAGTCACATTCGAATTGCTTCCCGTTGTCAGTGACGAATGCGTGTGGTACCCCATAGCGGCAGATGACATTTTTCCATAAGAATCATTCGATGCTTTTGGCTGTGATGTTTACTAGGGGTTCGACCTCCACCCATTTAGTAAAATAGTCTACAGCGCCCACCACAAATCGAACACCCCCATTTCCTCGGGGTAATGGTCCTACTATGTCTACCCCCATTGTGAGAAGGGTCAAGGAGAAGAAATTGAACTTAACTCTTCTGGGGGTTGCTTGGTGATGTTGGCAAATCTTTGGCACTTGTCACAATCTCGGACAACTGTCGTTGAGTCTTTGTTCATATTAGGCCAGTAGAACCCTGCTCGTACGGCTTTATGTGCTAGCACTCTTGCTCCTGAATGGTTTCCGCAGATTCCTTCATGTATTTCTCGGAGGATATAATTTCCTTCCTCGAGGGAGACGCATTTTACGAGGGGCAATGTGAACCCTCTCTTGTAGAGTGTTCCATTCACTATAGTGAACCTTCCTGCCCTCATCTTCAACTGTATGGAAGACCTCTTCTCGGATGGTAAGCTTCCTTTCTATAAGTAGTTGATGATTTCCTTCCTCCAATCCGAGACCTCCTCGATTGAGGCTACAACCGAGGCCTCGTTGGATATCGAGGAGTGTTTCAGACTTCGAACGCTTTTTGCGTTTTCCTCGGTTTCGATGTTTTCTGCAGAAGCCATTCGGGCCAAACGGTCTGCCTTCTCGTTATCTTCTCGGGGAATCTTCGTGATGCTGAACTTCTGAAAAGAAGTTTGCATGCCTTGTACCTTTGCCAGATACTTCTTCATCTTTTCCCCTTTTGCTTCAAATTCTCCTCGGATATGGCCCACAATGACTTGGGAGTCGCTCCGCACTTCCACGGATTCAGCTCCAAGTTCGAGGGCCAGTCTGAGGCCTGCTATGACAGCTTCATATTCGGCTTCATTGTTGGTGGTCCTGAATTCCAATCTCAAGGACCCATTCAATTCTTCCCCCTCCGGAGTGATGAGCACTATCCCGGCTCCTTCATTCTTCTTTGTTGACGAGCCGTCCACATAGATGATCCACTTCCATTCCATCTCCGATTCCTCTACTTCCGGCAAGTTTATGAATTCAGCCAAAAAATCTGTGAGGGCCTGGCCTTTGATCGCATTCCTTGGGACGAACTCGAGGTCAAACTGTCCCAATTCGATAGCCCAGCTTGCCAGCTTTCCTGACAGATCCAACTTCTGCATTACCTTTCTGAGTGGGTATTCCGTGAGGACTCGGATGGTGTGAGATTGAAAATATGGTCGGAGTTTCCTCGAGGTCATGATGAGAGCGAATGCTAGCTTCTCGATTTAAGGATATCTCTCATCTGCGCCGTGTAGTGCCTTGCTCACGAAGTATACAAGTTTCTGTATCCCTTCATCTTCTCTGATCAGGGCTGCACTGATTGTTGTGGGAGAGACAGCCAAGTATAGGTATAATACCTCTCCTAGGACCGTTCGACTCAGCAGAGGAGAGCTCGTCAAATATTTTTTCAGCTGAGAAAAAGCTTCGTCGCATTCACTAGACCACTCAAAGGCCTTCCTTAAAATTTTGAAGAAAGGGAGGCATTTGTCAGTGGATCGGGAGATAAACCGATTCAGGGCTACTAATCTTCCAGTCAGTTGTTGCAGTTGTTTCGTAGTTTTTGGGGATTGCATCTCTAGTATGGCTTGGATCTTCTCGGGATTGGCCTTGATTCCTCTGCTTGAGACCATATAGCCCAAGAACTTCCCGAAGGATACCCCGAATGTGCACTTTGCGGGATTCAATTTCATCCCGTAGTGCTTCAGTGTCCCGAATGCCTCGTGGAGGTCGTAAACGTGGCTAATTGACTCTGTGCTCTTCACCAGCATGTCGTCCGTGTACACCTCCATGTTCCTTCCGATCTGAGCTTGGAACATTTTGTTCACAAGCTGCTGGTACGTTGCCCCTGCGTTCTTTAAACCAAAAGGCATGACCTTATAGTAGTACTGGCCTCGATCAGTGATGAACGCAGTCTTCTCTCGATCTTTCGGATGCATGAGGATCTGGTTGTAGCCCGAAAAGGCATCCATGAAATTGAGTAACTCGTACCCGGAGGTAGAGTCGACCAGCGCATCGATGCGCGGGAGAGGGAAGCTGTCTTTTGGACAGGCTTTGTTTAAGTCAGTGAAGTCCACGTACATCCTCCATTTACCGTTGGACTTCTTCACCAGGACCACATTGGCCAACCAGTCGGGGTAATGGACCTCCTGGATGAACTGTGCCTTCAGGAGCTTATCAACTTCCCCAGCTATGGCTTCTACCCTCTCTAATGCGAACTTCCTTCTCTTCTGTTTTACTGGCTTCATGTCAGGATCCACATTTAAAACATGGACGATTTCCTCGAGGCTAATCCCTGGCATGTCTTCATGTGACCAAGTGAATACCTCCATATTTCTTTGGAGGAAATTGACAAGGCCTTCTCAAACTTCTTGGACTGAAATTGACAAGGCTATCTGTAGGACTCTTCCTTCTTCTATCGACACTTCCTCGAGCGGCTCCGCTGGTTCTCCCTTGGCCTCGAACACCGAGGCCACAGTGAGCGTGGTCGGGTCCGAGATCTTCTTCATGGAAATGTTGTAACACTTCCGTGCTGCTAGTTGATCGCCCCGTACTACTCCAACCCCTTCCTTTGTTGGGAACTTTATCATAAGGTGGTAAGTCGAGGTAGCAACCCTTAACTTATTCAATGCTGGTCGACCCACGATCGCATTGTAGACGGATGGTCGGTCGATCACCAAGAAATCCACCATCACTGTGGACAGCCTCAGTGCTGTTCCTGCTGTTACCGGTAAGGGAATGATCCCTATGAGGTATACTATCTCCCCGCCAAATCCAACTAGCGGAGACCTGAACGGTTTGATCCTGTCACGATCAATTCCCATCTGTTGGAAAGCTGGCCAATACAGGATATCAGTAGAGCTCCCGTTGTCGACCAGAATTCGATGAATCCCGTGGTTGGCAACTGTCAAGGTTACCACTAAAGCATCATCATGGGGCATTACAACCCCGCGGGCATCCTCCTCCGAAAAAGATAACACCACAGAATCTGTTTTGGCTGCCTTCGTGGGTCGGTGTAGGGAAAATACCTCGCCATGCATACTTCTCACGTATGCCTTCCTAGCTGAGTTAGACTCCCCACCACCGGCAATTCCGTCTGAGATGGTATGGATCTCCCGGACTACTTCCTGATTCTGGAGAGGCCTCTGCTCCTCTTCTCGATTATACCGGTCCTCTCTCGGATTCTGGTTTTATCGCCTCTGTCCAGCATGTCTGAGGCCTTCTCGATTACCTTCTACTGGCTGGCGTCCTTGTTGATTCGCTTCTCGAACCCGTTCCTGCGCAAGGAATCTGACCAGCTTCCCGTTTCGCACAAAGGTCTCAATTTCTCGATGAAGAGACATGCAATCTTCTGTCGAATGTCCATGATCCTCATGGTATTCACAAAACTTATTTTGATTCCGCCTGAAGGGTTCTGCTCTCATCTTCGGTGGCCATCTGAATGCTGGATCCCCTTTTATGGCCATGAACACTTTAGTGAAGCTGGCGTTTAAGGGGGTGAAGGTTTCTTGCTAGAACTTTGGGCGTTCTGTCTTCTGAGGCTCACTTTTTACAAAAAGCGGTCCCGGCTTCTTTTCCCCCTTCCGAGAATTATTTTCTTCCTTTGGCTTAGGTGCCGCCAAGGGCTTTTTGCCTTCCTGCTTGGACTGTTCTTCTAGTGTCTGAGCTTCCCGTTTCACACAAAGGTCTCGATTTCTCGATGAAGATACATGCAATCTTCTGTCGAATGTCCATGATCCTCATGGTATTCACAAAACTTATTTTGATTCCGCCTGAAGGGTTCTGCTCTCATATTCGGTGGCCATCTGAATGCTGGATCCCCCTTTATGGCCATGAACACTTTAGTGAAGCTGGCGTTTAAGGGGGTGAAGGTTTCTTGCTGGAACTTTGGGCGTTCTGTCTTCCGAGGCTCACTTTTTACAAAAAGCGGTCCCGACTTCTTTTTCCCCTTTCGGGAATTCTTTTCTTCCTTTGGCTTAGGTGCCGTCGAGGGCTTTTTGCCTTCCTGCTTGGACTGTTCTTCCAGTGTCTGAGCTTTAAGGAGAGTTTCGACCAATTCTTCCTGATGAATGAACTCCTCGGTCAACTTCATGAATTGGGGGAGAGTAACCTTTTGGGTATTCTTCCTTCTAATTTTCGCCATTAACGGCCCTTCGGCTCTTACACCATGCATTAAGGTGTTGAGCATTGTCTTATCGTTTGGGCTATCCACTTCGAGCTTCTCTTTGTTAAAGCGAAGCATGAAGTCTTTCAGGGATTCCTCTCGTCCCTGGCGGAGAGTTAACAAGCAAGTGACGCTCTTCTTCCTTTTCCGCGTTGCAAGAAACTGTGTCAGGAACAAGCGTCCTAGTTCCTTGAAGGTGCCCACCGACTTCGAGGGGAGTTCAGTGAACCAATCTTTTGCTATTCCTTTCAGAGTTAGGGGGAAAGCTCTGCATGCAATCTCGTCGGGAGTGCCATGCAAGATGAGGTGTTCTCGGAATGCTTCCAAGTGAGCCTGCGGATCTCCGCTTCCTTCATACTTCTCTATCCGAGGCATTTTGAATTTGTCAGGCATAGGATACGTTTTGACTCGCTCAGTGAATGGGAGGCTCTCGTCCTCTAGCATGTCCCATGCCGTGAGATGCGGATCCTCCCCATCAATTCGACGGAGAATCCGAGCATACTTGTCCTCAAGATCCTTCATCTTTGTTTAGTGGAGGCTGTGTCGAGTCTCATCATGGTGAGACTTGTCATGGTGTCATCTCGATCGATGAGACTTCTCTCCTTCGCGCCTATCTCGGCAAGATCCTTCATCATGAGACTTCTCGCGCCGTGATCCACCATTCTCGGTTTCCACCCGGCGAGACTTGTCGCGGTGTTCCTCGTCTTGGATCGTTCGACGATCCCCTTGAACCGTGCTCCCGTTATCCTCTTGGTGAGGATTAACAGGCCGCTTTTCCCTGCTAATTCTATCACGCCTTTCCTTCTCACGACGTTCCTCGCGCTCCCTTTCCTTCTGGCTACTCCTTGCCTCAGCCAATGTGAGCCGAGTGTTGAGCTCCTCGTTCTGCTTCCTGAGAACTTCCATTGATTCCGCCATGTTCCTCAAAAATTCCGCCAATTCTGGACTGTTGGATGCCCTAGGAGCGCTAGGGGGCAGTTGCAACGGACGAGGCTGCGGCGGGTGTGAAGAGCGTGTATTCATCATGTCGGATTTTGTATGAATGAGAAGTGATTGAAGAATCTTCTTTCCCACAGACGGCGCCAAATTGTTGATGTACAGTTTTCGACTGGTGACGTGGCACGCTTGCTGGACTCCTGGTTCAAGTGTTCCGAGTGTAAATTGACATGCACAGTAAGGAAACAATAGGATCGAAGAGAGACCAGGGGTGAGTCGACGGGGCCACTCCGATGCCTAAGTCAGTATTTTCTTGAGAGTGATGAGAAAACAACAAAAGCGTAAAGTGAGCTAGAGTTGCGTTACCTGAATGTGAAGCAAAGATTGCATTATATAGACATGAAGTAGTAGTTCCCTAACCGGTGACTGACTCTTCCCTGGTTTACTGCGTGGCAGTCTGTTATCGAGGGATTCGAGTAGTTATTCGTCCCTTGATTTACGGAGATCAAGGTATGATTCGATCGATTGGAATTTGAATTTCAAATTCCTGAAGATAGTGTTAATTTCGTATCTCCAGGTTCTCAGAATTTAAATTGGATAGATAAGATCATATTTATTTAAATTCAAATGGATTTAGATTCTCGATCCCTAGCTTCCAGGATCTCGGATGTGAGGGCTCGGATTTGGAGGTCTCGAACAAGGAAATCTTGGAGGCCTCGGAAGCGTGGGTCCCGGAGTCCTCTGACATGTATTTCGAATCCGGGTTCGAGGCCTCGAGCTAGGTTTCTCGAACATCCGGAAAGAGGCCTCGAACATTTGAGGCCTGAGACGTTCTCGGGCTTTGGCTTACTTTGGCTGTGATTTGGGCCAGCAAACTTTAGGGCCCATCTGAGGTTGATCCATGACCTAACACCTATTGTTAATTGGTTGAAAGACTTCTTTTTTTTCTTGTAAATATGTTCTTCGGATTTGGTTTTTATCATTAATATGATAATCAAAAAAATTTTTCCTTAAGCAATGATCTATTGACAAATTTGCTAAATTACTTCAACACGAGCTCGTTTAGAATTTGATTGGAGCTCAATGTAATAATTGTTGTTCTCTATATTCTCATGTAACTACAATATATATTTCATACAATTAAAATATGCAACAAAAACTATATATATATAACAATTAATTTAAAAGACCAATCTAAATATAAAATAAAGAGACATTTTAATCATTTAATAATAAATTAATATAAAATTTTGATTACATACCTCAAACCTTTCATGAAAGAGAAATTGTCAAAAAAAAAAAAGATGTGATTTTTTGTTAAATTGTACTTGCCTTTTAACACCAGTGGTGGTTAAACTGTTTTATGAAAATTTTTAAAGAACAACGAAGAATCACTCACTCAAGTTTAATTACAATAAACTACTTTGAGTTCTATTGTCTTGGTGGAACTAGATTTACTTCATATCGATCTTGCTGATCTTCTCTAATGGGGTCTTTTAAAACCTACAAAAAGTGATTGGGACGTATTTGCGAATGTCCAAAATGTGGGTAGGTAACAAATGCACCATGGTGGTGACAAAATTTGCACATCCCATAAGTTACCTCCATAGCAAATGCAATCTGATGTCACTTCTCTAATGTTTTTTTTTTTTTTTTCAGAGTAATATTATAAGGAAGACTAAAGTCATCTCATATGTGATGTGACTTTTAAATTTACGATTGAATTTGAGATGATTATTATTCAATTTTGATCTATTAGTATTTTAAAAGTTACATCACATTTGGGAGAACTCAAATAGAACTTTAGTCCTCCTTATAGCATTACACTTCTTGAAGATTAGGGTTAGCTCGATACATTTTGGGGTCTAAGATGATATGTTTAAGTGAAGCATTTAAAAAAAGAAGTTAATATTAATTAAATTATTTTTATTTAAAAATCATTCTTTTCGCTTTTTGTGATGTAAAATTACTTACTAAGTTTTTCTAACATCTCTTTTCAATTGATAATATGGCTAATCAATTTATTATTTCTTGTGAAATTGATAATTTTATGTATGATTTTATCAATTTTAATTTTGAAAAACTTCTTTATGCATAAGTAATTGTGACAAATATTGTCAATAAAGGCCTTACGGGTAGTTTAATTGGTTAAAGATCACGCCTTATGAAATGAAAGATCACTAGTTTGAATTTTTCTTTCTCATTTCTCTTCCTTTTTGTGGACATGTCAATATATATATACACATGCATTAAGAAAAGACATATAATTTAGAGAAATTGGGCACTTTCTTTTATATATATATACATGCATTAAGAAAAGACATAAAATTTAGAGAAATTGGGCACTTTCTTTTATTTGTAAAAAAAAATAAAAAATAAAAAACTCATATCTCATGCAATGACGAACCAGTTGGCTGTTGGGACTTGGGATCATAATTTATTGCTACTAATACTTTCTTTTTCTTTTTCTTTTTTTGAAAAAGTAACTGATCTTATTGCTTCTCAATAAACTTTCAACATAGAGTCAGAGCTGAACGCTCTGAAAAACAAAAATCACGTATACATTCAGGAAAGTCACTATTCCATGTTCTGTTCATGACTTGTGCCGTTGCCATCCTTGCCACCATGTGAGCAGCCTGATTTGCGCCTCGTTTGACGTAGGCCATCGTCCACTGTGTAAAATTCTGAAGCCCATACCTTATGTCGTCAATCAAATGGCCCCTTTTACTCCAGTCTGGTGCGTTAGACCTTACTGCCTCGGTAATCATCTTTGCATCTCCCTCCATATTTATCTGTGAAAGGCCCATTTCTCGTCCAAGCTGAACAGCCATAGCAGCTGCTAAAGCTTCAGCTGCTGCAGGTTCAAATAAACCCACCCGCGTGAGACTCTTCATTGCCACCAAATTGCCGAGATGATTCTGGATAACAGTACCCAGTCCAATCCGCTCCCCTTGCTTATCAACCGCAGCGTCAAAATTCACTTTGTACCAGCCTTGTTGAGGGTTGGTCCATTTCCCCGACGCAGGTTGTTCCTTCTAGTTACCCCTCAGAGTTTCCCCAGACTGGGCCTGGTTGTTGTCCTTAATAACAGTTTCAGCTTGCTTAATAATGGCAGCTGGATGAGAGAAGGATCCTTCATACAGGAGTTCATTCCTTCAAAGCCAGATCCGTCTAGTCACCACTACAAAGTTCTGGAACTCCTCTACATCACATTTCTCCAGCATGCTCTCTGCAATCCGCAAGAAGTCCCGGTCACTGTAGGAGCTTTTCTAAAACTTGGTGCAGCCTCCACTCCATACATCTTGCGCCGAAGGACATTGCCATAGAATATGGAAATTGTTTCCGCTTCAAGACCGCAAATGGGGCAGCTCGGGTCTGAGATGACTTTTCGACGAAAAAGCCTATCTCTTGTTGGTAGGATATCATGGCAGGCCCTCCAAAAACAAACCTTCTCTACCTGAGGAATCCGTAGCTGTCACAGGGCTTTCCAAACTTTGCTGTATTTCTGCTCTCCGCCTCCTGCGCCAACTCCCATTCTTTTAAAATATTGTATGCACTTTTGACAGAGAAAAGGCCTCTGCCAGTGCCCCTTCAAATCAGCCTGTCCTCCTGGTTTGTAGTACCAATGGGAATGGTTTTAATCAAGCTGCTCTGCAGTGAAAAGCTGATCCAAAATACTGTGCTTCCAAGATTGCCCAGTTTCATCAAATAAATGACTAACCGTGGCTGTCGGCCCAGTCAAAGTGGAGGGCGATTGCACCCGATAAGTTGACGGATTGGGTAGCCATCTATCTTCTCAAATACGTGCTGTTTTCCCATTCCCAATCCTCCATACCAAGCCCTCCCTAATTAGAGCACATGAGCTTTGGATACTCCTCCAAGCAAAGGACGGTTTGTTCAATAAAGGGGCCACAATTATCGAGCAATCCGGATGGTATTTTTGCTTTTATAATTTGAGCAACAAGGCTTTCCGGCGTTGTCCACATCCTTCAAATCTGTTTGGCCAGCAGGGCTTTGTTAAAACAAGCAAGGTCTCGAAAACCCATACCTCCACGTACATGCCTTTGGGACACCCATTTTGCTCCAACTCAACTATGAAATTTTTTTGTCCTTCTCTTTATGCCCCCACCAAAACCGTGTTATAAGAGAATTAATGTCTGCACATAATGATTTGGGGAGTAGAAATACCACTCATACAAAAGGACGGGATAACTTGAATTACTGCTTTTAAAAGTATTTCTTTTTTTGACTCCATGTTTTATTGATGCGGACAAAGACGACATGAACTCGAGGGCGAGTTATTTCCAACCTAGGGAGACTGATGCCGGAGAATAATAATAATAATAATAAATTATATTTATTATTTATGCTTTAGTTTTCATTTTTTAGTAAGGATTAGGTTTTTCCTTTCCTATTAGAAATTGTTTTCCTTTTCCAATTAGATTTGTTTTTCCTTTTTCTTGTTAATTTAGAAGATGCCTAGCCTATATAAAGGCATTTAGTCTTTGTTATTTTTCAACTCAATTTATATTATTAATTAAATTTAAGTCTTTCAGAGTTATTTCTTTGTTTGCTTATTTGCTTATTTAGGACAATTAGGGACTTTTTCTTCCCTATTTGTTATTTTCTCTCTTCCTGAGTTCCCTTTTCTTTTCTTTTTTTATTTTTATTTTTTTTTATCTTCAATTCTTAGTTTATGTTGCTATTATATACTATCAGAACAATCATAGTTCTATCCAGCGTCAAGGTATCTTTGAAGCCTAGAATTTGCTCTGAATAGTCCAGTGGGTGATACCCCTAGAATTTTTTGCCGCAAGTACAATGCCATTTGGGCATAAGCCTTTTCTGTCACTAAGAGCGTATCTGCTTCTCTGATGTGAATCACTCGGTGGAGTTTGTTTTAGAAGGTTGGGTGCTATACTCTTTTGGGCTTGAGTAGAGGCACATGATCTGTTCTATACTGCTTAGATTTCTTGTTCTAAATATGCAAGTAGCACTTGAGGTAGAAGCTTTTCGTGAGCTGATCGGTTGATTGAGTTCCACTGATCTCGAGATGACACGAAGTGCTTTTTTACTCTAAGCCACATTGTGCTCTTTTACCTCTCTGTTATTCATGATCACTAGCAGAGTGATGCTTTGCCTTGAATGTGGCGAAGTGAGACTCGGTGTAAAGTCGAAGCAGGACTCGGCCATGATGTGGCGTAGTGATGCTTGCCATGGTGAGGAAACATTTTTTGTCCTCAAATTTTGCGGGATGACCCTTTCTTGGAAAAATTTCTCTTTGGAAATTTTTATGCACAAAATGAGAAAGAAAACAAGCAAGTGCATGCCCAAGCAATAATAGTGACCCGGCAAAATATGATTAGTAGATGCAGTCATAATGAATTAAGCATTGATAAACCTAGAGACTTGTTGCCTTTTTGGTTCCTTGAAGCTTAGAACTTGGAGCACTCAGAGTAGTTGGCTCTTGGGATTTTTTCCTTAAGATTTTTCTCGAAATTTTTCCCCTCGGACTCCTTGGATTTTTTGTCCTTGGACTCCGATTTTTTCATCCTCGAACTTCGGCAAACTCAGGCCTTGGCTGACTCAGTAGACTTGAGCCTTGGCTCTTAGTAGATTCGGGCCTCGGGTCTCGGCTCTCTACAGACTCAGGCCTCGAGTCTTGGCTCTCTATAGACTCAGGCCTCGGGTCTCAACAAACTTGGGCCACGGGTTTCGGCTTTCTGCAGACTTGGGTCTCAGCTTTCTGCAGACTCGGGCCTTGGGTCTTGGCTCTCTGTAAACTCGGGTCTCGGCTCTCTGCAGACTCGTGCCTTGGGTCTCGGCAGACTCAGTAGACTCGGGCTTGGCTCTCAACAGACTCGGGCCTCGGGTGAGACTTGGTGAATGAGTCTTCCAATTTTTGTTCCCCTATCAAAGTCTCATACTCCCAAACAGGTGAACATTGATTTTGTGTTGGTCAACACTGTTGATCGTGGACACATGATATATGAACGTATAGCTGTTATGTTTGAAAGTGGATCTCTTATGCGTAAATATAAATATGTACAGATCCACTTTGAATGATGGTACATCTGCTTATCGGGTGAAGTCTAGCATCGAATTGATATGATTAAACTCAAAATTGGTGAAGGATGCAAATGTGAGAGGTGTACAAGCAGATCCTTGCAAATTTGACGAAATCAAACACCGATTTGATGTATGTACATGCCATAGGGTGGATTTGGGATCCATGATTGTAGATCAGGATCCATGACTATAGATCTGTGTAGATCTAATCCCGGCTAGATGATTTATCGCCTGAACACTTGATCACCACCATAATGGATTTTGATTTTGCAAGAGCATAGTCGTTCCCACAGACGGCACTAAACTGTTGATGCATTTTTTTAGTCTAATAGTCTCCGTTTGGTGTGATCTTTGCGTTCTTCAGAGCTTCTCAGATCATCGATCTTCGGGCTCCTAAAAAATAATAAGAGCGTCAAAGGGATCTCTAGGGAAGTCCCAGTAGACCTTCCGATGCTTAAGTTAACAGTCGTATATAGGGTCAAAATGTAGCCAGAGCTAGTAATGTATTGAGAAAAATATGATTGATCGTTTACTGATGCTTTGAGTTCCCTTTTATAGGGCTTTATCTATGTAACTACTTCCTCGATTTTCTCCATTCAAATGATTGATGGATCATTTGAAATAGTGGAGAGATAGTGTGAGGTAGTTGAAATAATGTAAGATCTTATGAGATAATTGCGGGTTGTTGAGAGATAGTGGGACCCATAGCGGATTTTATCCCCAACACAAACAAATAATGTTTGCAAGCCCGTTGTAAGCATTTCAAGTTTCTTGAATCCACGTTATAAATTTTACAACAAATTATAAGTGTGCTAGCTACATCAATTGGTACCAACACCTAGTTGTGCTGCATCGGTCGGTATTATAGCACTTTTATTTATTTATTTTATTTTGTTTTTGATAGGTCCATACTAGGTACTACAAAAAAATTGGTCATTAGCGACCAACTGAATAGCGGCGACCCAAAAGTCGCCGCTAATGACCCCTCATTAGCGGCGACAAATCAGTTGCTGCTAATAGTGGATGCTAAATACCAAAAATTTGGTATATAGTAGCAACTACAATAACGGCGACACAAAAGTCGCCGCTATTGACCACTCATCAGCAACGACTTATGTATGTCGCCGCTGATGAGGGGTCATTCGAGGCGACTTTTGTGTCGCTGCTAACGAGAAGAGAAAAAATTAAAATAAAAAATACAAAGGTCATTAGTGGCGACCTTAATGTTGCCACTAATGAGGGTCATCAATGGCGACTTCATAAAGTTGCCGCTAATGAGAAGAGAAAAAATTAAAATAAAAAATATAAAGGTCATTAGCGGCGACAATAAAGTTGCTGCTAATGAGGGTCATCAACGGTGACTTCATAAAGTTGCCGCTGATGAGGGGTCATTAGCGGCGACTTTTGTGTCGCCACTAATGAGAAGATAAAAAATTAAAATAAAAAATAAAAAGATCATTAACGGCGACACAAAAGTTGTTGCTATTGACCCCTTATCAGCGGCGACATGAGAGAGTCCCCTCATCAGCGGCGACATGAGAGATTCGCCACTGATGAAGGGTCATTAGCGGCGACACAAAACTATTGACCCCTGAACAAAAAAAAAAACGATAATTAAAAAAAAAAAAAAAAATTTGGGGCGATGCTATTGACCCTACATATATAATAGAAAAAAAAAATTTCCCAAAAATTGACATATGATAATATGTCATTATTTTTTTATATTAATTATTGGTGATTTTTTTTTTCCATTCTTATTTTATATAAAAAAATAAATATTTTTATTTAATTATTTTAAATAAGACAAATTTTCCTATTAAACTAAAATGCTTAGAAAAATTAATTAATTATTATTTTTTATATTATTATTGAAGTTTTCTATTTCTTATTCTTATTTAAATGTTTGATTAATCGTGATAGGATCAAATGTTCTATTGAACATCTGATCGATCCTAATAAATTAGTTCCATTGATCGTAATTGGATCAAATGTTCGATCAAACACCCGATGGATCCTAATAAATTAGTTTGATTGATCGTTATAGGATCAATTGTTCGATCAAACATTTGATCAATCATAGTAAATTAGTTTGATTGATTATGATAGGATCAAATGTTCGATCGAACATCTAATCGATCCTTGTGAACTAGTTCGATTGATTGTGATATGATCAAATGTTCGATCCAATTTTTTTCGATCATGGTGAATTAGTTCGATTGATCGTGATAGAATCAAATGATCGATTAAATATTCGATCGATCCTAGTGAATTAATTCGATTGATCGTGATAGGATCAAATGTTCGATCAAATATCTGATCGATCATAGTGAATTAGTTCGATTGATTGTCATAGGATCAAATGATCGATCAAATGTTCGATCGAACATCCGATCGATCCTAGTGAATTAGTTTGATTGATCGTGATATGATCAAATGATCGACCAAACATTTAATCGATCATAGTGAATTAGTTCGATTGATCGTTATAGGATCAAATGTTCGATCGAACATTTTATCAATCCTAGTGAATTAGTTCGATTGATTGTGATATGATTAAATGTTCGATCGAACATCCAATCGATCCTAGTGAATTAGTTCGATTGATCGTGATATGATGAAATGATCGATCAAACATTTAATTGATCATAGTGAATTAGTTCNCAAATATCTGATTGATCATAGTGAATTAGTTCGATTGATTGTCATAGGATCAAATGATCGATCAAATGTTCGATCGAATATCCGATCGATTCTAGTGAATTAGTTTGATTGATCGTGATATGATCAAATGATCGACCAAACATTTAATCGATCATAGTGAATTAGTTCGATTGATCGTTATAGGATCAAATGTTCGATCGAACATCTTATCAATCCTAGTGAATTAGTTCGATTGATTGTGATATGATTAAATGTTCGATCGAACATCCAATCGATCCTAGTGAATTAGTTCGATTGATCGTGATAGGATGATATGATCGATCAAACATTTAATTGATCATAGTGGATTAGTTCGATTGATTGTTATTTTAATTTTAATTATTGGTGAATTTATTTTATATTAATTCTTTTATAATAATTATTGGTGATTTTTTTTTTTTTTTAAAAAATTTAAGCTAGTAGTAAATTATAAGCTGGGGGTCCTTTGTATTTTTTATTTTTATTTTTTCTCTTCTCATTAGCGGCGACACAAAAGTCGCTGCTAATGACCCCTCATCAGCGGCAACTCCATAAAGTCGCCGCTAATGACCCTCATTAGCGGCAACATTAAGGTTGCCGCTAATGACCTTTGTATTTTTTCTTTTAATTTTTTTTCTTCTCATTAGCGACGACACAAAAGTCCCCGCTAATGACCCCTCATCAGCGGCGACTTTACGAAGTCGCTACTAATGACCCTCATTAGCGGCAACATTATTGTTGCCGCTAATGAACTTTTTTATTTTTTTATTTTAATTTTTTCTCTTCTCATTAGCGGCGACTCCAAAGTCGCCGCTAATGACCCCTCATCAGCAGGAACTTTATGGTGTTGCCGCTAATGAGGGGTTATTAGTGGCGATTTTTATGTCGCCGCCAATAACTTTTTTATTTTTTACTTTAATTTTTTCTTCTTTCATTAGCGGCAACTCTAATGTTGCCGCTATTGAGTGCGAAAAATAGAGCACCATTCATTGGCGTGATTTCTGAAATTTTCAGACCAAAAATTTCATAAACCGCTACTTTTTTCCCCCCAAACGCTCAAAACACCAAAATCCCCAACACCCCCTTTCACTCACCTCCCTCATTACTCTCACAGTCTCACTCTCAATCTCCCTCTCATCACTCTCACTCTCGATCTCTCTCCCTCAAAACCCCCCCCCCTCTCACTCGATCTCTCTCACTCTCTCTCTCCTGCTGCTCTCTCTCCCTTGCTCACCCTCTCTCTCACTCCGGCGACGTCTACGGCCATCGGCGAAGCTCTCCCTCCCTCGCTCCTGTCTCTCTCACTCCGGCACACAAAATCTCCGGCCAGGCGAGGTGGAAATCGTTGGGTTTTGGTCATATCTCTTCCTCTCAGATCCGGAAAGGCTGATAATGTTGTTTTAAGTTGATGGGTATTTGAGGTTCCTGGACAGCGAGTTGGTTTTCGAGAATCGTCCAGGAGGCTGCTTTTCGTTCCTGTGAGTAAGGTTTTAGTTATTTCTGTTGATTTTGGATGATATATTGAATGCCCTTTGGGAATTTTTGGTGTTTGAATGGGTTTTGCCGTTTTGGATGTGGGATCGATTGCTTTGGGTGTGTCATTGTAAGATTTTGTAAGATTTTTTTTTTCTCTGTACTTTTATTGAGTGTTGTGGAAGTGGGGGAAATTTTTCTTTGGTTTAGATGTTATTTAGCATTCAGCTTTAGTTGATTTGATGTTTTGGATATGTATGTCCTCGTGTATTGACTGGAAATGATACTCAAGAGTGTGTCAGGGTATACGAGTTTGAGTTCAATATCTTTTTTTATATTGGTGCGTGGTTGATTAATTTATCTCCTTTTCTTGTGGCTTCATATTCTGGCTTGATGCAGAGCCCTAGCCTAACTTATAGCTTCGATGCTTAAAAGGTTGAGGCCTGAGGGTGTCACTCCACACCGGTGAAGCTGTCTCTCTCTCTCACTCTCAGTTTAGTTTATTTGTGTTTTAAGGCTGACATATTCTCTGTGATTGTGTAGGCTGACATAATCTATTATGAGTTTCATGTTGGTGTTTTGCAGCTTAAGCCTACTCGACAGACCAATGTTACTCCCCTGCAATCACATTTTCTGCAAGTTTGTTTCCACTGCATCTTGATCGTGATCTTAGTCTTTGTTCTTTTATTTTTTTTTCCTCAAATTATTCTTGATTTAATTTGTATTCTAGGTTTGAGTTTTTGAATTCGTTTCAGTTCTTGCATACCCATTTCAACGTACAGCTTAAATCTGAGTGTCCCGTCTGTAAAGCTCATTATTTCAACCAAGGTATGTTTGGTTCCTCTGATTTTTATTATTTTCTTCAAATTAGAGTTGCTTGCTTTATTTTGAGTATTCATTGTTTGATTTTATTTTTCCCCAAGCTCCATTAATGGCTCTAACAAATTTGGGGCTTTTTTTCATATATAATAAAAGCTTTTTTTTTTTTTTTTTTTTTTTTTTAAAATTTGCTCATATCATTAGTGGCGACTCTTGGTCGCTGCTATTGATCTTTTTTTTTTTTTTTTAAAAATTTTTATCATATCATTAGTGACAACCATAATGTCGCCGCTAATGATAGTGTAATAGCGGTGACCTTGGGTTGCCGCCATTGATTGTTTATTATTTTTTTTAAAAAATTTCTCATCATTAGTGGCGACCTCAAAGTTGCCGCTAATGACATACCATTAGCGGCAACTCTGTTGTCACCGCTAATGATATACCAATAGCGGCGACCATTGGGTTATTTCGATTTTTTTGTTGCGACAAAAAAAAAGTCATTAGCGGCGATTAGCGGCATCGCTGCTATTTGTCATTTGCGTCCAATTACTAACGACAGCCTCATTAGCGGCTACATGTCGCCGCTATTGGTAAATAGCGGCCATTTTTGGGTCATTAGCGGCGACTTCTAATGACCAAATTTTTTGTAGTGAGGGGAGAGAAAGGGAGGAAGGTGATTCGAACTAGTAATCTCTGCTTCATGAGGTGTAGTCCTTAACCGATTGAGCTATCTGCCCCTCGATGATATATGTTATAGCGCTTTCTTGAGCTAACTTTTAATGAGTTTTTGTAGCTAGTGGTTGCAGTCAACATGGATGGATTCCCAAGGAGGAAGTCCCATACCATAATATCTTTTTAAGGATTATGGCATATGGGTTAATTATTCTTTTTGTTGGCACAGTTAACCTAAGGGTTATCTTCCTACAAACCAAAATTTAACATTTTAAATGGCTTTAGGGTTGCTGACATTGTTAAATAGGCCAAATTTTTTCAACAGTTTCATACTTGGTAGTAGTTGGTTGCATATTTGTTCCATAGTTGTGAAATAATTTAAGTAACAATGGCTAATAAAAAGACGGTTGAAATTTTTTATTAGAAAGTTATGTGCATCTCACATGTTATTAAAAAAATGGACACATGTCACTTTTATAGACTATGATGAAGGAAATTTCTCAAACCCAGTTTGGAGGAAAACTTTGTCCTTAATTTATAATCAAAAGCCCCCACGTAGCATGGGTTATAGGGTAGTATTTACAAACCACAATTAGTGTTGATGGAATACTTAAGATAAATACCAAGCAATTGTCTTTACTTGACCTTTCCTCTTTCAAGATCACTTGAACCTCTGTTAATTTTCTCTTCGTCTTGTTTGCCTTGCATCTTTTGCTGGAAAAGTTTATGTTGATTCGGCCGAAAAAGAAATCTAGAATTGTATGTTGAGAGGAATGTATCAACCCAAAGCTTACGGTGTAGCAAAACAAACCAAATAATTGGGATACTAGCCAACGTGATTACAACAATCGGAGCCCATGCCTTTGCGCTTTTATACACCAAAAAGCAAGTTGCACTGAAGGCTACCATCATGCCCGCCATGGAGATGAAGAGTGTGGCAAGTCCAAAAACCAACTTTGAAGGTAATGACTTTAAGAACTCCTCTTCTGTGTAACGTGACGTGAGAATTGACAAGAAAATTACTATTGACATTGAAGAGAAACACAATGCTATTGCATCTGATATGAAGAATACGTTAAACCAGTTACTTTTCAAAAGAATAGGATTGTCTGTGTCTTGATTGTTGCCACCTGGTACAGTGAAGGTTGTAGCAAAAACCACAGTGGCAATCAATGTTGCAACTAGCATGCAATAGTTTGCTGTATTCCTCATCCACTTTTCACCCTCTTTTTGCAAACCTGAATGTGTCTCTATAAATACTTCCTTAGGTGTTTTCTTGTCTACATTCAACTTGTTCACGTATAACCTCGGAATAATCTTTTCCGTCTCCGACAGTTGACCAAGTATAAATTGACAAGTAATAGTTAAACCATTATATATGCAATCATAAGGGGAAAAAAAAAATTAATATTATCACTCACCTTAAACCACAAGAATTCCCGTTGCATTTGAAGGGCTGGTCCTGATACGATATTTAGTCGATGTAAAGGAGCCAATTGTCCAGCTAAATGCAACATGTTATCTTTTTTGTCTGAAGTTTCATAGGTTGCAAGGCTATCCTTGTTACCACCTATCTCATATATTAGATTGAATACACTCTCTTGTCGATATAAAACAGCAATATGAAATATGCTCATTTTTTTTTTGTCTTGTTGCCATAAAAGATCAGGATAACAGCGTGCAACTGCAATTAGAAATTCAACATTTCCAACTTCCGCTGCTTTAAAAATTACAGTCACATCGTAGTCATCTAAGTTTGATGGTAACGGTTTCTCAGGATTGTGAACACTTTTCCAAAGCTCATCAACTAAGTCATGATAGTCACCTCTTGTTTTCGTCAATGCTTTGTTATGGACCCCTTTGAACCCTATGGTTGAGAAAATAATCTATTCAGAAATCATAGGTGAATTGGTAATAAAGAAATATTAAATATATTTAATTATATAACCAATATCCATCATAAGAAATTATATTGAAATGTTTTTAAAATAAAAATGAAGAGATGGCTAAGCATTCGATGTGGCTACTCATGTCCTAATTACTGACTTCTTAAGATATGTTTTGTCTTTGCATAACCCGGGCGCTTTAAATCTCTTCTATCTTTTGAATTTAAGTAAAAAGAAGTTCTCAAAATGTAGCTTAATCGGCTGGGATTACGTCTAATGAAGCAGATGTTACTAGTTCAAATCATCATCCCCTCTTATACAGACATGTAAAAAAAAAAAAAAAAAAAAGTAGAAAGGAATGCTAGCTTTTTCCTAAAAAGAGAAAACACTGCCCCATGTCCAATTCTGCGCTCATAAAGGAAACAGTTACAAGTATTACAATAGATTGAGACTCATAAAATAGAAAATAATTTATCTCATAGAATTTTCCTTTGATTAGAAGTAGATATATATCTTCTAAAGATTCAATTTTCCTATGCCAAGGTCATCAAGTTGTGATTAATGTAATAAAAGAACTGCTTGGATAATGTCATGTGTGTGTATATATATATATATATAGCAAATAAAGAAGTTTGGGATGGAGGCAAACAAACAGGAATTCAAGCGACTTTTCCAGAATGATGGTCGACTTTCGCTGCCAATTGCAAAAGTTTTCTTGGCCAACACTTCCAAAGCTTTCCGCCCATATGTGCCATCTCCATCAGTTGCTAATTCTATATCCTCTTTCACAATTTTCAATGCAATATCTGTCCATAAAAATGGCTCATTAATTTGATCATTGTAAAAGGCTAATTAAAAGACGGTTTGAGATTGTGTTTTTAATAAGTATGATTTTAAACTTATTACTTTTTAAAATAAAAAAACCTTTGGTAAAATATGTTAAAAAATATTTTATTTATCAAATATTTATTATGCAAACTCGTGATTTTTGTTTTTATTTGAGCCTTTTCGAACAAGCTTTATAGTCAGACGTACATAGGGCTTACCATACATATCAGTGCAAATAGTATAATGAAGCAGGCGAATGCGTTGAACACGATCCAACTCTGTAAAAGTCTTGGAAAATAGATGCGAGACCATCTTTTTCTGTCCTAGAAAAGCTGCAACGTGGAGTGGCATTTCTTTATCCTTATTAGGGATGGATAGCAGTTTTTTGTTTTTTCCCACCAGCTGCTCAGCAATATCAACGTTTCCTGATTGAGCAGCAGAGTGAAGGGCCGTATATCCATGACTGGTTTCCAATTCTAAGTCCTTCGGCATCATCAATTCCAACAATTCTTTTACAAAAGTGGTGTGATGTGCAGCTGCCGCTATGTGAAGTGCTGTCGCGTTCTCTCTCGTTATGGGAAGTCGAACACAGTCTAGGTTTTCCTGAAGAAACTTCTTAGCAGCCGGCCAATCAGCTTTTATGGCAGCTTGAAGGAGGGGAGCACACTTGGCACGGTTTCTAAGTAACCTCTTTTCCCCTACAAGTTTTAAATTTTTTATTTAAAAAAAAAGAAAAAGAAAAGACCCAAATGTATTAATTACAACTTGTGGAGAAAAATCACGACACTTGGATGCATTCTAAGATGTTGGATGAACTAATTTATCTCATGACCTTACGTATGTGCACCAAGTGAAATTTTGTCTTCTTTTTTCCGTTGTAATTGTTCTTTTGGCCTAAGCTAGATCAGAAATGGTGCATGCAGATATAATATATGCAGAAGGTGTGCTTAACAGAACATGCAGATAATTAAACTCGGTCACCTGTTATTACCAAAGAGAAAGAGAGAGGTGCACTTACTTTCCAGATCTTCATTTGGGCTTGGGGAGTTTTCTTTTGATGTCCCAGTAGAATTATTGCTTGCTGGAGATATTTCAGAAGTACTTGACATAGTTGAGACATTAGAGGCCGATGTTTTAGAAGGAGTACAGCTGTAGTACGCACCTTTTTACATTTTCAGAGATAATATTGATATTAATTAAGGTGGTGTGAAGCTTATTTATTAGAAATGATTAAAACAATTAATAAATGTTACGAATACCAATGAATAAGTTGTACATCATTTAGGTATTCATCTCTTGGTAAAAAATTTGGTATCCATAGCATTTTTCTAAAAGCATTCGCAACATTTTTTCTTATGTGACTCTGAATAGAGTTAAGATTATTTTGACAACGTATAATAACAGTTAAAAAAAAAAAATTAAAACAAATATACATTGTTAAAATAACATTAATATCGGTTTTCTCTTGCATCGCTAAGATAAATCGAAATTAAACTCGGTCACCTGTTATGACGTGGCCAAAGAGAAAGAGAGTGACACTTACTTGCGTTAGTTTTACTTTCAAGATCTTCACTTGGGCTTGGGGACTTTCCTGATGTCCCAGAACTTGACATACTTGAGTGATGACTGTTATCTTCAGATACTTGCATGATGGACTGCATTATCATCTAGAAGACGATGGTTTAGAACGAGGAGTACTAGAGCTTATCCAGAAGATGTCCTTCGAGTAAATAAGAAGTACCATGACAGAAGTAACTAGATTTTGATTTACGAATTCGAAAGAAGAAATAAAGGTATGATCGATGCTTGGCTACTGTTAAAGATTGAAACAATATACTGATACAAAGGTAAGGAGAAAGAAAAAATGCTAAATTCATGACGATAACATCAACAATTATGCATGGGGAAGATTTATTACAGGTACTTCGACATTACTTACAGTTTATTACAGGTACTTCGACATTTCTTACAGTTCGCAGATTTAGCGCTTGAGAGCCTCTTGAGCCTTTTGATACTCAATCTTGCAGGAGTTTTGGCCAAAAGGTGGAGTAGATTTGTAAGATAATGTTCATCATTATATAGAGAAAAAAACAGATGGACAAAACCACTATTCGGTAGTGGAGGACATGTACTTTATGAAAGTTGTTTTCTTCTCAACTGCAAAGGAATGTTTCTATGATGATTAAATAAGGGAATGTTTGAGATTGTGTTTTTTAAAAGTACTTTTAACACTCAAAAGTTCGTATGAAGAAAAAAAGTATTCATTTGATAAAAAAAAATTAAAAATACTTTTAAGAGTCCAAAAGCATAAACATGTCAAAACAAAGTTGAAGTTTTTTCTTGATAATTTTCTGAATTCAGAATTCCAATTGATATTCTTTCGTTGATTCCTTCTCAATTGCATAGAATTGTATCAAAGATTTAGGATCATGTACTGTCCTCGCATAATAAGGGACCTCATTGTCTAATACGAGAATTCGAAATGAAAAACAACATCGAAATAACTCCTTGTATTAAACTAGGAAGACAAGATAATTTTTTCAAATATAGCGATAAGAATGGAGGTTTGATGCATCCTTTGTGTAAGCCTCCTCAATAGTATAAAAACTCTTCTGGCCGTTTCCACATACCATGTCTTATGTGCTTTATATCACTTGCCCATATCTCTCTGCCATATACTTAATTTGTTCAATGACTTCACGTACCACTCGGCGATGACAAAAGAAAGTTCAAAACCAAACAAATCCACTATCTTCCCCTCCACCCACACAAAAATAAATAAAGCAACTCTACTATCTCCCACCCACAAACATAAATAAATAAATAAATGAAGCAACTCCACTATCTCCCACCCACCCACAAAAAAATTATGGTGTGCACTAACAACTAGCTAATAATAATCCCTTTCACGAACTACGGCACTAACAACTAATAATAATCCCTTTCACGAACTAAGGCGCTCTCGCTTGTGTAAAATGCTGTGAAAAAGGTAAAACGCACTCTGATGTATAACACTAAAAGTATGTTTGAGATTGTGTTTGAAAATATTACTTTTAAAGTCAAAACGGTCTTCTCAGCAAAATTTTTATTTTTAAGCTTTTGTCAATAATGCGTTTTGACCATTTTTAGAGTGAAGAGTACTCAAAGAAGTACTTTTAAAATCTTTTAACAAACATTTCAGTTTTTTGTTTAGCACAGCTTTTTAGGTATTAAAAGTAATATTTAAGCTTCTTACCCCAATTTTAAGCAGGCCCTAAGCAACAATTGATATAAGAAAATAAAAATTATTTAAGTAATTTCCCCCCCCTTATAAGATTTAGCCTATGTGCTTCCTATAAATTCAATGACCGATTTTTAAAAAAGTTATATGGTATCAAACGGCCATGTTGAAGAGCTTTGACAAAGAAGATACTCGTAACTCACCCAAACGTTACTTGTCAAAATATGTAACAAGGTTATCAAAGAGTAATTATATATATATATATATATATATATTCCTTGGTTTTTGAGATGGCAGTATGTCAAAAGGGAAGCCAAGATTGAAAGACATTGGTATCAAGCCAAATTATGGGACAAAAGCCCAAAAATTGATGCTATTGTTGAAAATGTTAAAAGAATGGCTCAAGCCTCTAAGGCTTCACCTTCAATTTAGATTTCCCCCCATGCCATTTCTTCAAGCTCTTCAAGCATTTCCAAAAAGAAAGAATGGATTAAGAACTTTTTTGACTATTTGGAAAATTGTTCTGATGAAGAGGAAGAAATGAACTGTTGAAGATTTGTCTAATTTGAAGATTTCAAGATTTTCCTACTGAAGATTTTGTTCAACTTCATTGTTGAAGATTTGTCCAATTTGAAGATTTGAAGATTCTCTTGTTGAAGATTTCCTACAAGATTTTCAAGACTTCTCCAAGATTCCTTCAAGATTTTCAAGATTTCAGACCATTTTGAAGACTGGACTGCTGACAATTTGGTCTTGCAGAGAATCAAGATTTTCAGATTTTACTGTTCATATTTACTGTTCACCGTCACGGTTCATTGTCACTATTCACTACGGAAATGTACTTTTATTCCTGAATTTTCTGATTTTTATTCATGCATTTTCTGAAGCTCTTCTATAAGTAAAGCTTTTCCCCCTCATTGTAAGGCAGAGGTTTTTGAGAGGTATTCTTACCCGAAGCTTTTTGACCATTTTTCTTCCTTAGTTTCCCACTTTGTAATTTCCATCTAGTTTCCTATTTCCATATTTCCTTTTCTTCTTCTACTTTTGTAAGTGTGTTTCTAACACTTCAATAATATTTTCAGTTCAGATTATCTAATTTATTCAGTTTATTTTCAGTATTTATTTTCAGTTACTTTCATTTATTTGCATACCGCTAGATTGGACGGTTCTACTGCTTTTATATTTAACTGCTTTTGATTAAATGCATACCGCCAGATTGGACGGTTCTACTGCTTTTATATTTAACTGCTTTTGATTGAATGCATACCGCCAGATTGGACGGTTCTATTGCTTTCTGCAATTTTCATTAATGCATTACTTTCATTACTTTAATGCATTACTTTTATTACTGCACTATTTTCATACTGCATATTGCGCTTCCACCCCCCTTCCCCTTATATATATATATATGGAGGATAGAAAGCAAGTACCTAGTCATAATTAAGGTTTCATAAACTAGTTTATATAACCCAATACTACCAAGCTAGTTAGCATACACTAAAGGGCATGTTTGGATTTGTATTTAAGGAGCCTAAAATTGCTTTTAAAACTCAAAAAGTCCGTTTAAAGAAAAAAAAGTACTTGCTTTGTAAAAAAATTAAAAGCGCTTTTAAGAGAGTCCAAAAAACCTTAAAATTAATTTATAATTTTGTCATCATCACCACTCTTTTAACCTTTACAACGCTATTAAAATTAATTGAATAATAACTGAAGGAGAAACACACTGTCTTTTGGAGAGTTTCAGCCACCATACTTTTTTTTTTTTAGGGAAAATCAATCTGATTTCATTAATAGTGGTCAAGAGCATAAAAGCTCTTACAATCACAAAACATACAGTTCTACAAGATCATAGCCAAAGCTAAAAGATTACCCGTCATAAAAGTCGAAAACATACAGATTTTACTATGAAAAACCAATCTATAACGTCAAACATCCGCTATCCCAGCCCGATCTTCGGTTTATAGAACAGATCTAGTAACGCAGACTCTCAGGGGCACAGAAAGCTGTTTCCCAAGTATGAGCAAAAAACCCACACCCAAATCATTCCCCTCTCGACTTGAATGCCAGAAGCATTATTCACGCCAGCCCAACGGCCAAGACCACAAAATAAAAAAAAAAAAACAAAAAAAAAAAAAATTCTACAAGCAGCAGCGGAGGAGTACTGTATCGTAAACAATCCCTTTGGAAGACACGCATTGGCTGAAAAAGACGATCAGATTTAAGGTTGAAGAGACTAGATCTACAAACTAGATATAAAGCAACTCGCCAAAAACAGAGACTGGTGAAGCATACAGAGAAGATACCAAACACTGTTGTCGTGAAAGGGGAAGAGGGAAGATTTAGATCTAGGTTTAGATCTTCCCTCATCTTGAAGTTCTTCTTGGTGTTGGTTAGATGAAAAAAGTCAGCCACCATACTTAGAAAGATGAAGAACCCATCGAAGACTTTTTTTAAAAAAATTATTTTTCTAATTACCATCGAAGAGTTCAAAAATGCCAAAGATAGGACGCAAGATACAAATGAGGGTGCTGCTTCTTCCAATCAAAAGTGGTCAATATCTGCAGCAGGTCACATGCATGAACATGCATTAATTAGGATGTCATGCAGCAATGAATAAAATGAGTATCAATGTAATTGTGAAAAACCATAAAGGAGAGGTAACAGCGACATTGTTAGCTCTTAGGCTACACATCAAGCAGAAGCTATGACCACTTTAATGGGTGCAATTTTTGCGAGAGAATTGGAACATCAAAAGGTGGAACTAGAAGGTGACAATAACTAGAATTGTGTAGGAACTGAATAGGGGCGAAATGAGACCTAGGGTTTATCCTATGTCCTTAAATAGGACAATTCCCATGAATCATGTGCTGGAAAAATTGTCCAAAAGCATGAGGTGGGCACCAAAATCACTCCTTCTATTATTTTCTTGATCTTTAGTAGTAGCATTCTTCTCAACTTCCTCTTCATCAACTGCAGGAGCAGCCTTGTTCTTCACAATAGGTGCTTCAGCTGCAGTGTATTCCTATGACTCCTCACGGCTGCTACTTCAGTAGTGATAGGGACTTCAGCTGCAATATGGTTAACAGGAAAGACAAAATTAATGCAACAATTTCATCAGAGTATGAATTTAAATGGTAGCTAGCTCACAAAGTGAATATCTGAGCCTAACATCCTTCTTGCCTTCTCTTCATTTCTGACCCGAGAATTTTTCATATGAGAGTGTGGATATACATCGACAAGTTAATAGGCAGTATTGTACACCAAAAGTTTTAAGAGAATATGGAAAAATGTTTTCTTGAATAATGCTACACTGTCTTGCAGCTCTTTCAGGTAAGCATGCATTACAAATATATTAGGAAGGTAAAAGCAGAAATACCAGTACTTGGACTGGAAATCCTTTCTTCTGTAAGATGTCAACTACTCTTCTACCTAGTTATTCTAAACTATTTGAATAGTAAAAGATATTTTTGGATATGAAAAAATATCGAATATTTCATCTTGTAGATTAGTTTTGAACATAGAGGTAACTCTTTTGTTGGTCAAGTAATTTTCTTTTAAGGAAACAAAATAATCCCTATAAATTTGACGGTTTTAGACTAATTTCTCTTAATTTTTGGTGGATCTCAAATTTATTCCGTGGATTGAGATCTAGCTAATTAACCATGGTGCATTAGCTAGGTTTGAGCTTGTTTATTATTAGGTTAATATAGGTAGCACCGACTTGGGGAGGGTTATCCATGCACTACTTTTCTCTTATTAAGTAAACTCTCACACTTCTGACATACAACTATAGTGATGTGACAATAAAAATAAGTCATTGATTTTTTCTTGTTATAAGCCCCATTGTTCAAAATGCAAATTTTCACTGCCACATCATCATAATTGTATGATAATAGTGTGAGAGTCTACTCAATAGCTTTTTCATTAAGTTAAATGCAATGCTTAGAAACAGTTGCCAAAAAAAATAAGAAACAGGTACGTAAGCTTCACCCACAACCTGCAAATTAAATAGCAAAGACAAAGGGTGAATTCCCAAGTTGTGAAAGCACTTTGATGCCTCAATCAGACAAACCAATAGTTGGAGAAGATGAAACTAAAGTAGGAGTGAAAACTTGGTTTTGGTTAGCATTTGTATATATTTGTATATATAGCTCACTGCTCGAGATTCTTTCTCTTTATTGAATGAAGATTGATTTTTTCAAAGAAAAAATAATAATAAATAAATCTTAAATATATATAATTAGCAATATCAATTAAGAAATGATATGTATTGAAAGTTCTATAAAATAAAAATACAAAGATAACTAATGCATTAAATGCAGCCACATACTTTGTCCTAATTATTTACTTCTAAGACATGTTTTGTCTTTGCAAACTCCCAACGAGTACTACATATACGTACTATCCCTCTACGGTACTTTTATATCCTCCACTTCTTCCACCCCCACTAGGGATCCCTTTCCTTCTATTACTAGTAACCAATTAATTTTCTCCATTCTTTTTGTTTAATATTTAGTAGATGTAAATTATTATTAAGGAAAAATACACGACAATACCCTCCTCAAAATAACACTCCATTATTAGTGTTCCTCCCAAATTACCAATTGTGCAAATCTCCCCCTAAACTTAAATGTCAATGTCCCTTCTTTTTAGTTTTTACTATATTATTCTAAAAATAAAAAATAAAAAAAATTAATTTCCTTTTTAAAATCCTTATAAATTGGTTTTTTTTTTCTTTACAAAATAATTTTTACAACAAATCCTTATAAATTGGTTCTTTTATTAATTTTTTTTTAAAATTTTTTAGTTTTTAGTTTTTTAAAAAAATAATAATTTGAAGTGTTTTTTTAGTCTAATGAAAGGGTATTTATCTTCAGGGGGATATTGACATTTAGTTGGTAGTTTAGGAGAAATATTAATACAATTGGTAGTTTAGGGGGCATTGACAATAAGGTGATAATTTGAGAAGGTACGTATACTTTTCCCTGTTATTAATTATATGTTCTCTCAAAAGAATCAATTTGTTATGTTAATTGTACTACTTTGGGCATTTTTCTCCCATGAAATGATATTCCCGATTAGTTTAGGTATAAGGACGAGGGATCTTCCGTATGTTTTGAAGTGCTTACATTATTGACGGTAATGCGAAATGACAAAGAAATAATTATTTCAAAAATAATCTAATTAGAAGTCAAAGCCATGCACGAGTGGATCACTTGATAAATCAAAGTTTATACTAAAAAGCATGCAGCTTGAGTACAATCAGCACAATATATAGAAACCACAGTAAGTCTTGAAGCAAATAGTGAAGACGAACAATTTTTCTTTCTTTTCGTTTGACTTGCAATTCATATTTTCCAGAGTCTATTTTCAAATGGCCGAAAACGAAATGCAGAGTTGTATGTTGAGTACTGGAGTGTTTCAACCCAGAGTCTACAATGTAGCCGAAAAAATAAAGTGACCGGAGTCCATGCACTTGAGTTATCATATACGTGCCAAGAAGCAAATTGCGCTGAAGGCTACTAAGGACGGAACCAGTTTTGGATTTGGGGGGACCAGGGCCAAAAATAAATTGGGAAGGGACCATTTATCAAAACATATATTAAATAATTTTTTTGTTTTACTTTTTTTTTTTGCCTTAATTTTTTTTTTCTTGTCATTTGGGGGGACCATGGCCCCTGCCAGTACTGTAACGCCTAAGAAAATAATTAAGTTTATTATTAGTAACCTTATAGTAATCCGAATTAATTATTGGAATAATTAGCACATGGAATGATTTAGAATAATAAATATAATAATAATTTTATCATAATTGAGATATGTATGAAAATAACTAATAATAATGTTAGTATGAAAATTGATTAATAAAATAAAATAGGTTTATGTTTTTAGCGTAATAAAGTGTAACAAATATAAGTTAGATTGATGTAGTAAAATAAAAGGGTTAAATACTTAATATCCCGTTGGGGTTTCACAATTTTATTTTTTCCCCCTTAGGGTTTTATTTGTATCACAGAGAGTCCTTGTAGTTTTGATAAATGACCAAATTAGTGTTAGAACACAAGCTGATATTGGAACACGTGCTGTCACCGACTGTGTAGCCATCTCAACATCACTAGCTCATCAAGTTGAACAGACTACCGTGGCAGCCAAGGCTTCAACAGATTCTGCATTAATTCATGATACTCTCAAAGGTGCAAAGACAAGATACACACAAGCAAGGAAAGAGTTGATTCTGATTTCATGGGATCTCTTGTAATAATTGGTCGTATAAAAAATAGTACTCGCCAATTGTACGAGTCGTTTGTAATAAAGTGGTTGTGCAAGTGCGAGTGTCGAACCCACAGAGAATCGTACTTGTTAAAATCAACTTTATAATGCCTAAACTAATCCTATCTTAACCTAGTCCCAAAATCAAACAGGTAACGTGCGTAAAAATAAACTAGATTAAATGCATAAAGAAATAAAAACGACTAAGGTCCCTAATCCACCTCACCACAAATTAATTAACATATAAACATGCTTAGCTCATACTCAATAACGATTATACTACTAGGCATATTCTGAGCGCTAACACATTGTTCATATTTCCGTCTAACGATAAAGCACATATGCGTATCCTATTGTTACTACAAAATCTTGTTGAACTAATCAATACAAACACTGTTTTAGGAGGTCACAACGGATATTGGTCTGAAGACGAATCATCCGATTTATCTCCGGTTGCAACGAAAGTTGATGTTTAACGATTTGCAAATAACAATCAACACACCTTTGTCACTAAAATGCATTGAAACGAATAAGCATAAAATTAAACTACAGAATAATATGAACTAAACGTGAATATATATAAACAAATCCATAGTGAACGGAATAAGAGACTAAATAAAAGCAAAATAAAACATTAAATAAATAAATGACAATTTAGGAGAGATTTACAGTGAAAAACAGAGGGTTTGAGGCCCTAGGGGCGCCTCCCAAACGTGAAATGAAAAATATACAACGAGGTCTTATTTATAGACATACTTTAGTGTGCTGCCAGGTCAGGGGTGCGTTCGATCGCAGGGGGTGCGTTCGACCGCAACCCTGCGTGCGTTCGACCGTAGTGCTGTGCGTTCGATTGCAGGCGCATCGTCGTGTAGCGTGTGTTCGAGTGTAGGCGTTGCGTTCGACCGCAGTGCGTTCGAACGCACTATCTGCGGTTGAACGCACGTAACTGCCCACGGTGCAAGGTTGAAGCAATGAACGATAGGGCCGGCTAGGGCAACGCGGGAAACGCGGGCTGACGAGGCTTGCGATCGAACGTGGCTTCTGCATTCGACCGTAGTGCGTTTGAACGCACCTGCAGAGGCTGAAGTTCCATCTTTTCTTAACTCCGCCCATTTGGACCACAATTCGCACCAAGGACCTATAACACACTAAAACACTAAAACAACTCAAAATATTAGATATTAACAACACTAAGAGCCTAACAAACATAAGTTAAGGCGGGTCCAACATACAATATTTGACACCGATCAATAATCCAGCTGTAGAAGTCTACGATTCTGTTTATATGATTCTTATATTGTATTAGTTCTTACCATATTAAGTTGACGTACAGAGCTTATAAAAGTTAAGTTTGTAACAATTCTTTATTATCGAATTCAAGAGTACAATTTCCTTGTGCAATTCTTTCTTCTTCTCTGAATTGCTTTATGGTATCAGAGCACAAAAAGGAAAACTCCTTCGATCCTGCAATGGCCAGTTCACCCGCTCCTTCTTCCTCATCTTCTGCATCTCTCATTCCCACACTCACCTCTTTCCAATCTGCACCTTTGACCACCACCTTCACCCTTTCTAGCATCTCTCAACAAATTCCCACCAAACATGATGGACCAACAGACTACCTCAATTGGGTCTCACACTTCACACCAATTCTCAAGGCTTACGAGCTTATAGGCTTCACTGATGGCAGTGAGCCATGCCCTCCAAAATTTCTCATAGATGAAACTAGTAACACATTCAAAGTGATTAATCCAGAATATTCACTATGGCAAAAGAAGGATCAATGTCTTCTTAGTTGGTTCAACACTACCATGTCTGATCAAATGCTGTCCTCTCTCTATGGACTCACAACTGCCAAGCAGGTTTGGACTACTTTGTCCACAAGATATGCTTCTCAATCAAAGACCAGAATTTCCTATCTGAAACGACAATTGCAAACCCTCAATCAGGGTACCAAATCCTGTTCATAATTTCTTGGAGAGACCAAATCATGTGCTGCTTTACTAGCTGCAACAGGTCAGCCTGTTGAAGAGGAGGACCTCATATCCTATGTCCTTGGAGGTCTCAACTCTGCCTACACCACCTTTATTACCCTCTTCAACTTCTCCACCAGAACAACCGCTATGTCCTTTGAAGATTTTCAAGCAGAACTTCTTAATCATGAGATTTTCCTTGGTCATAATCAACAGTCACAGCAACCACCTTCTGCCGAATCTGGAAACTTTGCTCTCTACTCTCACAAACCACGGCCATTCAACAACACCTATTCCAAGGGTAAACCAGGTGGTTATCACAGGAACAACTCACAACCTCAATATTCAAGCAATTATCCCAAGAATCAATCCAACTTCTCTGGAGGCTATCAACGCAACACCTACCAGCAGTCCAATCCTAGGCGCTTTGGAAACAATTCCTTCTCCAAACCTTCTATCCTGGGCACACCAAGTCATCTAGCACCAATGAAGGCACCTTGCCAAATTTGTGGAAAATCTGGACATCAAGCTTTGGACTGCTTCCACCGGATGAACTTTGCTTATCAAGGCAAGACTCCACCTTCCCAGTTATCCGCCATGGTGGCTAGGACACACCATGAGGCAGCTGCACAGCATGATGAAGACCCCTGGTATGCTGATAGTGGTGCCAAAAATTATCTCACGAATGACTTAGACAATCTGACTCTGCAAGAATCCTTTAAAGGTGATGATGAGGTTGCTGTTGGTAATGGTACTGGTTTGTCTATCTCTCACATAGGTTCCTCTGTCCTTTATGACTCTAAGTCTCCTTTCAAACATCCTTTTCAATTCAAAAACATCTTGCATTGTCCTACTGCAGCAGCCAATTTACTTTCCATTCATAAATTCTGTGTTGATAACAAATGTTGGTTTATCCTAATTGATTCTCATTTTGTTGTGAAGGACAACCTCACGGGGCAGATTCTTTTGCAAGGGCCAAGTAGAGATGGTTTGTATCCAATCTCTCTCACCAGACCAGCCACTCAAGTTACTCAATTCAGAAAGTTTGCAGCCTTCCTTGGAGTCACAGCCTCTTCCAAGATATGGCATAGTAGATTAGTTAGCTCATCTCCCAGTAGTTGGTTCTACTTCTCATGTATCACTTTGTGAATCCTGTCAAGTAGCCAAGTCTAAATTTCTTCCATTTTATGATTCCAATAATGTAACTGTTGAACCGCTTGAAATAATCCATTCTGACTTGTGGAGTTCTCCAGTTCCTTCTCTTAATGGCTATCGATACTATGTTATTTTTATTGATAACTTTTCTAGATTCTCTTGGATTTATCCCTTGCATAACAAATCAGAAACATTCACATGCTTTGTCAAATTCAAAAATCTAGTAGAAAATTTTCTCTCTAAGAAAATCAAAGCTTTCACTCTGATGGAGGAGGAGAATTTACCTCCAACCAATTCAAACAATTCCTCACCACTCATGGCATTCTCCATAGGATCTCATGTCCTTACACTGCTCAACAAAATGGACTGGCTGAAAGGAAGCACAGACATCTTGTTGAGACAGGTTTGGCTCTCTTAGCTCAATCTAAACTACCTCTCTCCTATTGGGTAGATGCTTTCAACACGGCTGTATACCTCATCAATAGACTTCCAACAACAGTGTTGAAATATCAGTCTCCATATGCCAAATTGCTCCACAAGAAGCCCAACTATTCTCTGCTTAGGATATTTGGTTGTGCCTGTTTTCCATTACTTAGACCCTATAACAACCACAAATTGATGCATCGGTCTAAGAAGTGTATCTTTTTAGGATATTGTTCTAATTATCGAGGCTAAAAATGCTATGATCCTATCTCCAAGAAGACCATCATTAGCAGGCATGTTATCTTTGATGAACACACTTTTCCAGCTCAAGATTGGATACCCTCCACCTCACTGTCCTCTGCAAATGCCTCTGTTCCCACCAAGGTAAGTTCTTCTGCTCCAACACTTATTAGTACCATTATGCCTACTCATGTTAATTCAGTTCCTGTTGTCACTCACACTTCCAATACACCACAATCTTCACCTCCCTCTACTACCCCTGCAATCCTACATTCATCTGATTCACCATCCTCCATGAGTTCTCCTGTAATCCGAACCACACTTCTCTTCTCTTGCTGTATCTCCTCATTTGCCCTTTACAGCAGAGGACATTCCCACTCAAGTTCTCTCTGAACATCCTACCCTACCTATTCATCCTATGNGTGCCAACCGAAGATGGGTTATGCTATTCCATTAATTATATGAAACTTATTAAAGGGTTTTATAGTTTATACCTAGGGAAGACGGGTCGTGCCGCATCTTAGTGGTTAGGTGGACGATCCGTGCCAACCGAAGATAGATTATCCTTACTCTTTAATAAGGTAGTTTCTTGTTTAATTATAACATGCATAGAATGAATTTCTGGAATTGAATCTGATTAACCATTGTTGTGCGGATAGAGGTGAAGTCAATACCCTACACTCTCTATCATATTTTAATTATCTTTTATTTTATGCATTTACTTTTAGAAAAAAAAATCAAATCAAATTCTCTTTTGTTAATTAGGTTAAAATTAGTCTTTTAAATTTAGTAACAAAAACCCCCACAGTCCTTGAGGTTCGACACCCTCAATATAGCCCTATCCTACGGGATTCGTTCTATTGCGAGTGGTTTAATTTTATTATTGATATTTTGGTCAACAAAGTACCACATCAATGGGTTTTTAAAGTGAAACAAAAAGCTGATGGCACTCTTGATAGATTCAAAGCACGCTTGGTAGCCAGGGGTTTTCAATAACAAGATGGGATTGATTATCAAGAAACATTTAGTCCTGTAGTCAAAGCCTCCACCATTTGGGCCATCCTTGCAGTGGCTGTCCACTTTCATTGGCCCACAAGACAATTGGATGTCTCCAATGCCTTTCTCCATGGTAATCTATTAGAAGAGGTGTTTATGGAACAACCCTTAGGTTTTGTTGATAGTCAGCTACCTCATCATGTTTGCAAGGTTAATAAATCCATCTATGGTCTCAAGCAGGCTCCAAGGGCATGGTTTACTTAACTTGCTAACACCCTATTTGACCTTGGTTTCACAGAATCTAAAGTTGATTACTCTCTATTTATTCTTCATAAACCTAATGTGCATATCTCATTCTGATTTATGTGCATGATATCATTGTCGCTAGTAACTCTATTGCAGTTATTGATAACTTGGTTCACTGCTTGAAGCAGTCTTTTGCTATGAAAGATCTTGGCAGCCTGCACTACTTTCTTGGAATTCATGTGCAATCATGGTTTGGAGGTCTCCATTTGTCTTAGACCAAGTATGTTGCAGACATTCTTGATCTTGTCCACATGACAGGAGCCAAGCCTGCTAAAACTCCACTCCCTGCTGGCTCTCAATTTTCACAGCATGATTGGGATCCACTTGCCAATCCCACTGAATTCAGGCACCTTGTTGGAGCTCTTCAATACTGCACTCTCACACATCCAGACATTGCATTTGCTGTTAATCAATTATGCCAGTTTCTTCATTCTCCTACAACCACTCATTGGACTGCAGCCAAGAGGGTTCTTCGATATCTTAAAGGCTCCATCAATCATGGATTATACTTTGGTAAGGGTTCTCTTCACCTAAATGCTTATAGTGATTTTGACTGGGCCAGGAATCCAGATGACAGACGATCTACCACAGGGTATGCTCTTTTTCTTGGACCATGCTTGGTTAACTGGTGTGCTAAGAAGCAACCAGTGGTCTCCAAATCCAGCACATAAGCTGAAAATAGATCTCTTGCCTTTGCCACTACTGAATTATGCTGGCTGCGCATGCTCTTCAAGGAACTTGGTCTCTTCCTATCTTTCTCCCCAACTCTATGGTGTGATAACCTTGGTGCCTTGGCCTTAGCATCCAATCCTGTCTATCATGCACGTACTAAACACATTGAAGTTGACTATCACTTTATTTGTGAGAAAGTAGTTAACAAAGATGTCCAAACCAGTCACATTTCCACTCATGAACAGATTGTTGATATTTTCACTAAAGGTCTTGCCACCAATAGATTTCTTTGGCTTCGTGACAAGCTAAAGGTGTGTTCCCCACCCATTAGCTTGTGGGGGGATGTTAGAACACAAGCTAATATTGGAACACATGCTGTCACCAGAACACAAGCTGATTTTGGAACACGTGCTGTCACTGACTGTGCAGCCATCTCAACATCACCAGCTCATCAAGTTGAACAGACTACTGTGGCAACCAAGGCTTCAACAGATTCTGCATTAATTCATGATACTCTCAAAGGTGCAAAGACAAGATCTTCTTATGTTGGCAGACGTGAAGATACACACAAGCAGGGAAAGAGTTGATTCTGATTTCATGGGATCTCTTGTAATAATCTAGCTGTAGAAGTCCACGATTCTATTTATATGATTCTTATATTGTATTTGTTCTTACCATATTAAGTTGACGTACAGAGCTTACAAAAGCTAAGTTTGTAACAATTCTTTATTATCGAATTCAAGAGTACAATTTCCTTGTGCAATTCTTTCTTCTTCTCTGAATTGTTTTAATTAGTTCATCCGTTAGTTGACCATTAGTTGATTGTTAATTGACTTAACGAAAGTCCAATCACTGACACATAGACCAATTAAAAGTTGACACGTGACATAACTTGACACGACATTAGTGCTGATTGTATATTAAGTTGCCACCTAATTTTTTTTTTTTAAAAAAAACATATTACAAATTAAAATAGAACTGATTTTTATTTTGTTAATCATGGTTGAAAATAAATAGATTACAAATTAAAATAGAACTGGGTTTTATTTTGTTAGTCATGGTTTAAAACAAACAAACAAATAGATTTAACATTTAAACATAAAAATCATTGGGTCAAGAAGTTCCAATCGAAAATCAAATCTAAAAGAAGAGGATTGAACTTGTAAACCATGAACCCCACCCCAACCTCCGTTTTCCTATTATCCGCCGTTAGAAGCAATTCGTAATGGAATAAGAGGAGCAGCCAAAGAGGCACCTATTTGCATCTAAAAATCGGTATAGTCTCGTCATCTCTACCATAAATCCCTGCACAATTCCAGCAGAAGTCAAGCCTGCCTGTATCAAATGGAATGCTACCACCTATTTCAAAACCGGGCAGGGGAAAATGCACTACTGCAGCGGTGCTTCTAGATATAATCAAGGATGTAGATATTGCAATTTCTTGCAGAAAGGGCAGAACAGGAACTGCTGCCGGTGATGTGGCTTTCCCAAAGGGAAAAGAGAATCTGGCATCTATCCTCAAACGTTACAAGCGTCGATTATCCAACAAACCTGCTGGTGCTCATGACGGGTCTGCTCTACGAAAGGTTCCCACATTTGCGATCCAGCATTCTGTTTGATATAGGCGGGCTTGACTTTTGCTGGAATTGTGCAGGGATTTGTGGTAGAGATGACGAGACTGTACCGATTTTCAGATGCAAATAGGTGCCCCTTTGGCTGCTCCTCTTATTCCATTACTGATTGCTTCTAGCGGCAGATAATAGGAAGATGGGGGTTGGGGTGGGGTTCGTGGTTTACAAGTTCAATCCTCTTCTTTTAGATTTTATTTTCGATTGGAACTTCTTAGCCCAATGATTTTTATGTTTAAATGTTAAATTTATTTGTTTGTTTGTTTTAAACCATTACTAACAAAATAAAACCCAGTTCTATTTTAATTTGTAATCTATTTGTTTTAAACCTTAATTAACAAAATAAAATTCAATTCTATTTTAATTTGTAATATGTTTTTTTTTTTTTAAAAAAATAAAATTAGGTAGTAGCTTAATATGCAGTCAGCACTAACGACGTGTCAAGTTATGCCATGTGTCAACTTTTAATTGGTCTATGTGTCAGTGATTGGACTTTCTTTTAGTCAACTAACAGATGGACTAATTTGGTCTTTTATCAAAACCACAAGGACCCCCTGTGATAAAAATCAAACCCTAAGGGGTAAAAAATAAAGTTGTAAAACCCTAAGGGGGTATTAAGTATTTAACCCAAAATAAAATTAAATAGTTATTTATTATATTATGGGTCTTTTGTGTTTAATGGGCTTAGAGGGGCATTTTAGGTAGAGAATTTCAAGTGATTGGTTGTGAGGGGTATTTTCGTAATTTCTGCATCCAACCCCTTATTTCCTCCTTTCTCTTCACGCGCACACACATGGCCGGTTGAGAGAGAGAGAGAGAGCCCGACAGTGAGAGAAAAAGAGAGAGATGCAGAGCTTTAGAGAGAGAAAAACAGAGATGTAGAGAGAGAGAGTGACGATTTTGAGAACAAGAAGATGAAGTCAAGAAGGTTTCCGGCCATGGATTGTTGTTGGGTAAATCTCTAACCTTCATCTTATGATTTTATGTTCTACTCATTAGATTGGAAACTTGAAAGCATGTAGATTTGTGGGGATTTTGTTGGGTCTGAAAATTAGGGTTCTTATACGGGATTTTGGGGCTTTTGTTAATTTATCGAATTTCTAGCTTTTCTTTGTATTTTCGTGTTACCCATTGAGTATTAAGCACGAAAATCATCTTAGAGGTTAGATTTGTGATTAGGTCAGAAATTGGGTATTTTTTTATATGAAGCTAAAATTAACGTGGGGCTTTCGTGTATAGTGGATTGTTATGCATCATTCAAGTTTTAGGTTGTTAGATTAATGGATTGAAACTCCAATTTTACTAATTGTTGAAATATGGGCATAAACTCTAGTTTTACCGTTGGAATTAAATTTGAGGCTTTTAGTGTATGAACACTAAGAATTGTTATTTGGAGGGATTATTTACATTTAGAATGTTAATTTATTAGTAATGTTCTTTGGGTTCCATGAATAATGGGTAATTATGGGGTTTAGGTTCTAGAGATAATGAGTGTTATAAATTGGGGATTTATAATTGTAAACCCTAGAGTTGATTTAGTTACTTAATGAGTAGCAAGTAAACCCTTAATTTCTATGGGTGATTGTGGAAGTAGGATACTTGAGGGGAATTGGATACTATGAATTGTTAGAAT
>CM017325.1:20876345-20909813 GCA_006937295.1 Carpinus fangiana
ATAGGTGTTATGCGCAGGATTCTTCATTATAATTTAAACACGTCATTTTTCATTATAAGTTAAAAAGACATATAAAAGTATATATATCACCTCTTTAAATAAAATAAATAAATATTTGTTCCTATAAATATATACGATTTAAAATGAATAGTATAAAGAAAAAAATTAGCAAGAATAATACATGGATTATAATATAGTTAGCGCAATTAGTAACATTAAGATTATATTGAAATATAATTAACACAATTAATGACCGATTATATATATGTCTTTTTGTTTTTTTTTTTTTTTTTTGAGAATCATAAACGTATTAATATACATATTAAATTGGCTAAACGTAATAATTTGATTTATACTATTTGTTTCCTTATTTGATTAAAAATAATTTATATATGGAAAACTCTTGAAATATAATTAATGCAATTAATATGCTAATTAATGACCGATTTTTTCTTATAAAACCGATTCACAAATTATGCCTTAACAAACCAGTTCAACATTAAAATAAAAAAGGTTCACGCCACATGTCGTAATATTAAGGCATTTTTAAGAGTGATTCGGCTTTTATATATGAAAAATGTTAAGGGCACAACTAAAACTCAACTTAAGTCCAACTTCTCTCCTACATGGCAAACCTCTCTCATACATGGCATTTAATTAAAAAAAGAGATGTGATACAGCCATAACAAACACCCAACAAAGACTCAACTTCTCTCATATTTTAGACTTAATTTCTAGTTTAAAGCATTCTCTCTCTTCTACTAGCAATTTTTTTATTGGGAAAAGTATATTTTAGCCCCTTAAACTACCAGGCTTTTATAATTTAGCCCCCCAAACTTTCATTTGGTATAAAATAGCCTCTTAAATTACCAACCTCTTACAAAATAGCCCCTTCCGTTAGTTTAAACCGTTAGAATGGATGGAAACTTTGGAATGACGTCATTTTGGGTATGGAAGTGACGAAAATGCCCCTCAAAGATTAAAAAAAAAAAAAATTAAAAAGAGGCTGGAACGGCGTCGTTTTGTGGGCTTAAAAAAAAACCCTATCTCTCCCCCTCCCCCCCCACCCCCCGCGTGTTATTTCTGCAACCACAGCCCCTGTGAGAAGTTGGTCCCTGCGAGAACTTGGTTTCTTTTAGGGTTTGAATCCCACAGCCAACCACAACCCCATCTCTGTGTTATTTCTGCAACCCACAGCCCCATCTCCGTCGCTCTCCGCTGCACGCAGAACCCCATCTCCTTCGCTCTCCGTCGCGCACAGAACCCCATCTCCGGCGCTCTCCATCGTGCGCAGAACCCCAGTCGCACGCAGAAACCCCCATCTCTCGTTCTCTCTCTGCATATATATAGAATCACGGTATATTGAAATGTTGGTTTGGGTGAAAGAGAAATTGATTTTATAGGGAGAAAAATTATATGGGTCCCCTTAGGGAGAATCACGCTTCCTTCGATCTTCGTCGCTCGCTTTGCTGCCGACCTCGGACCTCCAGCCAACGGATTCACAGACCACCGGTGACTGGGTACCCCTCTCTCGTTCTCTCTTTGCATATATATAATCCCCCGTTTATTCAAATTTTGATTTGGGTCTTAATTTTTTTCAACTACTATTATTTGTTCATTTGAGTTGGAAATAATATGAGTTTCAATGTCATATTGAAGTACATATAAATCACAAGAATGTTAACTAGGGAGTTCCAAAATTTATAGAATTTGCTACAAAGCTTAGGATTGTGATTCATTGAACTGTATCTGATAATAATGTTATATATTACTTGCTGTTGGAAGTTCACTTTGCGTGCTGGTGCGAGCCACACTGGTAGCACTAGCAGGACTTTGGACGTCACAAAGACTTTTCACCAAAATGCTGCATAGTGTGGTCTGGGCACCAATGGCATTTTTTATTCAACCCCATTTGGAAGAATCTTAAACCGGGTAACTTATACTTTGACACAGTTTATGTTGATTTTAGTTGAATGTATGTATTGTGCTGCTGAGTCTATGCCATTAGTAAGTGTACTATCATTTTCTTACTAAATAATAATAATAACAGTTAGATGTTAGAAAAAAACAGCTTAAAACGATAAGAGGAATTAAAAGAAAAAAGAAGAGAAACTTAAATGAAAATTGCAGCTACATTACTGTCAGTAAGTAATTACTTGAACATGTATGCATTCATGAATTTCTAGTTACCTGAATGTTTATAAAATCTAGACAAAAACAAATTGCATTAGCAGCTAACCAATAACTTGCAAGGGTTATATACAACAACCAAAAAAGGAAATTCAAACAAGTTCAAATCAATTAAAAGTTTTTTTGAAGCTGTCACCATGGTGGCCAGGAGCTATCACCATGGCTTTTTTTTTTTTTTTTTTATTTTTTGGTAAAGCAGGTGGCATATATATAGTCCACTAAAACTTGGTGTATATCAATATGGCAATTTTTTTTTTTTAATACTTTTCCCCTGTTTTTTTTTGAAGTTGTTTGTATGGTGGCCAGGAGCTATCACCATGGCCACTGTTTTTTTTTTTTTTTTTTTTTTTTGTAAAGCAGGTGGCATATATATAGTCCACTAAAACTTGGTGTATATCAATATAGCAATTATTTAACATATATGATAGGCTGAAAGTGATCAATAGCCACTTAATTAAACTCGATTAAGTTACTATTAATTAAACTCGATTTTTATCGTTTACTCATTGAATCATTAATTACTTGTTATGCCCCTTTTGGTTCCATTTGGTAAAATTGGAAGTCCCTTATATAATTCCTATTTCTCTGGCTATTGGTGGATATGTTGCAGTGTATCATATATGTGAAATAGTCATTACTGATTCACTTTAATTAATTAATTAATTAATAAGTATATACTTAGTATTTACTTAAACTTGATTTGTTTAATATTTTTATTGTTTTGTTAATTTTCTTTATTTCTTTGATTGTTTAGGATGACTACACGAGAATTTGGATTTGAAGTGCATTACGGTGGTAAGATTAATAGGGGGTTTACATGCTCATATGTGCGGGGTAAGGTAGATATGCATGATGAGAAGTTTGACGAGGACAAGTTGTCATTTTTTGAGATTGAGGGTATAGTAAAAAAATATGGATATAAGACAGGGGATCTTGTGTATTACGTACAACCAGGTTGTAGTATCCAAAATGGTCTAAAATTAATTTCATCGGACTATAATGTGTTGGAAATGGTTGCTGCACATGTAGAGGTACCGGTTATTACGTTGTACCTTGTTTCATTTGATGAGCCTAGAGTTAACGATGATGAATATGAAGACTATAATGATGATAATGATGGTGAATATGGTGAAAATAGTCGAATTGATCGAGATGATCCTTATTGGGAAGAGATGTTAGAACCGGACTTGTTTGATGAAGATAGCAACCTTCCTGGGCCATCCATAGAAGGGGGTATTGTTGAGGGTGGTGTTGAGGGTGATAAGGATGGTAATGAGTGCGAAGATGTGGGGGCGGATAATGATGATGAGGAAGAGAGTGATGAAGAGGCGGAGGGTGATAATCAAAATGCAAATGTAGAGAGAGCAATAATACAAGCTAGTGGAAGGGGTGAATGCTATGGCGATGAGGTTGATGATGATGACGCAAACTCAGACATGGCACAAAGTGATATTCTTGTATCCCCCCCCCATAAGTGATGAGGAGAATGAGGTTGAATCTCTTGCTACATGTGTAACTAGGCGAACAGAGTTTCAACAAACTGACATGTACAACCCACAGTTGAGTAATGGATTGACATTTCCCTCAATCAAGGTCTTTAGAGAAGCTATTAGAGAGAACAATTTAAGAAGTGGGAAGGATATAAGGTTCAAAAAGAATTACCAGGCCAAATGTATTGTGGTATGTAGAGATCCAGGTTGTAGGTATCGGGTTTACGGTCGTAAATGTAAGGATGAAGAGTCATTTGAAATTAGATCAATACAGGCCAATCACACTTGTACAAGGAAGCATAGGAATTCAACTGTGAAATCATCATGGATTGTTGATAAACTTATTGACAAGTTTAGAGCACAACCTAACATGCCGTTGAAGGCAATTCTTGGGGAAGTCAAAGATAAGTGGGGTGTTGATGTTAATGATTGGTAGATGTATAGGGCTAGAAGAATTGCAAAGAAAATGATTCAAGGCAAAGAAAAGCTTCAATACAATAGGCTTTGGGATTATTGTGAGACAGTTAGACAAACGAATCGAGGTAGTTGCATGATGATGAAGGTTGAGAGACATTTACCTGACCGTCCAGCATGTTTCCATAGGTTGTATTTCTCTTTGGCTGCCATGAAGAGAGGTATTCGAGCTGGTTGTAGGCCTATCATTGGGTTAGATGCATGTTTTTTGAAGGGGACGTATAAGGGACAACTTTTTTCTGCCATTTCGAGGGATGGCAATAATAACATGTACCTAGTGGCACTTGCAGTTGTTGAGGCAGAAACCAAAGACAGTTGGATATGGTTTCTTGAGACTTTAGTATCAGATCTTGGTACCCCCTACACAAGGATGGACATTTATTTCTGATCGTCAAAAGGTAACAATATTTTAAGTTCATTATAAGTATTTGTTTTTTTTGTTTTTGTTTTTTGTCGTCTTTTCATCAAAACGTAACCAATTTTTATTTTATTATCGTGACCAAGTGTAGGGGTTGCAACCAGCTTTTGATGTCGTGCTTCCTGGGGGTCACCATCGGTTTTGTGTAAGGCAATTGTATGCGAATTACAGAGACTCGGGTCATCGTGGCCTTGCATTGAAAGATAAGTTATGGGCTGCGGCTGCAGCATACACTGAAGCTGAATTCCATAAACAAATGGATGAATTGAATCTTATAAGCAAGGACGCATACAACTATTTGATGAAGATTGACCGAAGCTTATGGTCCAGGGCTTGGTTCAATACATTCCCCAAGTGTGATCTACTTGTGAGCAACCTGTGCGAGTGCTTCAATGCTTACATTTTGAAGGCGCGTGACCTGCCGATCATATCCATGCTGGAGTTTATAAGGAAGAAGTTGATGAAGAGATATTAAGCAAAGAGAGATGGAATCCGCACTATGACTGGTAGGCTTTGTCCAAGGGTTGTTGTAAAATTGGATAAAATTGGACAGGTTGCTGGGCATTGCTATAGCACATATGCTGGGAATGATTTATATGAAGTGAAACACAATAACAAGCAGTATGTTGTCAATTTGTTGAGAAGAACTTGTGGTTGTAGACAGTGGGACTTGACAGGAATCCCATGTCCTCATGCAATGTCTGCAATTTGGTTTTTTAATGCAAACCCCGAAGATTATGTTGATGATTGGTATACGGTTGAGACGTATAAAAAAGCATATGACGAAATTGTTTATCCAATGCCTGGAGAGGACCAATGGGTGACGACAAACTATGACAATGTGGACCCCCCTCTACGTAGAATACAATCAGGGAGGCCTAGAAAAGTAAGGACAAGAGGTTCAGAAGAGCCTATTAATCAATATCGTATAAGGAAGGGTGGAGTTAGGATGAAATGCTCTAAATGCAGAGGAATTGGACACAATACCAGAACATGTCCACAGAACAGAAGAGAGGCAGTGAATTACAGAGGAGAACGCATAAGTGCAAGACAGTATGGGGTGAGATTTGTCATGTTTTATTTTTTATTTGGTATTTTTATTTTTTGTTATAATATGTTAATGTCCGAGTTTGTTATCATAGGTACATGATGGTAATGGTATAAGTTCAAATGGTCATACTCCAACTCTAACTCCCCATCCAACTACTGCTGTTGAAACAGTAAGTTTGAAACTTTTGATATGTGATCTACTCATTGCCATAACTTCATTACATTTGATTTGCCAATTCTACATCATCTGTGCAGATTGTGCAAGCAGTTAATGCATCTTCTAGATGTAGAGGGAGTAACAGAGGTAGGAGTAGGGGTAGGGATATGGGTCAACATACTAGGGGAGGGTCTACGGGACTGCAAAGAGGTGGAACAAGGATTAGGGGAGGGCATACTGGAGTACAAAGAAGTGGACAAAGGACTAGTGTGAGAAATACTGTTTATAATAATATTTCATTGTGATTCATTTTATTTAAAGTGCATTTTACTTTTGAATCCAAGCTAATATTTTAATGTTATATAGTTTCAGGGTACTGTCAACACAGTACGTTTGTACGGACCTCCTCAATCTCAGTCCACCCCATCTCAGACCAATGCTAGTGTAAGAAATGTTGTTTATAATAATATTTCATTGTGGTTCATTTAATTTAAAGTGCATTTTACTTTTGAATCCAAGCTAATATTTTAATGTTCTATCATTTCAGGGTACTGTCAACACAGTACGTTTGTACGGACCTCCTCAATCTCAGTCCACCCCATCTCAGACCAATGCTAGTGTAAGAAATGTTGTTTATAATAATATTTCATTGTCGTTCATTTCATTTAAAGTGCATTTTACTTTTGAATCTAAGCTAATATTTTAATGTTATATAATTTTAGGGTATTGTCAACACAATACGTTTGTACGGACCTCCTCAATCTCAGTCTACCCCATCTCAAACCAATGCTAGTGTAAGAAATGTTTTTTATAATAATATTTCATTGTGGTTCATTTAATTTAAAGTGCATTTTACTTTTGAATCCAAGCTAATATTTTAATGTTATATAATTTCAGGGTACTGTCAACACAGTATGTTTGTACAGACCTCCTCAATCTCAGTCCACCCCATCTCAGACCAATGCTAGTGTAAGAAATGTTGTTTATAATAATATTTTATTGTGGTTCATTTCATTTAAAGTGTATTTTACTTTTGAATCTAAGATAATATTTTAATGTTATATAGTTTCAAGGTACTGTCAACACAGTACGTTTGTACGGACCTCCTCAATCTCAATCCACCCCGTCTCAGATCAATGCTACTGTGAGTAATGCTATTTACTGTTAATACTTCATACACTATGTGTGTCTTTTATTTATTTATTTTTTCCCTTTGAATTTGATGGTTGGTTAATATAAGCACACACATGTCGACACAGGAACATTGGATATCACAACCAAAAGGGTCTGCTCAACCAATTGGATCTTCTCAGCCACCTCAACCACAATTGGGGCTTACTACTGCATGTACATCAATGCTTGCCAGAAGTAAAAATATTGTACCAACCGTGGAGAAGGCAATTGCAGTAATGGAAGCTAATAAGAATAAAAGGAAGAAGCCGAATTAGAAAAAATATTAGATCCAAAGAAATGGGTTAAGATGTGTGTATATATCCAATTGTAGTACTGTGGTTAAGATATGCTTGGCTTTCCTCTTTGAAATTGTTGTTATATATGTGTGTAAGAAATGAGGTAAAAATATGTTTTGTGATATTTTGATTACTAACAGTTTGAATTTATAAGTAAAATGTGGGATTGCGCAATGATTTATGTTATGTTTCGGCAGCGTTTTCTTCTTTGTTTTCCTTTTTTTTTTTTTTTTTGGTATTCACTCAAATGAAATGCATCGTGGATTTTGATGATTTGAGACATCCCACTTTTTTTTTAATGATAATCTTAATTAATGTCTAAATGATCATTTTTTAACAAAGATCATCTCTTCTTATCATATTGGCTATGTGCCCATGTGAAAGCTAATATTTCCTTGCATCTCCTGCAGTTTGCTAGTTTGAATACGTGTAATAAGTTTCAAGATGCGCTAATTCGAGAACAAACCAGTTGATACATAATATGTTTTCCACAATATGTTTGAGAACATTCTCGCTTGTTCCTCTTTTCTTTCCTCCATTTTAGATTAAGAACGGGAGAAACCCCATTTGTAATACTTTCCCCTTTTGCCACCTTGAATTCCAAAAAAAACAAAAACAAAACCAAAAAAAAAAAAAAACAATAAAAGTTATAAAACTATAAACAACACGTTTTGGAGAAATCATAACAGATCATCATCTTCCTCTTGTCTAACCTAGAAAGCCAAAAAATCTGAAAGACTAAATTTAAAAAAAGACGTAGTTGGATGCTGCGTGAGTTGTTTAACCCGATATGATGAGTGGCTGAATGACGATTGGCCCTGATAAGTGCTTAAGAGTGGGCAACCGAGACATTTGCAAATTTCTATACCGGAGCAAGAGAAATTCTCGTCTCGACCGCTCTTCCCTTCACCTCTTTGTAAACCAATGTATATGCAACAACTATAAAAGCCAGAAGAGCCCATATGGCAAAAAAATAACCACCAAAGCTGATGCGGCAGATGGATTGATGTCAGTGAGGCCAGTACAAGTGTTCCCGAAAGCATACGAAAGCTGTCAATGATTTAAGAGTATTTTGCCCAATGAGTCCCATTAATCTTTGTCATGGCTGCATATGACAAGCAAAACATGACCAAGGCAGCTTCGGAGATCCACATTTCAACAGAGATTACCCGGTACTTTCATTCTGCATATTTTATAAATGAGAATTAGTCAGCAATTGTTCATTCATATATATTTAAAGAACCTAAATAAAAAAATTGAATCCTAAGCCCTTAAAATTTAACATCATCGTCAGTGAACTCACTTGTAGTCTTCTTCATTGTTGAAGGAGTGACGAACTAAAATCTTGAAAGGAACAAATTGCATGTGAAAAGAATAAGTCGCTGACAAAAAACAAAGGGACCCATATCATTTTTCTCTCACTATATTGACCAAAATCAAAATGGTAATAAATTGAACCTAAACCCATCGAAAAAGAGAACTCCACAAACATTAAAAAAAAAACAAAACATCAAGCTCTCAATTTTAATTAACTATTTCTCAACCCAACAAACACAAAACTTCATCAACAAACAAACACCGAGAGTTCACCAAAAATAATTTTTGCAATGAACTACTATTTCAATCTGGAGTTTGAAGCTACAAGGTAGCTCCAACTGATTTTTTATTTTTTTTTACTGTGAGTGAGCTTCCTATTGATTCTCTGAGGATGTGTAAGATTATTATTAAAAAAAAAAAAAAGAGGTGTTAGACACAATATTTCTGCAGGATTTCAGATTTCATGTACTAAAAAAATATGTCAGAAGGGCCCTGCCTTGGAGAGGTTCCCCAACAAAAAAAAAAGTCAGAAAATCAATCCCCTGAAACTAAAAAACAACCAAAGAAACCCAATCTGTCAGAAGTTTTCTCTCACGAACAGAGTTGCATGCATCTTTCATTCTATTAGATAAGTTTTTTTTTGTTTTTCTAATAAGCCCCCTAAGAAAAATCAAAACCAAACTATGCAATCCGGACTGCATTGTTAAGCTAAAAATTCCCATATGTTATAATACATACTCCAATGTCTCAAACGATCCTTTGAAAATAACCATTTTGATCCTAAGTACTCCCAAGCCTGTCTAGTCCAATTAAACCAAAACAACTATATAGAGAATACATAATCAGATTTTATTCATACCATGTCAATTGTCAACAGAACATTCAAAATGTGTTGAGTACAAAAACCATAACATATGATGCAGATAGATGAGGCTATGAGTCTGCTTTGCAGTAAGTCCCTGCATTCCCTTTACTAATCTGTTTCTGTGGTGCTGATACTACAAGTTGAGGAAAAGTACATTTAGTGTCAATAGGTTCTTCCCTTCACATTCATTTCCGTGATTCCTTATCCTCTAAAATTCTACATATTATTAGCAGCATAGTGAATTTTAATTGATTTGAACTTGTTTGAATTTCCTTTTTTGGTTGTTGTATATAACCCTTGCAAGTTATTGGTTAGCTGCTAATGCAATTTGTTTTTGTCTAGATTTTATAAACATTCAGGTAACTAGAAATTCATGAATGCATACATGTTCAAGTAATTACTTACTGACAGTAATGTAGCTGCAATTTTCATTTAAGTTTCTCTTCTTTTTTCTTTTAATTCCTCTTATCGTTTTAAGCTGTTTTTTTCTAACATCTAACTGTTATTATTATTATTTAGTAAGAAAATGATAGTACACTTACTAATGGCATAGACTCAGCAGCACAATACATACATTCAACTAAAATCAACATAAACTGTGTCAAAGTATAAGTTACCCGGTTTAAGATTCTTCCAAATGGGATTGAATAAAAAAATGCCATTGGTGCCCGGACCACACTATGCAGCATTTTGGTGAAAAGTTTTTGTGACGTCCAAAGTCCTGCTAGTGCTACCAGTGTGGCTCGCACCAGCACGCAAAGTGAACTTCCAACAGCAAGTAATATATAACATTATTATCAGATACATATTATCAAATGCAATTCAATGAATCACAATCCTAAGCTTTGTAGCAAATTCTATAAATTTTGGAACTCCCTAGTTAACATTCTTGTGATTTATATGTACTTCAATATGACATTGAAACTCATATTATTTCCAACTCAAATGAACAAATAATAGTAGTTGAAAAAAATTAAGACCCAAATCAAAATTTGAATAAACGGGGGATTATATATATGCAAAGAGAGAACGAGAGAGGGGTACCCAGTCACCGGTGGTCTGTGAATCCGTTGGCTGGAGGTCCGAGGTCGGTAGCAAAGCGAGCGACGAAGATCGAAGGAAGCGGTTCTGCGACGGAGATGGGTTCTGCGAGCGACTGGAGGTCTGCAATGGAGATGGGTTCTGCGAGCGACGGACAGCGACGGAGATGGGTTCTGACGGAGATGGGTTCTTCGCAGGGATTCAAACCCTAAGAGAAAGAACTTGTCGCAGGGGGGGGGTTGCAGAGAACACAGGTTGCAGAAATAACACGCGGGGGAGGGGGAGAGAAAGGGTTTTTGTTGAAGCCCACAAATACGACGCCGTTCCAGCCTCTTTTTAAATTTTTTTTTTTTAATCTTTGAGGGGCATTTTCATCACTTCCATACCCAAAACGACGTCGTTCCAAAGTTTCCATCCATTCTAACGGTTTAAACTAACGGAGGGGGCTATTTTATAAGAGGTCGGTAGTTTGGGGGCTATTTTATACCAAATGAAAGTTTAGGGGGCTAAATTACAAAAGGCTGGTAGTTTGGGGGGCTAAAATATACTTTTCCCTAATTGTTATTAATATATATATTTGGGGTTTTGACGTGTTAGCAGGTGCCATGTCAATAAATTCTGACGTGTCACCTACTGACACGTCAAAAACTCCACCTCGGGAAGGCAACTCTTAGCTGTTCCCAACTTTTTTTTTTTTTTTTTGCTCTCCTTTTCTCCCTCCCGTGCGCTACAGCTACAGGCCTTCTCTCCCTCCCTCCTAGCTACTTCTCTTCTCTCTCAATTTTTTCCCTCTATTTTCAGCACCACCGGCCTTACTCTTTCCATCGCGGTCCGTCTCTCACCGGCCAGCACGATCTCTCCGTCAACCTACAACTCCACACTTCGGTATTTATATTATATATCTATATTTTAAAAATATGTATTTTTAAAATAATTTTTTATTTCTAGCCCACCATATCTTGACACGTGTCCTCTTCCAGCAAGTCCGGCATTACACGGCGGCTGTTCTCCGGCAACTCCTTCAGCAAGGTCCGTTCAGTTACACTAGTGCTCCTCCTCAGGTATTATATATATATATATATATATATATAATAAAATGTCTTAAAAATGGCAGTATTTGGGATTTGAAGAAATTGATACGTATGCATGTTTAGTGATTGATAAATTTGGCCTAACATGTGGAGATAAAAAAAATATATATTGTTGTGACCAAATGTATTTAAATTATATATATTTTAATTTTTTAAATATATGGTAGGTATAGTACGTATACCTAAACCTAGTTTTTATGTTTCTAAAAAAAAAAGAAAAGAAAAGAGTTTATATGATGTTTTGGTTTTACAAATAATCTTGATGTTTGTAATTGGAAGTCCATATGTGCCAAATATGTTGGCATATATGGACTTCCATTTAAAAACATCAAGATTTGTAAAGCCAAAATATAAATTTTGAACGATGTAAAGAAAGACACTTAAGAAAAAAAATAAAACAATAATAACTAACCTAGGGTTATTTGTTTTGAAAGGCAAATGTCCAGTAAAAAAAAAACTTACAATTATTTAACCCAGGATCCCCATATAATATGAGCAGTTTTACATAAGTCCTGTCTCTCTAGGTTTTCTCTCTGAGAACACGTAGAGGTGAGGGTTTCAACTTCTTCTTGCACGGCGACCGTGGAGGATAGAAGGATAGGCAATTTTTGTTTACCGATGGCGGAGGCTCTGGAGAAATTGTGTAGCAAGGTATCATTGACGGAAGGTGAAAAGGGTGGTATTCATGTAACTGAGGGGGAAATTGCGGAGGGGAAGGAAATTGGCACACGTTGCTTGGTAGGGAAACTGTGGTAAGAGAAAACAGCAAACAAAGAAGCATTCAAAACTGTGCTTTCCAGGATATGGCGGATGGCGGGATCTGTGGTCTTCAAAGAACTGGAGAATAATCTATGGTTGTTTGAATTCGAGGAGGAGGATGATAAAAATAGGGTGCTGGCTGGGAGACCCTAGTCTTATGATCACCATATGTTAGTGCTGAATGAGTTTGACGGGCATTGTCCACCTTCTCAAATGGTGTTCATGCATTCACCCGTTTGGGTTCAAGTGCATGACATGCCATTGTTGTGTATGACGAAGGGCATTGGCACAAAGATTGGAGCATCTTTGGGGGAGTTAGACGATGTGGATGTGGCGGGAGACGGTGTCGGATGGGGCCGCTGTCTTCGGATAAGGGTCTCAATTGACCTCTCAAAACCACTGGAGAGAGGTCGGGCGTTGGTGCTAGGTGAGACAACTCATTGGGTGAGCTTCAAATATGAAAAAATGCCTATGTTTTGTTTCCAATGTGGCCGGGTGGTTCATGAGAAGAGAGGGTGTCCTGTGATAAAGCTAAAGAAGATGAACATGGTGATGCACAAATTTAATTGTACTCGCCAATTGCACGAGTCGTTTGTAATATAGCGGTTGTGCAAGTGCGAGGTCGAACCCACAGAGAATCGTGTTTTGTTAAAAACTAGTTTTAAAGTGCCTAAACTAATCCTATCTTAACCTAGTCCCAAAATCAAACACATGGCATGCATAAAAATAAAGAAATAAAAACGCTAAAGTCCCTAATCTACCTCACCACAATTTAATCAACATATAAACATGCTTGTTCCATACTTAACAACAATTACGCTACTAAGCGTATTCTATTTGCTATTAGTTAGTTCATACGTCCGTCTATCGATTAAGCACTAATGCATGTCCTATTGTCGTTACGAAATCTTGTTGAACTAGTCGATGCAAACACTGTTTTAAGAGGTCACAACGGATATTGGTTCGAAGACGAATCATTCGATGTATCTCCTGTTGCAACGACTGTTGACGTTAAACGATTCATAAACAACAATCAACGCAATTTTGTCACGAAATTGAATTGAAACGAACAAGCAAAACAGTAAATGACGAACGGAGTATTAAACTAAGCATAAAAATAATTAGATAAAAGCATGGTAAATGGAATAAGAGATTAAAGCAAAATAAATAAAAGCATTAAATTAAATTGACGTTTAGGAGTGTTTACAATGAAGAACGGGGAGGTTTTGGGCCACTGAGGGCGCCTCAAACGCATCCCAAGCGTCTCCCAAGCGTGGAAAACAAAGAAAACAGCGAATCCTATTTATAGACAAAAATTTAGTGTGCTGCCAGGTCAGGGGTGTGTTCGAACGCAGGGGGTGCATTCGAACGCAACCCTGCATGCGTTCGATCATGGTGCTGTGTGTTCGGTCCCAGGCGCATTGTCGTGCTGCGTGCGTTCGAGTGAAGGCGCTATATTCGACCGCAGTGCGTTCGAACACACTACGTGCGGTCGAACGCAAATAACTGCCCACGGTGCAAGGTTGAAGCGATGGTCGATAGGGCCGGCTAGGGCGACGCGGGAAACGCGGGCTGATGCGGCGTGTGATCGAACGTGGCTTCTGCGTTCGACCGTAGTGCGTTCGAACGCAGTATGTGCGTTCGAATGCACCCCCCTTGACTCCTCCTTTGCTCAAATCCATCTCTTTGAGCTACATTTTGCCCCAAAGACCTACGACACACTAAAACACTAAAACAACATAAAACAATAGGTATTAACAAAACTAAGAGCCTAACAAACATAAGTTAAGGGGGGTCCAATATACAATATTTGACACCGATCAAATACCTCCAAACTTACATTTTGCTAGTCCCTTAGCAAAACAAAACTGAAAACACAAAAAACAAGAAACATAAATCCGCTTTCGTGGGAGAAACGATTGCATTTAGCGAATGCAACAAGCCTTTTAAACCACTAGGCATCCCTAGTGGACGAGTGAAGTCTCGTGAGGATTTTTCAAGAATGACACCCATAAACAATTATTTGGCACTATGTTATTAATGGACAAAGCCATTCACACAAACACATGGTTTATACATCATTAGCAAATTTAACATGTAGAACGTACAAACCACATCATCCAGGCATCCAAACATTATCTCACTCAAGATTGGAAAATTGAGGCAACACATGCTCCATGAAGTGTAAAGTGAACTAACAATACGATCATGGGGTTTCAATTATCCCCCAAAGACGTGTATCCCAAAATTCAAAGGAAAACAATGTGATAAATTAACCAAGGCTTGAATTGAAAAATACAAATTTTTGTGTAGGGTGTGCAATGCTTGACTCCCTTAAGCTTCTAATGACCTATGTAACGAGTGTTGAGCCAGTGACTCCCAAACCAAACGGCTTTAGGGCACTAGATGTAGAGACATTCCTATGGCTTAATTACTCAAGTCAAAAGAGCTACGAAGTCTAAACTAGCCATACAATTTTTTTAGTTGGAATTTCTCATATTTTGACGCTAACACTCATTGCTTGGCCAGGCAAGAGGTCCGGTTACTCAATGAGAAACTCACTTTATTATGATTTTTTTTTAATTTTTTTAATTTTTATTTTTTATTAACAGCCAAGGTTTTCATCATCACATCGCAAACCAAGAAATCTTAAGACACACACTTCAAAGTCAAATCTCATACCTCACAGACCTTAATGCTAGTGTGCATGTGAAATATCGATCAAACAAGTGGAGTCTCTTTAATCCAACTCATGAATCAAAAACTGGGATTTCTAATGATATGTCATGTTCAAACAAGTTAAACATACTAATGACATGTAATCCACAGTTATGATGTAAATTAGTGCCCAATCAACAACATAGCAATAAATAAAAGGAATAAACAAAAAGAAAAAAATTTATATACAGACAAAAACAAATATATACAGGCAAAAATAAAACAAAACAAACCGACATAGTGTTTGTCTACACCTCCAAACTTAAATGACACATTGTCCCCAATGTGGCAAGAAATACATTACAGTGGGATGAGGAACCGAGATATGCAAAGTCCAAAGCGTCCCCCGAACTTAAACATCAAAACACCTGTCAAAAACTAACAGCAATCTTTTTTCTCAAAGATCAAATATCAAAAGGTTAATTGCTGCTAGAAACAAAATAAAATAAAATAAAAGAAAAAGAAAATGACAAAAATTAAGGTGCGAAAAATAAAAAAAGAAAACATACCGCACCTTCCCCGCTCATAAGGGTGTCCAACCAATCCCTTCCACCCTTTCTTCGTAAGAATTGGATATCGCTCAGGAAGGATGTTCCCCCATCTTATGTAGTCAACCTTATTCTAAGGAATCCACTTAGGAACACGGTTCCTAGATTTGTGATCTTCTGTGTGTGAATCCTTGAAGATTTCTACGTAAGATGGCTCTTCGAGACATTGAGAAGATGAAACTTGAGGTTCAAGATATGTCTCGAGAGGGATTGTGACGAAGGAATGAGCTTCAGTACTCACTTCCTTGTCATTGGACCAATTTGAAATTGGCGAGGGCTTAGTTTGCTCTAAATGCTCCTCTTTCTCTTCCACTTTGCTGACAGCTGGTTCCTCACTAACAAGTGTGGTGGTGGCTTGGACATACTCATGATGAGAGTTGATGGGGCAATCCTCATCAATTATGTACTGCCCTCTTGCCATTTCCTGACTTTGAAGTTCCTCTTCCTCAATTCTGTTGAATTCAGCAACTAGATGACCAAACTGTCATTCCAACCTTGCAACTGCTTCAGTGTTTGCCATAGTGGCATCTATGATTTCTTGACAAGGTTGGTTCATTGTTTTCCTAAACGCCTCGAGTGTATCTTCTAATGATGGTTCATGCGATACAGGATTGGTGGGTTGGTCGACTAGTTCCATGAATTCCTTAAGAGTGTCTTCCAAGGAAGATTTCTCAGGAGGATAGTCATATGATGAATGGGAAGAAAAATGGTTGTCAAACTGCGGATAATCAGGATGGTGCAGTTTGTCAACCTGGGGAGTAAAATTTTCCGTAGCATGAGCTTGCCACAAAAAATCAGAATGGTTGCTCCAGTCCAGGTTATAAAAATTTGAAGCTGATTCAAACCCAGTGCTGGAGAAACTGGTGTTCAACTGCTCATGTGAAAAGTTGGAAAATTGTCCCAATGCGGACAATCACCTATACTATGGTAAGGACTGGAGCAGTGTGAACATGGTTCAAGTGGGTGAAAATTGGTGGGATTTGGTGTCCTACTACTATGGAAAACATCAAAATAATTAAACGGAAGACTCATGCTTCACCCAAACAGTTCAAAATATCCCACATGAAACAATTAACAAAATACAAAAATAAAATAAAATAAACAAAAACTAACAAAAAAAATAAACTAAACAAATAACTAATAAATAAATTAGCAAAAATAATAACCTAATTAAATAATTAAAAATAAAATTAAACTAAAAAAAACTAACAACAACAAGAAAATAAATAAAACCAGGCCAAATAATTAAATATATACAGACAAAACAATAATCAAATAAAATAACAAAAAAAATTTGAAAAATTGGACACATACACTGCCTCGGGTCTGTTGGTGCAGCCAGCTGAAGTGCGTTCGAACGCAGGACACTACGATCGATCGCAGACACGCAGATATGATGAAATGTAGCAGTCTGTGTTCTTGCATTCGATCGCAACTGAGGTGCGATCGTTTGCAACGGCGCACTGCGGTCTGTCAGAGGCTCGCGCTCGCACGCAGAAGAGTGTACCGCGAATGCAGGTACGCGGCCAACTTGGAATAGGCCTAAGTGCGTTCGATCGCAAGAATTGCGTTCGACCGCACTGTCGGTGCCTGATTTTCCAGAAACCGAACTTAAACTAAAAAAAAAAAGCAAAAACAAACACTAATCTAATTTTTTTGGATTTTTTTCTATACAAAAGCACAAAACAAATAAAATAAATGCACAATTAAAATAACTAGTAGAAAAATAAAATTAATCTAAGCAAAAAAAATCAATTCAAACAAAACAATGATTCCCCGGCAACGGCGCCAAAATTTGGTATACAAATTTAATTGTACTCGCCAATTGCACGAGTCGTTTGTAATATAGCGGTTGTGCAAGTGCGAGGTCGAACCCACAGAGAATTGTGCTTTGTTAAAAACTAATTTTAAAGTGCGTAAACTAATCCTATCTTAACCTAGTCCCAAAATCAAAGACATGGCGTGCATAAAAATAAACTAAATTAAAAATGCAATAAAAATAAATAAATAAAAAGGCTAAGGTCCCTAATCTACCTCACCACAATTTAATCAACATATAAACATGCTTGTTCCATACTCAACAACAATTACGCTACTAGGCGTATTGTATTTGCTATTAGTTAGTTCATACGTCCGTCTATCGATTAAGCACTAATGCATGTCCTATTGTCGTTAAGAAATCTTGTCGAACTAGTCGATGCAAACACTGTTTTAAGAGGTCACAATGGATATTGGTTCGAAGACGAATCATCCGATGTATCTCCGGTTGCAACGACTGTTGACGTTAAATGATTCATAAACAACAATCAACGCAATTTTGTCATGAAATTGAATTGAAATGAACAAGCAAAACAATAAATGAACAAGCAAAACAATAAATGACGAACGGAGTATTAAACTAAGCATAAAAATAATTAGATAAAAGTATGGTGAAGGGAATAAGAGACTAAAGCAAAATAAATAAAAGCATTAAATTAAATTGACGTTTATGAGTGTTTACAATGAAGAACGGGGAGGTTTTGGGCCACTGAGGGCGCCTCAAACGCATCCCAAGCGTCTCCCAAGCGTGGAAAACAAAGAAAACAACGAATCCTATTTATAGACAAAACTTTAGTGTGCTGCCAGGTCAGGGGTGCGTTCGAACGTAGGGAGTGCGTTCGAACGCAACCCTACATGCGTTCGATCATGGTGCTGTGCGTTCGGTCGCAGGCGCATCACCATGCTGCTTGCGTTCGAGTGAAGGTGCTGCGTTCAACCGCAGTGCGTTCGAATGCACTACGTGCGGTCGAACGCAAATAACTGCCCACGGTGCAAGGTTGAGGCGATGATGAATAGGGTCGGCTAGGGCGACACGGGAAATGCGGGCTGACGCGGCGTGTGATCGAACGTGGCTTCTGAGTTCGAACGCAGTATGTGTGTTCGAACGCACCTACTGAGGCTTGACTCCTCCTTTGCTCAAATCCATCTCTTTGAGCCACATTTTGCACCAAAGACCTACAACACACTAAAAAATTAAAACAACATAAAACAATAGGTATTAACAAAAATAAGAGCCTAACAAACATAAGTTAAGGGGGGTCCAATATACAATATTTGACACCGATCACATGGCCGAACAAGAGAATGGTTGGGGTCCATGGTTGAGGGCCGATGTACCAAGGAGGCCGACCATCTCAAACCAGTGGAGTGGAGGCTGCTCTCCTCATACAGAGAGCAGGGCAGCAGAAGAGAACCCTAGCGATGGGCTTTTGGACCAACACCGTGAAAGGAGTATTAGCGAAGACTCTGTTACTTGCCATAAAAAAGGAGAGAGTATGGGGCGCAGTAATGAGGAAAAATCTATACATAATGAGGGTGTGCACGCAAATAAGGGGCAGAGAATAAGGAAAGAACAGAGCAGAAATCGCGTAGGCCTACAGATGGTAGATGAGGTGGGTGACGAGGATTGCGTGCAAGGACGTGGTATGGGTGAGATGGAACTGAGAGGAGAAACTCACACATCACTGGAGGGTCTAACGGGTGCAGGAAATATTATGGACTTGAAGAATGATACGGCAAGGATGGAGCTAGGGCTTGCTGACGATGAAGGAACGGGCCAGATCATGAAGGAGTCAGTTCGAAGAGAGCAGATAGTGCCTGCTAAGAACGTCCCTGTACAGCACAAAAGGGATGCCAGTTCGCAGCATGTTAGGCCTGAAATAGAAGGCCTTCTCTCTCGGCCCGTAACTACACGTGTACCCGATGATGATATAGGCTGTGATTCCCCAAACAATGGGATAACGTGCATGGATGTTGTTGCAAATTCAGCAGCCTTAGCGCTGTCCACTGACGCAGAGCATTATTTATCTACTTCACCCAACCGGATGGGAACATTGAATTTGAAAAAATGGAAGCGCATAGCCAGAAACAAAACTGATGAGGTAAGTAACTGCCACTCTCAAGCACTAAGACTTGGTAAAAGGAAAGGTGACGTAGAAGAGAGAGAGAAGAAATTGCAAGAAAGGGGAGAAAAGAAACTGAAAGGAATCTGTGAGCAGATTTTCTCAGACAAACCAATGGCAGAGGCTGGTTGCCAGCCCCGCCAATCACCATGATTCTATTAAGTTGGAATTGCTGGGGGCTTGGGAACCCCCGTGCAATTCGTGACCTTTGCCGCTTGGTAAGGGATAAGAGACCCACCTTTTTGTTTCTTATGGAAACAAAAAGTAGTAAGTCGAAAATGGAATTTTTGAGAGTCAAGTTGGGCTTTGATGGTCTTTTTGTAGTTGATCCTGTTGGTTGAAGTGGAGGCTTGTTGTTGTTGTGGAAGGAAAAAAAATGAAGTCGAAATCCAAAACTATACTCATAGTCACATTAATGCAGTTATCAAACATTCGGACAGCACCTCTCCCTGGCGTTTTACGGGCTTTTGTGGTCATCCAAATCTGGCAAAACGACACGAGTCTTGGACTCTTCTCAGGCACTTAAAGCACTATGGTCTGGAGCCTTGGCTTTGCATCGGAGACTTTAATGAGGTGGTTGAACAAGATAAGAAGCGTGGTGGGCTTAGGAAGAATGAAGGTCAAATGAGGCAATTTAGAGATGCTCTTGTAGAATGTGACTTGACTGATTTGGGCTATAGGGGTTCTCATTTTACTTGGACAAACTGTCAACAGGATGGCTGTTTTATTAAGGAGAGGTTGGACCGAGCGGTTGCTAATGCTGCTTGGTGCAACATGTACCGACAAATTGAAGTTAAAGCTCTAGATTCTTGTACCTCTGACCATAAACCACTCCTCTTACAGCTATTCGGGACAGAGCATGCACTTGTTTTTTTCAAAAGAAGCTTCAAGGTAGAAGCTAGCTGGATGCATGATGAGGAGTACAACAATTTTGTTGTTGAAGCCTGGAGAGATGGGGATAACGTTGAGTCGGGTGAACCCTCAGTGGCCCAGAAACTTGCTTCTTGTCAATCAAAGCTTTCAAGTTGGAGCTCTCGGAAGTTTGGGAATGCTGAAAAGGAGCTAAAAAAAAAAAGACAAAACGCCTAGAGGAATTGCAGCAACATGAAGGGGCGGAAAATTGGGAAGAAATTCGAAGATTGCAGGGAGAAATTGATTCTATACTAGAGCAAGATGATATAAAGTGGAAGCAAAGAGCTAAGCAGAATTGGTACCTAAGTGGAGACCGCAATACCCCCTTTTTCCATGCATGGGCGAGCCACTGTCGAAGGATAAATCAGATTCGGTTGATTAAAAATGAGGAAGGCAGGGAATTGAAGGATATCAAAGACATTAGTAAAGCTTTTGAGGGTTTTTATCAAATGCTCTTCACAGCTAGACCCACACATGGGATTGATGATTGTTTGGCGGACTTGGAGAAGCGCGTAACTGAAGACATGAATGTAGCTCTATTAAAACCCTTTGTGGCAGAAGAGGTCGTAGTCGCTCTTGGGCAAATGCATCCTCTAAAATCACCAGGTCCGGATGGCTTCTCAGCGTGCTTCTATCAAAGATCTTCGGATACGGTGAAAAAAGAGGTATGTAAGTCAGTTCTTGATTTTCTAAATCATGATATTTTTTATCCCTCTATTAATCGCACTTATATTGCTTTAATCCCGAAAATTAAATCCCCCAAATTTTTGACTGACTATCGCCCAATTAGTCTTTGTAATGTGCTTTATAAGCTTAGCTCTAAGGTGCTAGCTAATAGATTGAAGAAGGTACTACACCAAATAATCTCTCCAAACCAAAGTGCATTCATCCCCGGGCGCCTTATCACAGACAACATATTGGTGGCGTTTGAAGCAATGCATACTATGGACAGAAGAATAAAGGGTAAAGAGGGGTTTATGGCTCTGAAGCTAGATATGAGCAAGGCCTTTGATAGGGTAGAATGGGGGTAATTGGAAGCGGTTATGCAAAAGCTTGGCTTTGATGCTCGATGGATACATTTGCTTATGACCTGTGTGCGCACAGTTTCGTATACGGTCCTCATCAATGGACAACCTTACGGTGCAATTACTCCCACCAGGGGCATAAGGCAAGGAGATCCACTCTCTCCATATTTTTTCATCATGTGTGCAGAGGGTCTTAGTTCCCTCCTCCATAAGGCTGAACGTGATAGGTAGATTACAGGACTCCCAGTTGTTAGAGGTGGGCTGAGATTGAACCATCTGTTCTTTGCGAACGATAGCCTCCTCTTTTGCAAGGCAAACATTCCTGAATGGCTGCAAATTCAAGACATCCTAGCCATCTATGAGCAAGCTTCTGGGCAGAAGCTTAACCGAGAAAAAACCTCAATCTTCTTTAGCAGGAATACTAAGGTGGAAACAAAACAGCATATTCTATCGGTGGTGGGGGTTAATTGGACAACTCAATTTGAGAAGTATCTTGGTTTACCTGCCTTGATTGGTAGATCAAAGGTGGAAGCGCTCTCTGGTTTACAAGGGAAAATATGGGGTCGGATTAATGGGGGGAAAGAAAAGTTCCTATCACAAGCGGGCAAAGAAGTACTTTTGAAGGCGGTCATACAATCCATTCCCATCTACACTATGAGTGTCTTCCTGTTGCCAAAATCCGTTTGTAAACATATAAATTCTATGATGTCAAATTTTTTGTGGGCCAAAAAGATAAGGAAGCAAGACTTGCATGGATGAGTTGGGAGAGACTGGGCAAAGCTAAGGAGAAATGAGGCATGGGCTATAGAGATCTAGAGAGCTTCAATTTGGCACTCCTAGCTAAGCAAGGTTGGCGGATGCTCAAGCACCCTGACTCTTTGCTGTCTAGAGTTTTGCAGCAGAAATATTTTCCCAATGATACCTTTCTAAGCTCTTAATTGGGTCGGAATCCATCATATGCTTGGTGATCGTACCAAATTTAGGTACTCGCAAGAGAACGAACCGTTAGGTCGTATAGCGTTGCGCAAGTACCGAGATCGAACCACAGAGAACGGAGTTTCGTAAATAAAAATTAACACGACTCTTAAATTAAATGTATCTTAACCTAGTCCCAAAGAGAATTGATTTCGAACAATGAAAAATGCAGAAATAAAATTAAAGTGAAAATTTAGGGATAAAAATAACTAAGGTTAAAGATGAACCTCACCCAATAAAGATAAACTTAATACATTAAACACTTATTCTCCGTTTTTAAACTTTAAACCCTTCAACACACTCTATTGTGGTAATTGACACAAGTCAAACCGAATAATGTGTTTACCGTTAAGGAGTTACAATGAGTATTGATTATGGATAAAATCATCCACTGTATCCTTGGATCACAGTGGATATTGAATCACAACCAAAAACTCGTTGTGCACCCGGCTTGGAACACATCACAGGATGACTATCAATGTATCAACAACACACAACTATTCAATTATTTGTCACAGAAATTAAATGACGAGTACGGAATTAAATAACGGAAAATAAAGCATAAAATGTAAAAGCAAGAAATATAAACTAAGGGCGAGGCTTCATCTTCAACCTAAATTGAAGATTTTAGCCACCCATTGAATAACAAAGTATAATTGAATTAAAATAATGCATTAAAAATAACTTTAAAGTAAAAGCTTACAACTAAAAGGGGCGGAGCAAGGCAAACAGATGCAAAATGCTCTCTAAAAACGCCCCAAAGAATGTGTGTTCGACCAAATGGACCTAGGGTCCTATTTATAGGCTACAAAATCCTACGAGTGCGTTCGAACGCATGAGGTACGTTCGAACGTACTGCTGAGTTGTGCGTTTGATCGTACAATGTGCGTTCGACCGCAGAAAACCGTAACGGCGCAGCGGAAGCGATGGACTCCTAGGGCACCCGCGCGAGATGCGAGCTGACGGGGACTGCGATCGACCGTGTCCTTGCGCTCGACCGTCAGTGCGTTTGAACGCACCAAGTGCGGTCGAACGCACTTGGCAGGGATCCAATTCTTCACTTAGTGTCTTTTTGCTCTCTTGTGGCCAAATTTTGTTGTAAAGACCTGCACAACTCAAAACACTAAAAACACCAAAAATAATTAGAAATTAACAAAGCTAAAGGCCTAACAAATATAAGTTAAAGGGGTCAAATATACACAATTTGACACTGATCACTTGGCGTAGCATTTGGAATGCTAAGCACTTGCTCCTTTCTGGTTTAATTTGGAGAGTTGGCAATGGAGAATCTGTCAAGATTTGGGGGGATCGTTGGATCCCTTACCCGTACACGTACACTATTCAAACCCCTCCCCGGATTCTTGACAAAGAGTCAAAGGTCAGTGCTCTTAATGATGAAGACACTAATTGGTGGAATTCCTCCTTAGTTTCGGAGATTTTTAATGCCGAAGAAGCTGCTCTCATTCATAATATTCCCATATCCCCAACAAGGCAACAAGATACTTTGGTGTGGTTGGGAACTAAAAATGGTGACTTTTCGGTCAAAACTGCCTATCACATGGCGAAAGAAAATATAGAAAGCAGTAATGGTAGCAGTTCCAATCCGGGATCAACTAAGCAGTTTTGGAGAAAAATTTGGAATACAAAGGTACCGCCTGTGGCTAAAGTTTTTTTGTGGAAGGCGTGCTCTAATATTCTCTCTACTAAATCCAACTTGTATAAAAGAGGAATTGTAGAGGATACTTTATGCCCAATCCATAGAAAGGAAGGAGAAACAGTGGAACACATACTTTGGATGTGCGATTCAGCGAAGGACGTCTGGTCAGCTTGCATGCCAAAAATTCAGAAGTGCCCCTTTATGGAGTTGTCTTTTGCTAGTATTTTCGCCTTTCTTGCTAGAAAGCTTGATGATGAGGAGTTGCAATTGGCGACGGTCGTAGCTAGGCTTATATGGCTAAGGCGAAATAACATGGTCTTTGGTGGTAAGTTCATGTCACCAGTTCAAATTCTTGAGACTGCAGTATCCCAAATGGAAAGTTTCAATAAGGCTGAATCGGGTAGGAGAATGACGAGCCATAAGAAGCCAGGTCAAACAACCATATGGAGGAAGCCTAGCCCAGGGTGGATAAAATGGAACTGGGATGCAGCTATAGATGTTGAATGGCATAAAATGGGAATTGGAATTATTGCCCGTGACCATGATGGAGCTGTTCTGGTTGCAGTGTCCGCGTCGAGACCCCATCTAACTGACCCCACTATTGCTGAAGCAATTGCAGCGTGGAAATTGGTGGATGTGTGTATTTCTTCAGGCTTCCCAAAGGTAATCCTTGAAGGTGACTCTCTTGAGGTTGTTAACTCTCTGCAATCGGACCAATGTTGTTGGAGCAGATATGGCACTATGATAAATGATGCCAAGGTCCTCCTTAATAGCCTTCAGGAATGGAAAATTTGTCACACAAAAAGGACTGCAAATGTAGCTGCCCATCTTCTTGCTAAGCACGAACTCACAGTAGACGAAGACTGCATTTGGAAGACGGATTTTCCTGTTTTTCTTTTAGATATTGTTTCTGTTGATCAAGGTTCATCTTGCTAAGTTGTTACCCCAGTTTCCACTCCCAAAAAACCTAATGGGAGCAGTAACCTGGGTAGCCTTTGTGGTCGGCTCTCTTTGTTGTCTGTATTCTATTAGGGAGAGAGTGGAAGGTAGGGTACCCTCTGCTCTTTTGTCTCTTTTGAGCTTTCTTTGTGAGGAGTCTTTGTACTCTGTTTCTTTGATTTAATGAAGTTTTATTCTCACCTAAAAAAAAAAAAAGAGCAATTTTACATATCAATCTCGACTTTTACATTTGTTTAAGTAGATGTTTAGCAAATTAATTAGGTTATTTATGTTAGGTCTTGGTGTTAACGAAAAAAAAATGGAACGGTGTAGTGAAAGACAATAAAATAAATAAATAAGTATAGCTAACCTAGGGTTATCTTATTTAGGGTACCTATATATAATAGGGTTTTGGGTTTACATATCAATTTAGATTTTTACATTTGTTTAGGTGATAAAACAAATTAATTAGGTTTTGTATGTTAATTAATCATTAAAAAGAAATTTTAATTGGAACTAACCTAGGGTTATTTGTTTTGAAAGACACGTACAATAAAAAAAAAAAAAAAAACCTGGGGTCCCCATATAATATGAGCAGTTTTACATATTAATTTTGACTTTTACATTTGTTTAAGTAAACGTTTAGCAATTAATTAGATTATTTATGTTAGGGTTTAGTCTTAACAAAGAAAGAAAAAAAAAAAAAAACCTTGATTTACTTGATGTACGTAGTAACGCTATGAACAAGAGTTAGATGACAAAGTCTAGATGTACGAGGAAATATAGAGACGGGTGTAGATCATTTGTGGACTTCATAGTTAGGAATTGTACAATCCTTGATGGAAAAATTGACTGCCCCTGTAAGGCATGTCAAAATAACCAACACCACCCACAGGGTTTCTTACTTGACCATTTGACCGAGGGTAAAGAAATATTGACTACATACAAAAACTGGTATTATCACGATGTGAAGCCTGTACTTGCCTGTTGCAGTCTCTAATTCAACTACCACAAGCACAGACGCGGATAGAAGCACATAACATGGTGAAAATATGCATGCAATGTTGCGTGATGTTTTTGGCATGCCTGATGTCAGGGTAGACAATTGTGATCCTCAGGTTGTGGTGTAGGGGGATGAAGAAATTGTAAATAAAGAAGCCGCTGTAGGTGATGTACTAAAGTATTATGACTTTCTTAAAAAGGCTGAGAAACCACTTCATGCTGAGACCAAACATAGCAAACTGAGTGCTACTGTACATCTATACAACTTGAAGTGTGTTGGTGGACTTGGTAATACAATATTCTCCTATTTCCTTTACTTCATCAACCAGGTGTTGCCTGTGAATAATAAAGCCTTGCCAGTTAATACATATAAGGCAAAAAAGTTTCTAAAGGACATAGGACTCGGGTATGAGAAGATTCCAGCGTGTCGTAATAATTGTATGTTATTCTAGAAGGGCAACAAGGATTTAGATTCATGGACCATCTGTGGAGAATCTAAGTAGAAGGAAGAAATTCATTTAGATGAGAATGGTCAACGAATATCGTCGAGTAAGAAACATCCGGTGAAGGTGTTGCGATGGTTTCTACTCATACCACGACTACAAAGGCTGTTTATGTCAGAGCACACTGCACCCTATATGAGGTGGCATGCTGAGGACCACACAAAAGACGGTGTATTGAGGCATCCGGCCGACGGTCAAGCATGGCAGTCATTCGACAATTTGCATCTAGAATTTTCAGCAGACAGCAGGAACGTAAGGCTTGGACTATGTTTGGATGGATTTAATCCATTTGGGAACATGAGCACATCCCACAGCATTAGGCCTGTAATGATTGTACCGTAAAACTTGCCTCTTTGAATGTGCATGAAACAAACGTCTTTCATACTATCCTTGACTATCCCGAGTCCTAAGTTACCTGGAATGTATATAGAAATCTACTTGCAACCCTTAATCAAAGAGTTACAGTAGCTATGGAATGTAAGGGTACGCACATTTGATGCATCAAATAAAAAAAGTTTGTGATGCGAGCGCAGTTGATGTGGACAATCAATGACTTCCTGGCATATGCAGATTTGTCCAGGTAGCCTAACAGGGGTAAGAAAACATGTCCTTACTGTATGTACTCAACAAGGTCTAGACTGTTAAAACACGGCCATAAATGGTGCTATATGGGGCACAGGCAATACTTGCCTATGGATCATCCGTTTAGGCGGAACAAAAGAACATTTGACCGGAACCAAGAACTAAGATGTGCCCTCGATGTGCCAAGTGGAGATGAAATCTTGAGACAATTATAAGGGATGGTATTTGGGGATGAGAGCGCGAGTAAGGCAAGGACGGATACTGAGCAAAAAGAAAGAATCAAAAGAAGAGTACTCTTACGGAACAACAAGGACAGACTGATAATGTATTGTGGAAGAAGAAAAGTATTTTCTTTAAGTTGACGTAGTTTAAAGATAATTTATTGCGGCACAACCTTGATGTCATGCACATAGAGAAAAATGTGATGGACAACATACTTCACACAATAATAGACATTAATGGGAAAACAGAGGACAACCTCAATGCCCGCAAAGACTTGTAAGAAATGGGTTCGAGACCTACACTTCATCCATGGACAGTCGAGGATGGTAAAACATATATGCGCGCAGCTTGCCACACGATGTCTAAAGATGATAAAACACATTTTTTGAAAGTGCTTCAAAATGTAAGGGTGCCCGACGGATATGCCTCAAACATTTTTCGATGTGTACGGCTCAAGGACCGTACGATATAAAGTTTGAAGAGTCATGACAGTCATATACTAATGCAATAGCTTCTCCCTATTGCATTGCATTGATCACTGCCAAGTAATGTGGTCAGACCTCTTGTTGAGATGTCTGCATTCTTTACGGGCATATGTTCAACAACATTGACACAAGAGGATATGGACCGACTAGAGAGAGGTGCCTGATCGGTGTCAAATATTGTTTATTAGACCCCCCTTGACTTATGTTTGTTAGGCTCTTAGTTGTGTTAATAACTTATGTTTTGTATAGTTTTTAGTGTTTTGTGCTGTGCAGGTCATTGCATTAAAACATGACTAGCAAAGGGCAAAGTGTGCTGAAAGAGAAGAAGCTGATTCCTGCCAAAGTGCGTTCGACCGCACTTGGTGCGTTTGAACGCACTCACGGTCGTACGCAGGAGCTACAGTCGCACACATGCACAGCAGGCCCTAGCGGTTATCTACGTTCGAACGCAAGGGGTCTGCGCTCGAACGCACGCCTAGTCAGCCCTAGCCGCCACAGCAGTTATTTGCGCTCGACCGCGCGCCTTGGGTTCGATCGCAAATAACTGGTGCGTTCGAACGCAGGTAGTGCGTTCAAACGCACTTCAGTGACTCGCCAGCCTATAAATAGGACCTCGATGTATCATTTGTTTCTTACGTTTGGGAGGTGCCTCTAGGGCCCAAAACCCTCTGTTTTCCACTGTAAATCCCTCCTAAATTGTCGTTTATTTATTTAATGCTTTATTTTACTTTTATTTAGTCTCTTATTCCCTTCACTTTAGATTTACTTAAATGCTTTCATAGTTAGTTTTACGTTTAATCCGTTTATTACTTGCCATGTTATTTCGTTTCGATTCAATTTCGTGACAAAGTTGCATCGATCGTGCCGTAGTTGTTTAGTCTTTGCGTTTCGTCCGATGGATACATGTCATCGTTTGGGTTACGTCCATTTATCCATTGTAGTTAGTGTATCATTTTCACATTAGATCCTTTGGACCTAAACTGTTCATGTTTTGTCTTTTGTCAAATGGACAGACGTTTTGATTATTTCAATAGGCACGATAGGACTTGCATAGGGCTTAAGCATGCTTGAACTAGAGTGACACTAGAACATGCATCGCTTTTAATCGATAGACGGATGTTTAATTAACTTTGTATTTAAATATGGTGAGGTGGAATTTAGACTTTAGTTATTTTTATTTCTTTACTTTAATGCATTTTTAGTTTAGTTTTATTTTATGCACGTTACCTATTTGCTTTTGGGACTAGGTTAAGATAGAATTAGTCTAGGCATTTTAAAGTTGATTTTTAGCAAAACCGATTCTCTGTGGGTTCGACACTCGCACTTGCACATCCACTCTATTACGATCGACTCGTGCAATTGGCAAGTACAATTAAATTTGTACATCAGTGCCTGTGTCACATTGTGCAAGATGGAACATATATTTTCCCCTAGTTTCTTTACCATCATGGTTAAATTGGTTGTGCATCTAGTCTGTGAATGCCGACTAGGTGGGCCGGTATAGTATAGGTGGACATATCCGAGAGAGAGGTATAATTTGTTTACGTTTATTCACGATGTTATTTTCCTCAATTATAAGACAACGACAAACTGTAATAATTGATTGATGATCATATGTAGGAGCTTGGGGGGTTCAAATCTAATGTGCAAGGGCTACATTACGAAGGGCTACATAGCAACTGAGTTGTTGACATTCTACGCGAGGTATTTAGATAACGCCCCAGCATTTCTCAATAGGACTATAAGAAACCTGGATGGTCCGAAGGGGGCGGGAACACGAGTCATCCTCAATAGTATGACATTGACACAGGTTCATCGATATATTGTGTTTAACTCTGACGACTTCCTTCAATTGCGGACGTAAGTCGTGTTACTAGAATATTTATGTCCAATCACCTTGCACCCTTAGGTGTGAATTATAACAAAAATAATTTTAAATTGTAGGATGCACATGGATACGATTAGGCGATCATTCCATCGAGGGCGAATGACAGATGAGCAGTTGGAAACCCAACATCATGAGCAGTTCTGCGATTGGTGCCATGACTATGTAAGACTAATGTGATGTTTAACTATTGCAGTTTGAGTATATTTACTGTAGGTCGTGTACAACTAACCAAACTAACTTCGCATTTTCTCATTGTACTCAATATACTCACAGGTCGATCGATTGGACGATTGAAGCAGGAATGAAATGGGTGACAAATTGGTAATGCATTATAAAGGCCCGAGGGAGATAGCTGCTAGATATAACAAATATGTGGTTAATGGCAAACTGTTTCGCACCCTTGCGTTTGATGTTAGGAAGAGGACTCAAAATAGCGGCGTGTGTGTGCCGACAATTGATGGCGAGACGTACTTCGGGAAGTTAACGAAAGTAATTGAGGTGGAGTACTTCGATAGGATTAAGTACGTTATGTTCAAGTGTGACTGGACGGATAGTACGAGGGACAGGGGGTACAAGGTAGATGAGTATGGCCTAATTTTTGTGAACTTCAAAACCTTGTCTACAGGGGAGAAAGGATTACTGATGAGGCGTATGTGCTAACGTTACAAGTTGACCAAGTATTCTAAGTCGAAGATGAAAGGGACCGAGATTGGGCTTGCGCTATAAGGACTAAACCTAAAAACGTATACGACATTGGTTAGGGTGATGGAATGCGTGATGCATGTGCCAACTACCACGAGTGTGAGCCGCTCATTCTGACCAGTAGTGATGATTATAATCCTCAGGATGATGTTCACTACGCCCGACCAGACTTAGATCCAATCCAAGCGTATGTGATTTAAAAAAATAATAATTATATATTGTTTATATTAATTGTTTGGTTCCCTATTATTCCTTTTTGCATTGATTAGTATTTATGGTGGTGCATATTTCATCAATTGAAGACATATTAATTAATTTTGTGAGTGATGTATTTTACAGGTTGATATGAGTAATAGGGGGAAGACTAGAGCACGGAGGTCCACATTTTCATGCGGTAGTCTACCACGCATGGGTCGGGATCGTCCAGGCATGATGACATTGACACATAGGACGTTGCTATCATTATGATGTAGCAACCATGATATAGACCAGTACTTCCATCAGATTAAACTGTTGTTCTTAATCCATATAGTAGGAAAGGCATGGCTTAGATGGGATATATGGATCATACTCCTATGTACGATGATGCAGATGTGGAGCGGCTCTACTCCTACAATGAGGCAGATGTGGATGATAGTGAGACACAGGCGCCGGATGACCTACATGGTGGGATTGGTGCCACGCATGGCGAGCAGTCTGAGGACCCAGCTTCACAAGTGTTGGGCCCTAAACAGCTTCGGACGATAAGTAAGCACATACGCTAAAAATACCAATATATATATACAGACACACACGCCTTATTTGTCACATATGCTCATTTTTTAACTTGTGCAAATGTACTTTTATATCCCGCCTGAGTGCGATTTGGTGGCCATAAAACGGGACGCATTTCGAGATATATGGTCCAAGTTGAAGAGTTGGAGGCACTCATTAAAAAAACCCCTAAATATTCAAGAGGATGATACTCTTGAGATGGTGAAGGCGAGAATGGGGCAAAATTTAATTGACCACCACGACCCCTTGGACTTTGAAGTGTTGTTGGCTAAATGGTGTGAGAAAAAGAATAAGGTAGGTCACGAGTTATATTATTATTTTGTATAGTTTTATTAATTATAATTGTGTTTGAGCTCACATATTATGAATATTAATTATGTAGGAGTATGCTGCCTATATGAAGGGATTGCGAGCATTAAACACAACGCCCCATTACACCAGGTCGAAGATCTATGCTAGGGTAACACATGAAGAGGTATATGTCTCATATATGTCGGTGTCTTTATGTTTAATAAATATCTAACCGTATATTTATGTTTTATTTTTTTATGCAAACCTTGTCTTCGGGCACGTACTTCTCCTACAAGAGTACAATCTTACATCAATACACATAAGATATCGGATGGTCATTATTCAAATGATGTGGTGAAAGAAAGATGTATATGCTACGAACCCAAATCTTTGCTAGTGATATATTATTTACGATTAAACTACTTACATGACGCACTAACTTTTATTGCAGCATACAGGAGAGGATGATAGAGCTGTTACCCACTGACCCGGTAGCATCAGCGAGTGTGACTGAAGGAACCGTACGGTGGGCACCGAACGATGCATATGCCTAGGCCCTTTGAAATGAGCTAGAGTACGCTAGCATGGTTAGACAAGTTGGACCGAACATTCTACCGGTACGGGGTAGCATACACTTATACTATACACCGTCCCAATCCCGCTCACAGAAGTCCAGGAACTCCTCGGTCTCGCAGATGGTCGAAGGGATAAAAGAACTTGAAACAGAGAGGGAACAACATAGAGCATAGATGGAAGAGGTGTTGGCGTCACATCGAGAGATGGCTAAATTAATTGAACAACAAAATGCTCAGATGGCAACAAAAGACTCCATGGTTGACACCTGTTTTCGCCAGCTTGAGGCCATGATGCGGTCGAACTCTGGATCTATGCCCAAGGTGACTCAACATAGGACTCCTCCAAACAGAGATAATGCTATATTTGTATTGTTTTTGTTTTTCTTTTATTAACACGACTATATTCCTAGTTGATCACATTAATGTTTATACTTAACGGTTTATTATAGCTAGTGCAGATAGGACGTTCGAGGATGACGCTGTTGAGTTGTATTGAGCAAGTGGCCGGGTTTCCTTGTATATGTATTTCTTTCTTGTATTCTGTATATATTTTCCTTGTATATAGATCCATGATAGCCTGTGTATTTGTCGTAACAGAGATAGTTTGTTGAAACTGGTTTGTTTGTGTTGGACATATATAGGTGATGAAAAATGTTTATTTTGGATATAGTTGATGGTCCTATATAGTTTGTTTTGGTTATGTTGATGAAATTATATAGCTTGTTTTTTGTTATGTTGATGGAACTATAGCCTGTTTTTTATTATGTTGATGGATATAGTTTATTTTTGTTATGTTGATGGATATAGTTTGTGTAGTTTGTTTTTGGTAATGAAAAATGTTTGTGTTGGATATAATTGATAGAACTATATAGTTTGTTTTGGTTACGTAGATGGAACTATACAATTTTATTATTTTATTTTTTTTATGGATATAGTTTGTTTAGTTTAGTTTTTTTTTTTTTTTTTTTTTTTGGTCATGTTGATGGATATAATTTGTTTAGCTTGTTTTTGGTTATGTTGATGGATATATAGTTTTTTTTTCTTTTGTTATTATGATGGATATATAGTTTGTTTTTGGTTATGTAGATGGATATATAGTTTGGGTTATGTTAGTTTGTTTTTTGTTATATTGATGGATATATAGTTTGTTTTTGGTTATGTTGATGGATATATAGTTTGTTTTTTATTATGTTGATAGATATAGTTTTTTTTTTTTTTTCTTATTATGTTGAAGAATATATAGTTTGTTTTTGGTTATGTAGATGGATATATAGTTTGTTTTTTATTATGTTGATGGATATAATTTGTTTTTGGTTAGGGAAAAGTACGGATTACCCCCCTGAAGTTTAGGGCGATTTTCAATTCGGCCACTGATGTTCCAATTTTCACAATGTACCCCCCCCCCCCC
>CM017325.1:20919303-20930742 GCA_006937295.1 Carpinus fangiana
ATATTAAATGTAGACCACACACGCTAACTGTCACTTTTGACTAAAAGTTTGGAGAACACTTCACTTCTAGTTCTAAAGTAGGCTGCAACGGTGGAACCGCTACATAATCATTTTTTTTAACATTAACGCATTTTTAGCTTTCCTTAATTAAACAAAACAAAAAGAAAAACAAAATTCCAGATATGTAATGTATATTATAAAGTTGATTAAAGGGGGGAATTTCGAAACTACCTTGCTGATTTGGTAGCCCTTGAAGATGCATGGGTTGGGCAAACTTGGTTGGCCCAATGAGATTTTGATGTGGATCCAGTACTCTTAAACATATGGTTTGGAGATTACTAGGTAATCTTAATTAATTAGGAATCCACATTTTCTTTTTTAAACCGAATCCCCAGTTATTTTAAACTATTTAAATGGTAAAAGATATTTTTGAATACGAAAAAAGAGAAGTGTTAGGTTTCTCATGGTGTTTTCTATTTTTGGTGTTCTACTAATCTTAAGTTTATCTTATTTTTTAAAATAAATATAAAGGACTGGTGAGGTAAGTTTATTTTAAAAATTTTAGAAAACAATATTCACATAAAATTATGAGAATGTCAAAAAAACACTAGAAGAAATCGTAGTGTTTATCATGAAAAAATATGGAATATATCATCTTTTAGATTAGTTTTGGTAATGGGAGTTCCAAGGTGCGTGAAAGGGAGTTGAACAAGTTTTGCCTGCTTTATGTTATTTCAGACACCATCGTCCTATGGCCTCCACTATGGATGATGGACCCCTTGTGGCGGTTGCTTCCACGGGATCTACCTCAACAAGGAGACCTTCAAGGCGGGTTTTCACTTGCCTTGCCCTCCTATTTGAGAGATATTTGCTTGGCTCAGCCTTGCTTCCCAACAATTGATGCCGAATCGCTAGCAGATTTTGATTTATTGAGCGATCTTGTGGTCGATGAAGTTCAGCCACCGTAATACACCCAAATATTAATTAGCCCATGATTGCACATGGGCTCATATATCTAATGTGCAAATTATAATTACTCGCAAGGGCACGATTCATGTGTAGTGCAGCTTGTGCAAGTGCGAGGTCGATCCACAAGGAATTGCATTTGTAAAAACAAATTATCTATCTAAATAACTTTATCTTAACCTAGTTCCAAAGTTCGAAAGGTTTTGCCATGCAAAATGAAAATAAACTGAAATCAAAATTAATTAAATGAATAATAAAAAGGTACTAAGGTTTTCAGAATCCACCTCATCAAATCAAAACTCACACTCTCATGTTTTGTTCATACATCCGTCAAGAATTAAACCCTAAGAATTTTTTATTGTTTTTTATAAAATTCTATTGAAAGATTCGATGAATCCAACTCTATTACGAAAGACAACGAATATCCAGTTGAAATCAAAAGATCCAATGTATCCGTTTGAACAACGAAATACAATGGATATCCAATTTCAATCAAAAGATTCGATGTATCTGATGGATGAAACACAACGAATATCCAATGTTTTAACAATTTTATAAACAACAATCAATACAAGTTTTGTCACATAGCTAAATTGAAACGAAAATACATCATATTAAAGTCGGAATTGTACGAACAAAAACATGAGAAATACATAACTAATCAATGATGAGGCTTCATCTTCAACCTTAAATGAAGGTTTTAACCTCTCATGATAACAAAATACATAATTGAATCAATTGAAATCATAATAAAACTAAAACTTACAAAGGAAAATGTTCGTAACGCTCAAGAACGACTTTAGGTCGCAGTTTTGGACTCTACGGCGCCCCCCGGTATGTTTACAATGCAAAAGATAGTATTTATAAGCTAATTTTAGGGTTTCAGCGTTGTCAGGTCGGCCGAGTGCGCTCGATAGCACTCGAGCATGCATTTCCAGATTTGATGGGGGCAAGTGCGTTCGATCGCACTATATGTGCGCTCGAGCACAGATACTTCAGAATTGGCCAAATCTTTTTGAATATGAATTTGTAGATCTTTGATTTAGCTTTCCAATGACAGCAAGATCACTCCAATCAAAGTTCTACAACTCTAGATATGGCCATTTTGGTGGAACTCGTTGGGTGCGAATCATCGCTCGACTCAAATTTGCTTTCAATGCTCCCCGAGCTGTCTTAAGTCCCAAAATTAATGTATTTAGCCCCAAATGTACCTTAGCAACCTGCAAAAATACTGAAACACCAAAACTAACTAAAAACATCAGAAAATAACAAAACTAAGGGTTTAACAAATACAAGTTAAAGGGGTTTAAATATGCAATATTTGACACTCATCAAATACCCCCAAACTTACATTTTGTTAGTCCCTTAGCAAAACAAAATGAATAACAAAATGAAAGCAAGAAACACAAGTCTGCTTTCGTGGGAGAGACGATTGCATTTGGCGTATGCAACAAGGCTTTTAAACCCCTAGGTAACCCTAGTGGACGAGTGAAATCTCGTGAGGGTTTACCAGCAATGATACCCACAAACATTTTATTAGCACTATGTTATTGACAAACAAAGCCTTTCACTTAAACACATGGTTCATACATCATTAGTAAATTTAATAAGTCGAACATACAAACCACATCATCTAGGCATTTAAACATCATTCAATTCACGGCTGGAAAATTGAGACAACACATGCTTCATGAAGTGCAAAGTTTACTAACACAGGGTCACGGGGTTTCAATTATTCTCAACGAAAATGTGTACCCCAAAATTCATAGGAATGCAATATGATAAAAACAACCAAGGCTTAAATCGAAAGGTGCAATTTTTTTTTTTTTGTGTAAGCTGCGCAATGCTTGACTCCCTTAAGCTTCTGAATGACTTATGTAACGAGTGTTGGACCAGTGACTCCCAAACCAGGTGGCTTTAGGGCACTAGATGTAGTCCCTAAGGGCTTAATTACTCAAGTCAGAAAGAGCTATGAAGCCTAACTAGTCATACAATCACTCAGCTGGAATTTCCCATCTTTTTACACGAACACTCATTACTTGGTGAGGCAAGAGGTCCGGTTACTCAATGACAAGCTCAACTTATTGTATATTTTTTTTAGCCAAGGTTTACCTCACCTCATCAACCCACAAATCTCTAGAGACACACTCACCTTAAGTCAAATCTCATACCCTACAAACCCTAATGCTAGTGTGCATGTGAAAAATCAATCCACATGTGGAGTCTCTCTAATCCAACATATGAGTTAAACGCTGGGATTTCTAATGATATGCAGTGTTCAAACAAGTTAAACATACCAATGACTTGCAATCCACAGTTATGATGTTAAGTCATGCCCAATCAACAACATAGCAATTTTTTTTTTTTTTTTTTTTTTTTACAAGCAAACAACAAAAATAATGAAAGGAAAAAGACAGCAATGTCTACCCCACCCCAAACTAAAATGGCACATTGTCCCCAATGTGTCTGGATACAATACCAGATGGGCGGCACAAGTTGAGTGTAACGTAGGAGAACGCTTCCCCAAACTTGAATGGTAGATAGATTTCCTGAAAAACACAATAAAGACAAACACCAAACAAGTAAAACCAAATCAAATGACAACAAAAACTAAGAGTAACAAAGGGTTGCCTCCCACAAGCGCTAAGTTTATAGTCTTCAGCCATAATTTTTACGGCAAATGCGTTGCATGATCCAGATGGCAAGTGATAATAGGCAAATGCACCTAAGACAGATGTGAGAGTGGTGTTCTCTTGCTTGCCGGGATCCAAAGTAACATGGTTGTCGCTGGAGTAACCATTAAACACACAGTAGTAAGAATATCCAACTAACCGTGCCACCAATGGATCAATGAATGGGGGAGGGAAGTGATCTTTCCTTGTGATGGCCTTTAGCTTGTTGTTATGAATGCACCCTTGCCATCCTCTCTGAACACGAGTTTGGAACAACTCATTATCCTTTTTCCTCCCCATGGTCACACTTGGCCACTTAGGCCACACATGAATGGGTCCAACGCATTTGCTCTCAGAAATTAACTTTGGAGACTCAACTACTGATGAATATGGTGGGGGGAATGATAACTCAGTGGTTTCCCCACAGTCAGGCTGCGTCTCAGGAATGTGATCCAAAATGGCCTCAGCTTGCTCATGCATAGTCTTAGTCTGCCGAAGTAACTCACTAATATCAAGATCACCTCCAGATGGTGCAAAACACTCTATCTCAGGGTCCTTCAAGCTAGACTCATACAAAACACCACTTTGTCCACTTTGCCCGTCAAGGTCTAGGTCATCTTCATCTTGAGTAAAGCACTCCACCTCAGGATCCTCCAAGCTAACCTCACTTACAGCCTCATCAGTGATCTCTTCAATTAAGCACACAGGGCGGACCTCATCATAATCAAGTGGCTGCTTATTGATGTCAAATATGTTGAGCTCCACTGTCATATTCCCAAATGAGATTTTCATCACCCACGTCCGACAGTTTATTAGGGCATTAGCCGTAGCTAAGAAAGGTCACCCTAAAATAACTGGAATATGGCTCCCAACATTATGCACTGGTTCTGTGTCTATCACTATGAAGTCCACAGGGAAATAAAACTTGTCAACTTTAATCAATACATCCTCAATTATTCCCCTTGGTCTCTTCACCGACCTGTCAGCCGATTGGAGTGTCATAGACGTGGGTTTCAATTCTCCCAACCCCAACTGTAGATAGACTGAATAGGGCAGGAGATTCACGCTTGCTCCCAAATCCAATAATGCCTTTCAATCTGATTGGCTCCTATCATGCAAGATACGGTTGGACACCCAGGGTCCTTATACTTGATGGGCAACTTGCACTGGAGGATGGAGCTCACTTGCTCGGTCAAGAATGCTTTCTTTGGGACATTATTCTTCCTCTTGACCGTGACCAAATCATTCAAGAATTTAGCATATGTTGGCACTTGCTAAATTGCATAAAAAAACGGGATGTTTATCTGAACCTGCTTAAACACCTCCAAAATTTCAGCAAATTGTTCATTTTTCTTCGGAACTTTCAATCTCTCTAGGTATGGAGCTTTTGGAACAAATGACCTCAGGGGATCCTCAATATTGGGTATGGCTCTAACAGGGTCAACTTTTTCCCCCTTATCTCCACCACTCTCTTTCCCTTGTGGCTCAACACGGTCTTCTTCTTTTTGACCCACTTTATTGTCCACTTGTCTCCCTGACCTAAGTGTGACAATGGATTGCACTTGTTCATGCCCGTGCGCAGAATTTGAAGAATTTCCAATTGTGAGTGCCTTAGGATTGGGCACGGGCTGGCTTGGGAACTTCCCTTTTTCTCTCTCACCCAAATGATTTGATATTTGTCCAATCTGGCTCTCCATCTTTGCGATAGCTTGGGTGTCGACCATGGTTGCATTCTTCACCTCCTGTATGGCCTGACTATTGATCATCGTGGACTTTTGGAGCTCTTGCATCGGTTGACCATTCGATTAGTTGAATGTCTTCATTGTTTCTTCCAGAGCTGATTGAGATGAAGATGCAGACACTTGAGAAGTAGGCTAATTTTGCTGCTGTGTATGAAATCCATAAGGATATTGATTTGTAGCATTCTGATGTGCTCCTCCCAGATTTTGCTTCCAAGAAAAATTCGAATGGTTCCTCCATCTCGGATTGTAAGTCTTGAATAAGGTCCATTAGACTACTTTCGGTAATCATTGAAAGCATTCACTTGTTCCATCGGGTACTCGGAAAAGACCGGCGCAAATGGACAATTCTGTGTGGAGTGCATAAGACTCGCACAGATGGAACAACTATCAACAGTGAAAGTGTTGGCAGCATTGATGGACGGACCAACACCAAGAGCGTCAAGCCTCTTGGTGAGCGCATCTATCTTCATGTTCAGCTCAGTTTCCCCCTTCAACTCATAGATGCCTCCTTTCATTGGGGCACGAGCGGATTTATCCCGACAACTCGAAAAATCCCATACTTGTAAGCTGTCGGCCAGCTTCTCCAACGCCTTGTAGGCTAAATCCCCCGTCAAACTTAAGAATGCCCTCATGTTCATCGACTCAATCATGCTACGGTTGGGCTGGGTCAACCCTTGGTAGAAAAACTGAACGAGTCTCCACTTCTCCTATCCATGTGGAGGGCACTTTATCAACAAATCCTTGAAACGCTCCCAGCTCTCGAAAAACTTCTCCTCCTCTTATTGAGTGAATGAACTAATCTCCTTTCTNTCCCGACAACTCGAAAAATCCCATACTTGTAAGCTGTCGGCCAGCTTCTCCAACGCCTTGTAGGCTAAATCCCCCGTCAAACTTAAGAATGCCCTCATGTTCATCGACTCGATCATGCTACGGTTGGGCTGGGTCAACCCTTGGTAGAAAAACTGAACGAGTCTCCACTTCTCCTATCCATGTGGAGGGCACTTTATCAACAAATCCTTGAAACGCTCCCAGCTCTCGAAAAATTTCTCCTCCTCTTACTGAGTGAATGAACTAATCTCCTTTCTGTACTCATTCACTTTAAATATCGGGAAAAACTTATTGTAAAACTTACTCAACAAGCTTTCCCAAGATGTAATAGACCCAGGCGTGTTGGAATCCAACCATGCCCTGGCTCTATCGTGAAGAGAGAAAGGGAAAAGTCTAAGATGGACTGACTCCTCAGAAAAGTTCTAGAATTTGAATGTGGCACATATGTCTTTGAATTTCTTCACATGGTCGTAGGAGTTTTCGTTATCCAAGCCATGAAAAGAAGGTTGGAGTTGGATGACATGTGGCTTCAGATCAAAATGGGTGGCATTGGTGGGTGGCAACACTATGCACGAGTGGGAACTAGTCGCAACAGGTGCGAACGAATCCCGCAGTAATGTAGTGAAGTCCATATGCCATGCTCTGACTTGCTCTATGTTTTCAACTCTCGCATTCTCATTCTCAAACCTAAGTTGTTCCACATTCTCGGGTATGTTATCATGTTGGTCTCCCATTTCACCTCTAATCTCACTCACAACAGCTGCTATCCGAGTTCTCCTATGAGTTCTAACAATATCAGGATCTAAGGGTATCAATTCTACATTCAAGGATCTCCGACCATGCATACACCAAACAAAAAAGTTTTTTTTTTTTTTTCTTTTAAAACAACAAAAAAATAAAAAATAAGATAAGCAAAATAAACTAACTAAGCAAGAGTAAAATATTCACAAAAATAAAGAACACAGACGAAATATGAAAGAAAAAAGGCACACAAATAAATAAAGAAAATAACAAAACTAAAAGAACTAAAAAAAAAAAAATGTGGTGCTTAGCTACTTCAAGTCTGTTGCTGCTGATTGCGGGTCAGCGCTAGAGCATTAGTCGAATGTGGTTGAGTGTTACTGCGCTTGATCGTCAATGCACGCGATTGATCATAAGTGCGCTCGAGGGTCTAGTGCGTGCGCTTGAGCGTTGGTTTGCTGTGTGCTCGCACGCAGTTTAGGAATCGTCGAGCGCAGGTGCGCAGGCTGGTCCCGAGTGCACTCAGTTGCGCTCGATTGCGCTGACAGAGACTGGGTTTTGAACTTTCTGCAGCAAACACCGAAACACAAACAAAAAACACCTTTCTTTTTTTTTTTCATATATATTTTTTTTCTTTTGTTAGATCAAAACAGAAACTAAAATGAAAAATAAATAAACAAAATTGGAAAAACAAGAAAATTAACTAAACTAGTAGAAAAATAAAATCAATTTAAACAAAAAATCAATTTTCACAAAAACAAACAATTCCCCGGCAACGGTGCCAAAAACTTGATGTGCAAATTATAATTACTCGCAAGCGCACGATTCATGTGTAGTACAGCTTGTGCAAGTGCGATGTCGATCCACAGGGAATTGCGTTTGTAAAAACAAATTTTCTATCTAAATAACTTTCTCTTAACCTAGTTCCAAAGTTCGAAAGGTTTTGTCGTGCAAAATGAAAATAAACTAAAATCAAAATTAATTAAATGAATAATAAAAAGGTATTAAGGTTTTCAGAATCCACCTCATCAAATCAAAACTCACACTTTCATGTTTTGTTCATACATCCGTCAAGAATTAAACTCTAAGCATTTTTTTTTAAATTTTTTTTTATAAAATTCTATTGAAAGATTCGATGAATCCGATTCTATTACGAAAGACAACGAATATCCAATGAAATCAAAAGATCCAATGTATCCATTTGAACAACGAAAGACAATGGATATCCAATTTCAATCAAAAGATTCGATGTATCCGATGGATGAAACACAACAAATATTCAACTTTTTAACAATTCTATAAACAACAATCAATACAACTTTTGTCACATAACTAGATTGAAACAAAAATACCTCATATTAAAGTCGGAATTGTATGAACAAAAACATGAGAAATACAGAACTAATCAATGATGAGGCTTCATCATCAACCTTAGTCGACGGTTTTAACCTCTCATGATAACAAAAGACATAATTGAATCAATTGAAATCATAATAAAACTAAAACTTACAAAGGAAAACGTTCGAAAAGCTTAAGAACGACTCTAGGTCGTAGTTTTGGACTCTACGGCGCCCCCCGGTACGTTTACAATGCAAAAGATAGTATTTATAAGCTAATTTTAGGGTTTTAGCATTCCCAGGTCGGCCGAGTGCGCTCGATCGCACTCTAGGTGCGCTCGATCGCGAGCATGCTTTTCCAGATTTAATGGGGGCAAGTGCGTTCGATCGCACTATATGTGCGCTCGAGTGCACATACTTCAGAATTGGCCAAATCTTGTGAAATATGAATTTGTAGATCTTCAAGTTAGCTTTACAATGACACCAAGATCACTCCAATCGAAGTTTACAGCTCTAGATATGACCATTTTGGTGGGACTCATCAGGTGCGAATCATCACTTGACTCAAATTTGCTTCAAATGCTCCCCGAACTGTCTTAAGTCCCAGAATTAATGTATTTAGCCCCAGATGTACCTTAGCAACCTACAAAAATACTAAAACACCAAAACTAACCAAAAACATAAGAAAATAACAAAACTAAGGGTTTAACAAATACAAGTTAAAGGGGCCCAAATATGCAATATTTGGCACTCATCAATATCTAACAGCGATTTTGAAAAGTGAAATGATAGGTGTTCTCCTAATTTAAGTGAATATTATTTTCTAAAAATTTGATGAGAGAAATAAGGGACTAGTGGGGCAAGTTCGTATTATTTCTTTACAAAATACAATTTTCATACCTATCCTCCAATTTTTTACAAAATTCCGGCACAATCCAAAATGAAAGACAAAAAGATGAAAGCGGAGAGAGGAAAGAGAAATATTTATATTAAAATAATATATAGGGAAGCTTTTTTGGTTCCCTACATGTTGGGTAGCACTATAGCATTATCAATGTTTAGGGAAGCAACACAGAAGCTGCTAAAGGTGACGTTTTGTCATTTTTTTAAAATGTTCCTTATATATAGGGAAATGAATGGATTATGGGGTATCTATTGGCAGTTGCTAGTGCTCTTTTGGTAGTAGTATCACTTGATAAATGCTATGATAAGACATTTATTAATTAAGGGCATTACACGTACAGGTATGATACAACCACAACAAAAAAACCAACAAATATTCAACTTCTTTCCTACGTGTCATTTTTTTAAAACATAAAAAAATTAAAAATTGAAACATTAATTTTTATTTTTTATTTTTTAAAAAAATAGTACTTAGGAGAAAAGTTGGGTATTTGTTGGTTTTATGTTGTAACTTTATCATTATTCTTACACGTAGGAGAGAAGTTAGGTCTTTGTTGGATCATGTTGTTTAAATTAAAAGGATAACTTTGAAAATAAATTAGATTATTTAAAACTTAATTTGTCCATGCAGTGGGTACTCGAAGAATATTCTAATCCTGTAAATTTGATTGTAAGTTAACAACATTAAATTATTCACTATTAATAATTTCAATTTGATTAGACATTTGTGATCTACATGATGAATTTCTATAGTGAACACTCAGTATTAATAATTTCACTTTGATTAGACTTTGATTAATACTTGACATAAAAGTTCTGGCAAATTCCGTCAGAAAGACTGCTTTTGATCATGCTGTAGCTTGGAAAACCACCTCCACATTGGCTCAGGAACTCTGGTCTCCTCCTCCAGCTGGTTCTTTCAAAGTTAACTTTGACACAGCTATCCAGAAGCAATTCTCTGTGCAGGCAGCAGTTTGCAGGGACTCCAAAGGGCACATCATCAAAGCCCTCTCTTGGATCAATCCTCCTTGTGATGCAAATTATGGTGAAGCCCTTGCTGCTTAGCTGGCTGCTTCACTAGCAGTTTCTCTGGACCTAAAAACCTTCTCCTTAGAAGGTGACTTGATAAGTGCCAAAATATTCATATTTTAGCCCTTAATTTACACTTGTTAATTTCTTAGTTTTTGTTATTTTGTTCCATTTTATTTCCTTTTTGTGTTTTCTATGTTTTTGTTGGTCATGGAAGAAAAGGAAGCGTTTCTGGAAATGTTCCAACCTTAAATGGCAAATTGGGAAGACCTAGAAGATGTGGAAAGGATTAAATCGGAATTTATCAAATTTGAGCTAAAATCGGATTGGATTCAAATTTGGATTCTGAACAAGTCTCGGTATTTTGGCCATAACTTTCCGCTCAAATATCGGATTGAGGTGATTCCAACGGAATTGGAAAGCTGACTCAACAGGCTACAAATCATTGTGAAATATCATTTTTCTAATTCAGACCGCCACAATGCTAAAATTACCCCGTAAGAGAGAAGCCCAATTCTGGACGAATCCTATTCCGATTTGTAATAGGATTGTCTCCTAAATTGACTAGGAGATAGAATTCCGAATTTCCTAGGTTTACTAGGGTTTCTAGGACTCTCCTAAAGCCTATAAATAGACATCTAAGCCTCACAATTAGATAGACAATTTCAGAGAGGAGAATTTGGAGGCTACTTTCTAGGAGCGGTTTTCGGTTCTTTCTTTTCCCTTTCTTTTTAGTTTTTATTTTAATTATGTGTAACTAATTATTTTAGTAGGGTTGGATTGAAACCCTAATTATGTTTATTTAATATTTCAATATTGGCGCCTTTGTGATAATCATATTGTGTTGCTTAACTTGATTAATGCCTGTTTTATTGAATTCCTTATATGTATGTGATTGGCCATTATATGCATGTGGTATGGACTTGTTAGTTAGATCAATTTGGATGACCGAGTCCTGGGTTTAACATAAGTAACAAAAGTAATCCACACCGGGTTCTTGGGTTAATCAACATGGAAAACCGGGAGTATACACCATGCCCTAGGTCTCATGTGGTTGTCGGTTTTCACAGTTCATATGCTTTCCTAGAGAACAACTTAGTATACACCATGCTAAATCCTTTAGGAAAGAAAAGAGTTAGAGTATACACCATGCCTAATTCGTTGCTTAGGGAAACCAATAGCTTAAGGAGTATACACCATGCCCTTAGGTTGGCAACCATT
>CM017325.1:20931084-20953461 GCA_006937295.1 Carpinus fangiana
AACAAAAAAAAAAGGGTACATAAATAATCCTCAAACATGGAAACAAAGCAAACTAGCTACTTGAAAACAAGGCAAAATATTTATAGGCAACACAAAAAAATATTATTCCAAAAATAATTTTTAAAACTTATGCCATAATCCTCATAAAGAAATTATGGTAGGGACTTCCTCCTTCGAAATCTGTCCATGGTGACCACGACCACCGGCCATGAAAACTCATTAAAAGTCACCCCAAGAAAACGCTATAATAGCGATTGAGGCAGCACAACTAGGCGTTGGTACCAATTGATGTTGCTAGCGCACTTAAAATCTGAAACCAACTGACTTAATTTGTTCTAAATTTATAAAGTGGATTCAAGAAACTAGAAATGCTTACAGCTTGCAGACATTATTTGTTTGCATAATTTATATATGTTCTTTTTTATATTTATTATTCTAAATTTATAAGTCCCTTGACAGCCAAGTATTTAGGATCTGAATTAACTGACTTTGCTGTACTTAATATATGTGGATTCGTTAAACTTGAAATGCATATAACTGGCTTGCAGACATTATTTGGGTTGTTAAAACTAATCTTAAAATTTTAGATTAAAGAATGCCAATGCGACATAAGTGACTCAATCACACACAAAAGCATATTGCTGGCCTACTATGGAGAGCAACTTCTTGTAATGTTCTTCGATCTAGTATATATTAAATTACAACTGGTCAGGTTACAAAAATTGAGTTGACCTCAGAGGACATCATTCTCTTGTACTTATAGTAGTGGACAAGATAACGATCAAGAAGTATTCACTGCCTTGAAATCATTTACATATCATTAGATGAGCCTGTCCAATTAAGATGAGGACTTTATAGAGAAAAAAACATAAAATATTATGCATTCATTTAAGGGAAAGGACAATATAGATAACTAGGACAAGAGATCTAGAGAATAAATAATTAACGAAATCTAAAGAATTATATTTGCATGGCAGTCAATTACAAAGGCAGACCAAGAGCCCCAGAAGTCTATCCATTGTTTCTTTATTCATACTCATTATTTAAAGACAATATTCTTTTCAGTTTTAATCATATGGTCGGTTAAAAAGAATTATTTTGAAAAGAAAGTAGATTTTTTATTGATTTATCTAGTGGGTATTTGCGGAATATTCCAATTATATAAATTTCTTTCTAATTAGATCATCACATTAAGTTATTCACTATTAATAATGTAAGAAATGTGATACACCCATAATATAAATTCAACAAAGACCCAACTTTTCTCTTACATGTCATTCAAAAAATAAAAAAAGAACTGAATTGAATTCAAAACAGCAAGTCTTATTTATTTTTTATTTTTTTAAATGACACGGAGAGAAGTTGAGTCTTTGTTGAATCTATGTTGTGGCTTTAACATTATTCTTAAATAATCTAATTTATTTTCAAAGTTATCCTTTTTAACCTATTATACAATTAATCATTAAATAATTCGGTCATAAATCCTACCATTTAGATACTAAAGAAGTAACAAATTTAAACTTTCTTCTTCTTTGTGTGCGTCGTTCTTTTGTCTCTTCATTTGAGGGTCTCTCTTGTCATATATACAAATTCTTAATATATCCTTTTAGCCAAATGGACTTTTATACACAAATTTTTTATGTTTCATTCGAATAAAATAGTTTCTTACGTTTGCACACAAATTTTAAAAGTGATCATAACTAAACCCCAAAGTTAAGAATAAAAAATAACCATAATAAAATTAATCACATAGTCTAACTTTTCTTATATATATGAAAATGATTGCCCATTAAAAAAAAAAAAAAAAAAAATCCTCGCACTTGTTTTAGGCACCACAAAATAATTGCCGGGATTTTATTTTTGCCGATATAGGGTGACATTTTTGTAGTGTGGTCAAATGTCACACACTAGCACCAATTTACTTGCTTACTTAGGTCTGAACTAATGTAGGAAGATATTTACCTTTAAAAAAATATCAAAAATAATATTAAAGCAACGCCACTTAATCAGAATTTTATCCGTTCCCAGACAAGGGAATTACAAAAGGAAAGATTGTCATAATTTCTGTTGATTGTCAATTTTATACTAGGATTTTATTTTATTTTATTACGACTTTATTTCCTTTCCATAATAGGGTTAGATTTGTTTTAATTTTATCCGTTCTTAGATAATGGAAGTGTAAAAATAAAGATTGTCATACTTTCTGCTGATTGTCAATTTTATATTGGGATTTTATTTTATTTTATTTTATTATGACTTTATTTCCTTTTCTTAATATGTTAGATTTGCTTTATTTATTTTCTTTCCTTATTAGGATTAGATTTACTTTATCGACTAGAAGTAGGTTTACTTTATTATAAAGATATCTCTTCTATAAATAGGATAGTTTATTATGTGAATCTCAATCAATTGAATTAATATTAAATTAGAGAATTCTCTCTCAAATACTCGATCTGTGAAGTTTTATTTTTCTTTTAACCTGTGAGCTTGTTTTATCTTTTAGATAGAAGACGAAGACGTTTATCATTGTAGTATCAAAGACAATGATCTTTGATTAGTTACCTTAATCTTCTGCTACGTCAATTGGTATTAGAGAATGCATTATCCTGATTATGACCAATCAGCTCAACAATGACAAACTTCTCCAACAACGCTACTTGTAGAAGAGGGGTTATTTCGAGAGCCAAAATTATGGGGTATCCAAGCCTGTGTTATCCGGATTCGATGGCCAACTTATACTACAACAACAACTTCTATAATAACACCGCTCGTGAGAGAGATGTTGTTTCAAGATTTTATTACCAACGATACATCTTCAAGAGCCGACTTTCAGGAGTTTTTGGTAGGCTATGCAACAGAAGATACGCCAGTTGTGGGAGACATTGGAACGCATGCAGATGGGTGCCCATTGGCATCACAGGGATGCCCAGGATGACTATGAGATCCGAAGGAAGCCTGTTCAGTATCCTTATGTTGACAAATTCCTTGACGATGACGTAAGCTACATTTGACATGCTCATAACCATATTCATAAATATCTAAATGGGCACTATGTCTTTTGCTAGTGCTCTTTTGGTAGTAGCATCGCCTGATAAATTCTTTGATAAGGCATTTATTAATTAAGGGCATTACATTATTAATAGTGAATTTTTATTTTTATTTTTTGTAACAAACCGGTATCCATTAAAACAGAAACAGGTTATAGAACAGACACGAAATAATGAATAACTTAATGTGAAGATCTTAGAAAGAAATTTATAGAATTGGAATATTCGTCAAATACCCCACTATATAAATTTATAAAAAAATCTAGTTTCTTTTCAAAATAATTCTTTTTAACCGACTATATAATTAAAACTGAAAAGAATATTGTCTTTAAATAATGAGTATGAATAAAGAAACAATGGATAGACATAGACAAGTTTTTCATCAGCGAGCCCAGTACTTCTAGGGCTCTTGGTCTGCTTTCGTAATTGACTGTCATGCAAAATTAATTCTTTAGATTTCGTTAATTATTTATTCTCTAGATCTCCTGTCCTAGTTATCTATATTGTCCTTTCCCTTAAATGAATGCATAATATTTTATGTTTTTTTCTCTATAAAATCATCCTCGTCTTAATTAGACAGGCTTATCTAATGATATGTAAATGATTTCAAGGCAGTGAATTCTTCTTGATCGTTATCTTTTTTTTTTCTTTTTTTTTTTTGTAACAACAACTTCATTTAGAAACAACCAGCAGGTAGCAAGACACCTCATTAGGAGGGAAGAGAAGGGGGTGAATCTTTTCCACTACAAATGGGAATGGAAAGAGGGGGGGAAGATAAGGAGGGAATGCCGTTAGAAACAAATCCAACCGCGGCCCTATTTGCCACGTAATGGGCGCAGAAGTTTGCACTTTTGTTAACTTTTCTAGCCTTCCAAGTGGAAGAGGCTGGAATAAGAGAAAAAATATTATAAATAATATGATCAAGTTGCCAATCTAAGATAATAGAAGGGTCTTGTAAAGCTGTAATGACAGTAGCTGAATCCCCTTCTAAAACAAAATTATGTAAGTTCAAAGATACAGCCAAAGAGCTAGCTAAGAGGGCTGCTTGAGCTTCACCATAAGTCGGGCTGCAAGTAGGCCTGATTTGAGCCAGAATCTTGATGATTTTCCCATTTGAGTTTCTGCATACAGCTGCTTGAGTGGAGAACTCATCTCTAATGGCTGTGTCAAAATTAATCTTGAAAGAATCAAGAGGAGGAGGAGACCAATGTTCCCTGTTAGGAGTAAGATTGGAGGTCCAGGCTGCCAAATGCTCCATAGAGACACGGTTGATGTTTGCTGCCAGCTTTGAGGCTTTTGGAAAAATTCCATTATGGACAGCTTGGTTTCTGGAAAACCAAATCAGATCACAAAAAATAGCAGCATATATTTGGAAATGGTGAGAATCTGCTAAAGGAATACCAAAAAAGCTGTGAGGGGATAGAATGCCTTTAATCCAATCCGAAAGACTAAAAGAAGTCCATTTCAGAGAGTCTAGAGCTTGCAAAAAAACAGCTGAAGAAAAGGTGATGGAGGGAGTCTTCTGCTACCTTGCAAAGAGAACAGACCAGAGAAGCCGGATTAATCGGAAAAACTTGATTGAGCTTGATTCTAGAGGGGACTATATCCCATGCAATTTTCCAGAGAAAAAGCTTCAATCTGTCATTTAAGTTTAGTTTCCAAAGGAGCTTCCAATGAGAAGGAGACAGGGAGGAAGAAGCAGTTGAAACTCTTTGATTGCAGATGAGCTTATAGGCAGATTTTGAAGAGAATGAGCCATTAGTGGAGGGGGTCCATATGTGCTTCTCTTGGGAGAGAGAAGAGAAGCTGGTTTTTAAAATTTCCCTAACACTTGTTGAGTCAAACAGAGAGTTAAGCAAAGCAAGATTCCAAGAAAAAGAGGAGGAAATGGGATCATAATAGAAAAGATCCGAGACAAGAAGATTTGGAAGAGGCAATCTCAGCAAAGCTGAGGGAGTAAGAATGAAATCAGGTAAGGATGGAATCCAAGAGGAGCTCCGAATTGGGAGAGAAAAGAAGCTATGGATTCTATTGCAGGCACCTTTGGAAATGAGATGTTTTGATTTCAGGATACCTTTCCATAACCATGAAGAAGAAGAAGAAAGGGAAGAGGGGGAGAGAAAAGAACGAGTTTTTGAGATACTTACCTTGCAATTGTGCTGTCCAGAGAGAAGCTGCCTTTGTGCGAAGTTTCCAATCAAGTTTTGAAATCAAAGCCAGATTAACATCTCTCATTCTCCTGAGACCTAAACCTCCCACTGATTTTGGAAGACACAAAGAGTCCCAAGCTTTCAGGGAAAGGTTTCTGACTTTTTTAGGATGGAAACCCCACCAAAAATTCTTGAAGATCCTATCAAGAGCAGTGCAGACGCTATTGCGAAGCAAGAATGAGCTCATGGCATAAGAGGGGAGGGCTGCTACAACTGACTTAATAAGGGTCAATCTGTCTGCCTGAGATAAAGTCTTAGCTCTCCAACCTTCTATTCTACTAAGAACTTTATCAAAATACCTTGAAAAGCCATCTTTTTTGAGTTCCCCATCAGAATAGGAAGACCAAGGTAAAGATTGTTTGAAGAATTGGTGGAGTAAGGAATAATTCTGGTTATGGCTACAAGAATGGAAGGATTGGTGTTTTTGGTAAAATGAATAGATGACTTGGAGACATTAACCGGTTGACCAAACCACTTACAGTATTTGTCCAAGAAAATCTTAATAATAGAAGCCTCAGCAACAGAAGCCTTCCCAAAGATAAATAGATCATCAACAAAAAGAAGGTGGTGAATAGCAGAAACATTTCTTGCAATCCGGATGCCTTTGATGGAGCCATTTCTTTCTTCTTTGAACAAGAGTCTAGAAAGACTTCAACACCCAAAATGAAAAGGAAAGGAGAAAGAGGGTCTCTTTGTCACAACCCTCTCTCAAGGGAGAAAAGCCCAAAAGGGCTTCCATTTAACAGAATGGAAAAGGAGGTGGAGGAAATGCATAATTTGATCCAAGCAAGCCAAGTGGAGATGAAACCTAACTTTTCCAAGATAGATAGGATAAAGGTCCACTCCATTCTATCAAAGGCTTTCTCCATATCCATTTTAAGAAACATGTAGCCTCCATTTCCTCTCCTGGACTTGAAAGAATGGAGAAGCTCATGAGCTAGGATAGTGTTGTCTTGGATGTTTCTTTTTGGAACAAAAGCAGACTGAAGAGGGGAAATGATCTTAGGGAGAAAAATTTTCAATCTGTTAGCAAGGATTTTGGAGACAATTTCATATATGATGTTACAAAGACTTATAGGCCGAAATAGGTGAGTGGAATGAGAACCACTGAGCTTTGAATCAAAGCTATAAAAGTATGATTCTAATATCTTTGAAGGGTATTACTTCTGAAAAAATTCCATATGTTCAGCAACACATCAGCTTTGATAATGCTCCAATACTTTTTGTAGAATAAGGCTGTAAAACCATCAGGGCCTGGAGCTTTAGTGAAACCAAGACTGTTTAGAGCTTCAAAAATTTCCTCCTCTAAAGGGATAGAACACATAAAGTTATTATCCTCCTCGGTGATGATGGGATCAAAAAGGTCAAGCATTTCAACTTTAATAGGAGAATTTGATGAAGTGAACAAATTGGTGAAATGTGAGGTGAAAGAACCACGAATATTAGCTCTTGAGGACACCCAAATACCAAAATCCCTATTGAGAAAATTTATAGCATTAGCTCTTCTCCTAATCAAAGTGGAGCTATGGAAGTATTTGGTGTTGAGGTCCTTGCAAGTTAACCAGGTTTCCCTGGATTTTGATCTCCAAAGAATATCTTCTTTGCTAAGTAGGTTTCCCAATTCCAACTTTAGACAAATTTCTTTTTCATGAGAAAAGGGAGAAGGAAGAGCCTGCTGGACCAGATCAAGTTTGAGGAGAGAGGCCTTAATCTGTTTTTGAATATTGCCAAAGTGAGTAGATTTCCATTCCAGAAGAGCTAGTTTGGTGTTTCTGAGTTTTTTAGGGAGCCTTTCAGCAGGGGTGAAAACAAACTTCAGCCAGGCTGCTTCAATAATAGTACCACAGGAGGAATCTTTGGACCAGAATTCCTCAAATCTGAAAAGGTCTAGGTAGAAAGCAAAAGGAGTTGTTTGTGGTGAGGGAGATGGGATTGTGATCAGAGGCAAGGGCAGGGAGGTGGAGCAAAGAGTACTCAGGGTGAAGGTGAATCCAGTTTGGGGAAGTAAGGCCCCTATCCAACCTTTCCTTAATCATGTGCAGGCCTTGTCTGTTATTGCTCCATGTATAAGGATTTCCAGCAAATCCTAGATCAATCATGCCAAAAAGATTGATGAAGTTTCTGAAAGGACAATTGGAAGAGCTAGAGACTGGTTTTCCACCCAGTTTCTCAGATTGTTCCAACACAGGATTAAAATCTCCTATACACAACCAAGGAGCTTCAAAAAGAGAGCCAATACTTTCAAAAGAGTCCCAAAAAGCCATTCTTTCTCTTCTGTCAGGAGGGCCATAAATACAAGACAGAAGTTGTAGAGAATAGGGAGGATCAGAAAAACACCATGCAGAAATGTTGTTTTTGTTTGTGACAAAACATTCAAGATCAACTCCAGAGAGCCAAGAGAGAACCAAGCCAAGCCTGTTCAAAGTAGCTGAGACTTGGGAGGGGGAGGATTTTGTTTCAGAAAGGAACAGAATGTCAAGGGATTGATCACAGATCAATCTCCTCAAGGTTTGAACTGCAGCTGGCCTGGAAAGCCCCCTGCAGTTCCAAGAAAAGATCTTTATTGGTTTTTGGAAGGCTTTAACAAGCCTTCCTTTTTCACAGATGACAAATTAGAATCCACAACAGATGAGATTAACTTGTTTTTACCCTTTCTAGTAGCTTTGAACAATGATCTAGCAGGCATTGTTTCAGAGGTACTGGTGGTGAAGACACGAATGAGAGATTGTGAAGGGTTAGTAACCTCAGTATTCTCCAGATAAGCTCCAGCTACTCTTTTGGAAGGAGAATCCAAAACATAAATGTTTGATCTTTTCCTTGAATTCTGCAGGTGGGGGGGGGGGGGGGTTTGTTTTGAGGACTTTGAGAGCTGGCTGTTGGTGTTTCCCTGGGGTTATGGAGGGTTTTTTGGGGGGTCTGATGTTATAAGGAGATTGTCTTTTGGTGTTTGTAGAGGATTTTGGCTTTTTTGGAGGGTCAGTATCTTTGGCGGGTGAGTTGGTGTTTAAAACCAGAGGAACTAGCCGTTGGGTTTGGAAAAATATAGGGGGGGCCTAAATGTTGAGTGAGGTGGGATTTTCAGGAGTTATGGAGTGAATGGGCCTATTATGTGGGTCCTTGAGGTTTGAATCAGGAAGAGAACTAGAAGCTGACTTGCTAGTTGAGGAGAGTTGCTTTTCAAAGAATAGTTGGACTGGTTTTTGAAACAAGGACAGAGCATTTAGAGTATACTCAAGAGGGGTATCCTTTGCTGCAGCTATGAGAGGGGTTTGGTGGGGGATATTTTGAGGAAGGGTTACTTGAATGAAAGAATTTGCAGGAGTAGAGGTATGGGGCAAGAGTAAGGGGTTTAGGGTTGTTAGGGGTAGGTGAGGACTACAGTGAGCATTTTGCAGGTTTGCATGGGGGGAGTGCTTGCCGTGCATGGTTGTGTGAGGGTGATTCTGGGGGTGGAAGAAGGATTGAAACGGTTTTCTGGATGCTGAGGCTTATGAGGAGGCATGTTTGAGAAAATATTAACAAGAAGAGAAATTTTGTACCTAGATGGGAATCTGTTGGCTTGAGGAGCAGTGCATAAGCTTTCCTTGTGGCCAATCATACCACAGTCTGTGCAATATATGTCCAATCTTTCATATTTCAAACTAATCCAAGTGGTGGAGTTATCCTTCCTGGTGAAAAGAAAACCAGGATTGAGAGGTTTGCTGACATCAACTTCAACTTGAAGCCTAAGAAAGCTTTGAAAAATGGAGTCCACACCTTTAGTAGAATCAATCTTGACAAGATTTCCCAGCCCTTTCCCAATGGCTATAGAGTTTTTTAGAGACATATTGTTTAGACGAAGGCCATGAACTTGGATCCAGAAAGGGACAGGTTTCAAGGTTAAATCACTCAAAGTGGCATTGGGAGACCATGGTTGTAGAGCTAGCAAGTAGCCATTAACATTCCAGACTTGACCCAAGATTTTGGAAATATGTTCCTTATCGGTAAACTTAAACAGAAACAAGTTTGGACCAAGGACAGCAAAGGAGAAGGGATTTGCAAAGAACCAAGGTTTGATCAGGGCTGCATTAACTGTTTGGTTATTTTGGGTTCTTTGAGAGATAATGTGACCAACCAAAGGTAATAACTCAGAATCAACCTGTTCAAGTGGTATGGTTTCAAGTTGTGAGGATGGATCATCCCATGAGATAGCAGCAGTTTGAGTTATAAGAGTTTCCGACTCTTGAGTTGCTGCATCCATGATCAGACAGTAGTAATGAAAAACGATGTAGGAAAGTTTGATGAAAGGATAATGGGGTGAAAAGGGAAGAGAAAAGACAACAGCTAAGGATAAAAAAGGAGAAAAGATCAGTAGCCGAGCAGATGCAGAAGGAAGAAAACTATTCAAAAGAGTAGTTTCTTAGAGGGAGTTCTTTCTAGGAGAGAGAACTAAGAGTTTTTCACTTTTTGGTTCTTGATATTTGGAGAGTTTTGCATAGGCACGCTTTAGATTTGCAGGTTTAGGTGTTTTAGGCTTTGGACGTTATCGCTATCTTGTTCACTATACTTGGCTGTCAAGGGACTTATAAATTTAGAATAATAAATATAAAAAGAACATAAATTATGCAAACAAATAATGTCTGCAAACCAGTTGTAAGCATTTTAAGTTTCTTGAATCCACTTTATAAATTTAGAACAAATTAAGTCAGTTGGTATCAGATTTTAAGTGCGCTAGCAGAGCCAGCTAGACCACTAGGCGAACGCCTAGGGTCTCCAACATATTAAGGCCCCAAAATTTTTTTTAGGGGAAATTAGCTTTACCCCCCATGAACTACCATTCTCTCTCCATTTGCCCCTATGAGCTACCAAGGTTACCTAAAACCTCCCATGAACTACCATTTCGTTATCAACGACCCCCTACCATTAGTCAATGACGTTAAACATGACAGTCAACATGAACAGTACCGTGAACAGCGTCATTAACTGACGGAATAGTGTCGTGAACAGTATTGACAGTAGGGGGTCTTTGGTAACGAAATGGTAGTTCATAGGGGGTCTTAGGTAACCTTGGTAGTTCATGGGGGGCAAATGGAGAGAGAATGGTAGTTTATGGGGGGTAAAGCTAATTTCCCCAATTTTTTAATAAGGCCAAAAAAAAAAAGTTAGAAAAATTTAAGGCCCAAAATTTTTTTTATCAAAATTTAAGGCCTCTAACCGTAAAAAATAAGTAATTTAAAAGGCCTCAATTTCATAAAGCCCCAATTTAATAAGGCAAGAACGATTCAGGAAAAAAAGAAGAAGAAGAAGAAGAAGCAACGGCCACAAGGCCTAGACTCCATAGACTATAGAGTGATAATGCTGGCAAGAACAATTAAAAAAAAAAAATGACAAAGCCACCCACAAATTTCACGTAGGTAATAGCCACAAGGCCAAGACTTCATAAAGTGATTATGTTGATTGTCAATTGAGACTTGAGGGGTTGTACAGCCTGACGTACAGCACTAAGAAAGAGAAATATGATGTTTCAAATACCAGGGGCTGGCCAATGGCCGAAATCCTCCCCTCTGGCTCATGCTCTCCAAAACCTTAAACTTCAATTTTCTTGCTCAAAGTTTTCTTTAACCGAAAATCAAAAGTTCTCTATAGTATGTTTCATAAAGAACCATTTCTCCAAAAGGCAAAAGGTTAGTTACCAAAAACTCTTTGTGTAGGTTGAAATTTCTTTCATTATTATTATTTAAAAGGCAAAAGGTTAGTTACCAAAAACTCTTTGTGCAGGTTAAAATTTCTTTAATTATTATTCTTATTTGATTTTTCAAAATATTTAACAACGAATAGGGCTGGGCACGGGTCGGTTCGGACGGATTTCGGCCCGTTCGGCCACCCGACCCGTGCCCATCGGGTTTGGAAAATTCCAACCCGTAGTGAACAGTAAAAACTTCATACCCGTCGGTTATTCAGGTAGGGCGGGTCGGGGTCTCGCGGGCGGGTTGGTCGAGCGGGTCGGGTATTCTCTAATTTCTAATTTCCATTGCTCTTGTTCTCTCTACCCTTTTCCAACGCTGACATTTTGACTCCTTCTTCTTCTTCGACGAGTTTTTTGGTTTCTTCTTCATCGATTTCATTGCTTTCTACTCGCTGGTTGGTGATCTCTGAAATTTCCTAAGCCTTGTCGGCGACCGCTTCTACGGGTTTCTCTTTGGGATCGCATTCACCCTCGGAACTCTTCTCCAGTGCCGGCAAAACACCGGTAGACTCCACCGCCGAATCGCTCTTGGTGGCTTTACCCACAAAGCTGCAGGCGCTCAGGTTCCCATTCTCTGCCTGAGACTCCGATTCTTGGGCACCCACAAAAGGACCCAATCTGAGTTCAAATCTACACCAACCCCTCTATTATTCCCATTCATTTTTGGGGTTTTGTAGGGTGGAATAGAAGAAATTGTGCTCAGAATCTTGTTCAAGAACATTTGGGCTTTAGAACACCCATGGTTTATATTGCTAGAGCAAGAATCCCGTACCTGTAGATACAAAGCAGCCATTATCGAAGCTCTGTTTCAGCTATCTACAAACCTGGGGTCTTTCGCAGATCATGAGAAAATGGTGTAGGACCAGATAGCCATGAAAAATCAAGAAAGAGATCGAGAGACTGAGAGTGCGGCGGCTCGAAAATGAGGGTGAGGGTGAGGGTCTGTGCGGCTGGCAGCTGCTCGAAAAAGAAGTGAGGTTTTAGGGTTTGTTTAGGTTAAGTGAAATGGCGGGTATAAACTGGGCGGGTCGGGTACCCGAATAAAATTTTTTAGTAAACCCGATACCCGAACCAATCCGACCGGGTTTAAGAAAATTCAACCCAAACCCGCGAAAATAGGCACAAAAACCGCCCGGATCGGGGCGGTTCGGGGCGGGGCGGTTCGGGTTGGGCGGATTGGGCGGGTTTTGCCCACCCCTAACAACAAATTTATAATTAATTTGTCATTCTTTATGCAGGTTGAAAGTATTAATAGATAATTTGATTATCAAGTTAATTCAAAATAATTAATTTGCCAAATCAGGTTTTATTGTTCTATTTTTGCAATTTATTTTATTATAGTTAGATTTTTTTTTTTTTTGATAAATCATGTTTGTTTAATTTTTTAATATTTTGATCAAACATGTTTACTAGAAAATATGCAGTTGGATATAAAAAACTTAAAAAAAAAAAAAAGAGAGAAAAAAAAAAAAGAGAAAAGTAGAAAAGCTGATTGAATCTCAAAGTTGTGCTCTAAATAAATTTGTTATTAGCAATAAACAAAATATTGAGGAAAATTTAGGTGAAAATCTCATAAATGAATAAGAAATTCATCAAAAAGAATTAAAAGATAATAAAAATATTATTGATGAATCTACCTCTATTGTTGCAAATATTTATGACCCAGGCCAATGGAAAAATATTTATACAAAATTATTAGTAGAAAAAAGTCCGATAAGATGCATTACTATAGATCTTCCTAAAGATGAGAACTCTAGGCATTTTTTTAACACATATTATATACGAAAATTATCAAATGAGGAGCAACATAATAGAAAATGGCTTGTATATTTAACAGATTTAGATATAGTATTTTGTTTTTATTGCAAGTTGTTTAATTCAAAACCTAATAGAATGCAACTAGATAATAAAGGAACTAATGATTAGAAAAATCTTAGTGCTAAACTTAAAAGTCATGAAACAAGCAATGAACATGAATTATTGGATTGATTTAGAAATGAGATTGTTAAAAAATAAAATAATTGATAAAAATGTCCAAGAACAAATTAATAAAGAGAAAGATCATTGGAAAAGAGTATTGTTTAGAATTATTGTTGTAGTAAAGAATCTTGGTAAGAATAATTTGGCATTTAGAGGACAAAATGAAAAGATCTACCAAGAAAATAATGGAAATTTTTTAAGTCTAATTGAAATGATTACAGAATTTTATCCAGTAATGCAAGTCATCAAGAACAAATGTCTCTCCTTCTAAGATGTGTTAATATTTTAGAAAATTCAATAAAAGTAGAAGAACATTTTGTAGAATTTATATCGGTAGATGATACTACTGGAGAAGGTCTTTTTAATGACATGATTGGGTTAATCAAAAAACTTGAACTTAATATTAATGATATACGAGGACAAGAATATGATAATGGATCTAATACGAAGGGAAAAGAAGGAGATGTGCATAAAAGACTACTTGATATAAATCTTAAAGCATTTTACACACCTTGTGGTTGTCATAGTCTTAATCTTGTACTATGTGATATTGTTAATTCAGGTCCTAAAGGTATATCTTTTTTGGAATTGTACAACGTATATATACTATGTTTTCATCATTTACAAAACGATGAAAAATCTTACTAGATAATCTTAATCCATTTTCTCAAACACATTGGGAAAGTCGGATTAAAAGTCTAAAAGCAATAAAATTTCAAACTCCACAAATAAGAGACGCTTTGCTATAATTAGCAAAACCAAGTGATGATCCTAAAACAAAAAGTGAAGTTAATTGTTTAGCAACCTATGAGATGGAAAGTTTTGAATTCTTATTGAGTTTGACTATTTGGTATGATATTTTATTTGTTGTTAATACTGTTAGTAAAAATTTACAATCGAAAGACATATATATTGATGTTGCTATAGATCAATTAGAATGTCTTATTTCCTATTTTAAAGCCTATAGGGAAACTGGATTTACATTGGATACGATTTCATCTAAAGAGATTGCAACTATAATGGAAATAGAACATGTTTTTCGTAAAAAAATGTATAATTCTTAGAAAGAAACAGTTTGATGAGAATGCTAATGACGAGATAACACAATCTGCTGAATAATCTTTTAGAATTGATTACTTCTTATATATAGTAGATCAAACTATTTCTTCAATTCAAATTAGGTTTGAACAATTTCAAATATACGAAACTTATTTTAGATTTTTATTTAATTTTTATTTAATTTTAAGAAATTAAAATCACTAGATGATGATGGTTTGCAAAATAAATGTCTTAATGTAGAAGGGTTCCTAAAACATGATCTTGATAGTTTAGATTTATTTTCATAATTAAAAGTTTTAAAAGAAATTTTACAAATAGAAGAAAATGTTCCAATTGACATATTAAATTATATAAAAAGACTTGATTATTTTCCAAATGCATGTATCGCTTATAGAATTTTATTGACAATATATGTTACAGTTACTTCTGCAAAAAAAAGTTTTTCAAAATTAAAATTGATAAAATCATGCCTAAGATCAACAATGTCACAAAAGAGATTAAATGGATTAGCCATATTATCAATTGAAAAAATGATGTTCAAAAATCTTGAATATAAAAACTTAATCGGTAATTTTGCATACCAAAAAGTGAGAAGAATGATTTTTAAATAATAATATTAAAATAATTTTTTTTTCTTTTTTTACTTTTTTTTTTTTTAAAAAAAAAGCCCTATTTCAAAGTTTCGCCTAAGGCCCCAAAATTCATTGAGTCGGCCCTGTGCGCTAGCAACATCAATTGGTACCAACGCTTATGTGCCCCCTTAGTTAGTATTATAGAGTTTTCTTGGGGTGACTTTTAATGAGTTTTCATAGCCGGTGGTCGCGGTCAACATGAACAGATTTCGAAGGAGGAAGTCCCTACCATAATATCTTTATGAGGATTATGGCATAAGTTTTGGAAATTATTTTTGGGAAAATATTTTTTTGCGTTGTCTATAAATATTTTGCCATGTTTTCAAGTAGCTAGTTTGCTTTGTTTCCATGTTTGAGGATTATTTATGTACTTTTCTTTCGTTCTCCTAGTAGTTTGCTTGGGGAGAACTCAAATTAGCCTATATAAAGTCATATGGCTTGTGTTATTTTTCTATTCAATTGTGAAATATTAATCAAAGCCTAACCAAAGTGAAATTATTAATAGTGAGTGTTCACTTTAGAAATTCATCATGTAGTTCCCAAATGTCTAACCAAATTGAAATTGTTAACTTACGATGAAATTTAAAGGATTAGAATATTCTTCATGTACCCACTGCATGGACAAATTAAGTTTTAAATAATCTAATTTGCTTTCAAGGGAAAATTACAGTTTATCCCCCAAAGTTGACAGTGTTTTTCAATTTGAACATTAAAAGTTTTCAATTTTTGCAATCTACCCTTACAAAGTTTCAATTTTTTTCAATTCGACGAATATTATCCTAAAACTTCCCATATTGCCTCTAATTTTTTAATTTTAAATTTTTTATAAATATTCGAGGTGGTTGTAGCCACCCCTTTGGCCATGTAGCTATTTTTCACCCCCAAATTTATTTTTTTATTTATAAAAAATAAGGGCAACATGGGAATTTTAAGATAGTATTGGTCGAATTGAAAAAAATTAGAACTTTGTGAGGGTAGATTGCAAAAATTGAAACTTTAATGTTCAAATTGAAAAACGCTGTCAACTTTGGGGGGTAAGCTGTAATTTTCTCTATTTTCAAAGTTATCCTTTTTAACCTATTACACAATTAATCATTAAATAATTCGGTCATAAATCATACCATTTAGATACTAAAGAAGCAACAAATTTAAACTTTCTTCTTCTTTGTGTGCGTCATTCTTTTGTCTTTTCATGTGGGGGTCTCTCTTGTCCTATATACAAATTCTTAATATATCCTTTTAGCCAAATCGACTTTTATATACAAATTTTTTAAGTTTCATTCGAATAAAATAGTTTCTTACGTTTGCACACAAAGTTTACAAGTGATCATAACTAAACTCCAAAGTTAACAATAAAAAATAATCATAATAAAATTAATCACATAGTCTAACTTTTCTTATATATATGAAAATGATCGCCCATTAAAAAAAAAATTCCTCGTGCTTGTTTTATGCACCACAAAATAATTGCCAGGATTTTATTTCCACCGATATAGGGTGACATTTTTGTAGTGTGTTCAAATGTCACACACTAGCACCAATTTTTTAGTTGCTTACACAGGTCTGAACTGATGCAGGACAATATTTCTTTTTATTTTTGGTAAAACCAAAAATAAAGAAAATTTAAAAAATAATATCAGAGCAGCACCGTTTAATTAGAATTGGAAAATGCTAGGAGTTCTTCCCGTAGTGTTCTCCTGGCGTTCTCCCAGTCTTACATAAAACATATATAATTCAAGAAAAAATAAAATTATAGTGACCTCCACCATCGATTTTTTTAAGCATTAGCACCAAATTTGAGGCATTAACACCAAAATTGAGGCATTAACACTAAATTTAGGATGATCAAATCCATTTTGGGTGATACCATCCCTAAAAGGTTAACCTTTCACCTTTAGGTTTTAGTTTTGAATCAAAAAACAAGTTTTAAAGCATTATAACCTAACTATTAACTCATAAAAATTAATCTGTTGACAAAAAAATATTACTACAATTTTATTTTTACTTAAATCATATTCTACGTAAAACTGGGAGAACGCCAAGAGAACACTACGGGGAGAACCCTTAGCAAACCCCATTAGAATTTTACCCAATCTCAGACAATGAAAGTACAAAAGAAAAGATTGCCAAAATTTTCGCTGATTGTCAATTTTATATTAGGATTTTATTTTATTTTATTATGACTTTATTTCATTTCCTTAATAGGGTTAGACTTGCTTTAATTATTTTCTTTTCTTTATTAGGATTATATTTACTATTCCTATTAGGATTATATTTACTTTATCTACTAGAAGTAGGTTTACTTTACTATAAGGATTTCTCTTCTATAAATAGGTTAGTTTATTATGTAAAACTCAATCAATTGAATTATTATCAAATCAGAAAATTCTCTCTTAAATACTCGATCTGTGGAGTTTTAATTTTTTTAGCCTGCGGGCTGGTTTTATCTTTTGGATAAAAGACGAAGATGTTTCTCATTGCAACATCAAAGACGATGCTCTTTGGTTAGTTACCTTAGTTTTCTGCTATGCTAGTTAGTATCAAAGCATGCATTATCCCAATAATGACCAATCAATGCAACAATGACAAACTTCTCTAATAACGCTGCTTGTAAGAGGGGGGTTCTTTCGAGAGCCAAAATCATGGGGTATTCAAGCCAGCATTATTAGAATTCGATGACCAACTTATCCTACAACAACAACTTCTATAATGATGTTACTCGTGAGAGTTTCGAGATCTAATTACCAATGATACAACAAGCGATCAGAGGCTCCTTTGAGAGCTAGCTTTGAGGAGTTTCAGCAAGCTGTGCAACACAAGATATGCCAATTGTGGGAGACATTGGAACGCATGCAAATGGGTGCCCTTTGGCATCACAGGGATGCCCAGGATGACTATGGGATCTGAAGGAAACCCGTTCAGTATCCTTCTGTTGACAGATTCCTTGACGATGATGTAAGCTACATTCGACATGTCCGTAACCATATTCATAAATCTCTAAATAGTCATTTCGTCTATGAAGAGAATATTAATTATGGTGAAAAGGATGTTGAGGCTGTTAATTTCAAGCTACTGCCAGAGAAATAATTTGTGCAGCCATAACTATTTGTTCAAACGGCTACACCAGTGGAAGAACAACCACCACCTCCTCCATCACAAGTACAACTCATCAAAAATTTGAGATTCCTTTGAAGAAAATTGTGAAGTTGAAGATGACATCCAAGAAGAAATCGTTGGAGAAGTTTTTGTCTAAGTATATGAAAAGGAAAAATCGTGTTTTGATGCTATCTATGTAGATTTCTCCAAGTACTTTTCATGAGAGGAGCCGCATATGCCATGTTCCAAACAAAACTCGAGAACGAGTTTTTTTCAAGTAGGGGTGTCTGACGTAGAATGATATTTACCTATATTTTCGATAAAAATAAAAATAAGAAAATGTCAAAATAATATTGGAGCAGCATTACTTAATCACAATTTGTTCTCAAACAATGGAACTACAAAAGAAAAAATTGTCACAATTTTTGCTGATTGTCAATTTTATATTAGGATTATATTTTATTTTACTATGACTTTATTTCCTTTCCTTTATAGGGTTAGATTTGCTTTAATTATTTTCATTTCCCTATTAGGATTATGTTTACTATTGCTATTAGGATTAAATTTATTTTATCTACTAGAAGTAAGTTTACTTTATTATAAGTGAAAAACACTATTCCAACTCCAAAAACTTGTTTATCACAATTTATGCGGAATTAATACTATGAAGCAATAAATAATTTAATCACCAAAATATATAAGCAATAAAGAGCTAGACATATATATTTTGGTTATGATGAGGAAACCTTTTAGAAACAAATCTAAAAATAAATCCTTTATGGGGCAGCCAAACCCAAGAAATCACTATCAAAAGATTATTCAGAAATTATAGACACTAAGAATACTTACAACCCTTTGCTAGACCTTGGCTCCATAAGATCGACAAGCATACAACTCGTCTCTTTGCTTACAATATTCTTCAATGTGATTTTCCTTTATCAGACCTTTCCGATAGACTTCTCAATTGTAGATTTATCAAAGGAAGAACTAAAACTCTAAAAGATTCAATTTAACACTCATCACATATGATCTCTCTTAGCACAGCTTCCGACGAACTCTCTAGGGTGAAAATTCGTACATCTCTTTCTCTATAGAGGTGTATTTATAATAGCCTAATCATCCCTAGGCCTAGAAAAAAGTTTATATTTATTTAAAACTGTTACAGGTATGCGGCGTCTGGACAGGAATATGCCCCGTCCAGACGGGGCAACAAAACATAGCCAGAACGTCTTTTTAATACATGGCCGTCTGCAATCTCGTTCAGACGAGATTGCACAAAAGCTATTATGCAGTCTTCTCTTTATAACTTGTTTTGACCTAGTAAACATTGGAATTAGCTGAACCTCGTGAAACATTACTTTGTAGATGTTTGAGTTAGATTTCCAACCCTACAAAGCTTGCTCCAATCAGAGGCCTGAAACTCTAGATATGACCTTTTTAGTAAAAGTCGTCAAACGAAAAAACATAGACGTCATAATGGGGTTTAGACAAGACTGCAAACGAGGCTCTCAGGAATTCTTGTTTATCGAGCTTGTCCGGACAGGCTTGCAAACGAGAATGCAGAAGAAGCTCTTGAGAAAAATAGAATTCTTCGAGCATTCGGATGGCGTTTCTTCTCATTTGAACGGTGGCACTTTTGATCAGTATTTTGCTTATTGAATTACGCCAACAAGAACTTACAATAAGGATTTCTATTCTATAAATAAATTATCATATTATGTAAAACTCAATCAATTGAATTATTATCAAATCTCTCAAATACTCTATGGAGTTTTATTTTTCTTTTAGCTTGTAGACTTGTTTTATCTTTTGGGTAGAAGATGAAGAGCTTCTCCTTGTATTATCAAAGACCTTGCTTTTTGATTAGTTACCTTAGTTTTTCGCTATATCATAAACTCATCGATCCACTTATAAACATCGTTCACAAAGGCAGGACAAGTCGGTATTAGACGATAGGACATCGACAACAAATCAAGAGAGAGCTAAGAATAATAAGCCTAAAGGAATAAGAATATATAATTGACTGCCATGTAAATATAATAGTGGTCTTGAGATATTGTTAATTTATTATCTAGATCTCCTGCATATGATCATAGTTATCCATATTGTCTTTTATTGGAAATGAATGCATAATACTTTCTTTTTTTTTTAGAAGAACATTACAATTTACAAGATATTCCTCTTCATATATAATACGCCAGCAATCTACTTTTGTGTGAGTTTGGGTCACTTATATTTTTTATTTGAATATATTTTTTTGTGTATTAATGTATGTGATGGACTAATATTTTGAGATTTGTTTAACAACCCAAATAATGTCTGCAAGCCAATTATATGCAAAATACCATCATTGTTTTTAATGATTTTTTTTTTAAGGCCTAAAATATTTTGATCCATAATTTGTCATTTTTATTGAAACAAATGGCTCATATTCTAGTATTGGCCCATTAGGTGTAATTAGTTTATGTGGGCCTTGGGACAAATAAGTTGTGGGGGTATTTTGGGGTTTTCTAAAATATTTATAATTAGAGTTTGCCTATAAATATGTTATATTGTAACCCTAAATAATTGAATAGAAAAATATAGCCTACTCTTTCCTGTGGACGTAAGCAAATTGCCGAACCACGTTAAATCTGTATCTAGATTCACTCTTTTTGATTCCATATTATTCATCATTGTTGTGCACGGTAACAACAATTTTAAATCCCTTTGTCCAAAATTTTGCTTCAATAATAAGTACTATACTTTTAAACTAATTATTAGAATAAAATACAGTTGGTGAAATGTCTTAAGAGTTCTAGATAATATTGATTCAAAACATGTATTCTTGTCCTTATTTATTTGTCTATGTTTTTTTTTTTTTTTTCTTCAGCACAGCAGCCTGTGCGCTAGCAACATCAATTGGTACCAATGCCTAGTTGTGCCGCCTCAGTTGGTATTATAGAGTTTTCTTGAGGTGACTTTTAATGAGTTTTCATAGCTGGTGGTCGCGGTCAACATGAACAGATTTTGAAGGAGGAAGTCCCTACCATAATATCTTTAATTATGAGGATTATGGCATAAGTTTTGGAAATTATTTTTGGAATAATATATTTTTGCGTTATAAACATTTTGCCATGTTTTCAAGTAGCTAGTTTGCTTTGTTTCCATGTTTGAGGATTATTTATGTACTTTTTTTTTTTTTTTGTTCTCCAAGTAGTTTGCTTGGAGAGTACTCAAATTAGCCTATATAAAGGCATATGGCTTGTGTTATTTTTCTATTCAATTGTGAAATATTAATCAAAGTCTAACCAAAGTGAAATTATTAATAGTTAGTGTTCACTTTAGAAATTCATCATGTAGATCCCAAATGTCTAACCAAATTGAAATTATTAACTTACAATGAAATATACAGGATTAGAATATTCTTAAAGTACCCACTGCATGGACAAATTAAGTTTTAAATAATCTAATTTATTTTCAAAGTTATTCTTTTTAACCTATTATTAGGGGTGTCAACCCGGTCCGGTTTCCCGGTTTTTGGCCAAAACCGAGAACCGGAACCGGGGTACCCCGGTTCCTTGTTTTGGAAAACTGGAACCGGGGTCCCGGTTACCGGCCGGTTCCGGTTGTACCCGGTCCGGTAACCGGTTTTTTAAGAAAATTACTTTTTTGGCTTATTTTAGGTATTTGGCCTAAAATAAGCCCATTTTTTGCATAAAAGTGGCCCATTTTTTTAAAAAAATCTATTAGCCTTTTAGTTTTAAATTAAAAGGGCTTTGTTGTAATTATTCCAAATAATTTTAAAAAAACAATCTAAAAAAGCCCAAAAATCCTAAAAAATAATGTTTTTGCTTATATTGGCCTTAGAAAACATTAAAACAATAAAAACAAGTATTTAAACAAACCATGAAACCAACATGCACAAGAAATATCCGTTAGTCCCTTACTACAAAAAAAAAAACAAGTATTTAAATAATCTACCAACCAAAATAAATACCCCTTACAATAAAAATAGTTCATAAACATATTACAAATGCAACATTACGCAAGCTTAAAAAATCATCAAATCATCAAGAGAAGTGAAATTAAGAACCGAGAAAGAGATGAGAAAATAAAAAATTCCAAAATGGAGAAGGAAGGAGGAGGCGGCGTGCATGAGTGAGAGTTGGGTTTAGGAAAACTAAAGTAAAAAAACATAAACCTAAGTGCCTAAAATAATAATATATAGTTTTAATAAAATATAAATAATATTAAATAGTATGGGTACCCCGGTTCCCGGTTTTCCGGTAAAAACCGGGTACCAAAAACCGGGTACCGGAACCGGGGTACCCGGTGTTTGAATTTTTCAAACCGGAACCGGGTCCCCGATTTCCCGGTTTCCGGTTTGCCGGTTTTCCAGTTTGCCGGTTCCGGTTTCGGTTTCCCGGTAATTTTTGACACCCCTACCTATTATACAATTAATCATTAAATAATTCGGTCATAAATCATACCATTTAGATACTAAAGAAGCAACAAATTTAAAATTTCTTCTTCTTTGTGTTCGTCATTCTTTTGTCTTTTCGTTTGGGCCGGGGTCTCTCTTGTCCTATATACAATTTTTTTTTTTTTTTTTTTTTTTTTTTTTTTTTTTTTTTTTTTTTATTTTT
>CM017325.1:20955956-20996593 GCA_006937295.1 Carpinus fangiana
AGCGGTTAGGCGGTTAAGCGGTTGGCGGTTATAACGGTTAGCGGTTGGCGGGCGGTTATTAACCGCCCGCATTGACACCCCTAATGTAAGCTACATTCGACATGTCCGTAACCATACTCATAAATCTCCAAATAGGCATTTGGTCTATGAAAAGAATATTAATTATGGCAAAAAGGATGTTGAAGCATTTAATTTGAAGCAGCCGTCAAAGAAATAATTTGTGCAGCCACAACTATTTGTTCAAACAGCTACACTAGTTGAAGAACAACCACCACCTCCTCCATCACAAGTGCAACTCATCAAAAATTTGCGATTCCTTTGAAGAAAATTGTGAAGTTGAAGATGAGATCCAAGAAGAAATCGTTGGAGAAATTTTTGTCTAAGTAGATGAAAAGGAAAAATCGTGTCTTGATGCTATCTATATAGATTTCTTCAAGTACTTTTCTTGAGAGGAGCCGCATATGCCATGTTCCAAAGAAAACTCGAGGACGAGCTTTTTTCAAGTGGGGGTGTCTGAAGTAGGATGATATTTGCCTTTATTTTCGATAAAAATGAAAATAAAGAAAATGTCAAAATAATATTGGAGCAGCACTGCTTAATTAGAACTTTACTCGTTCTCAAACAATGGATCATGTACAAAGGAAAAGGTTGTCACAATTTTTGCTAATTGTCAATTTTATATTAGGATTTTATTTTATTTTATCATGACTTTATTTCATTTCCTTTATAGGGTTAGATTTGTTTTAATTATTTTCCTTTCCTTATTAGGATTATGTTTACTATTGCTATTAGGATTAGATTTACATTATGTACTAGAAGTATGTGTACTTTATTATAAGTGAAAAACGCTATTCCGACTCCAAAAACTTGTTTATCACAATTTATGCGGAATTAATACTATGAAGCAATGAACAATTCAATCACCAAAATATATAAAGCAATAAAGAGTCAAACACATATATTTTGGTTATGAAGAGGAAACCTCTTGGAAACAGATCTAAAAGTAAAACCTTTACGGGACAGCCAAACCCAGGAAATCACTATCAAGAGATTATTCTGAGATTACAGACACTAGGAACACTTACAACCCTTTGCAAGACCATGGCTTTATAAAAGCGACAAGCCTATAACTCGTCTCTTTGCTTACAACATTCTTTAACATGATTTCTTTTACCGGACCCTTCCGATAGACTTCTCAACTGTAGATTTATCAAAGGAAGAACGAAAACTCTAAAAGATTCAATTTAACGCTCATCACGTATGATCTCTCTTAGCACAGCCTCCAACGAGCTCTCTAGGTTGGAAATATGTACCTCTCTTTTTCTATAGAGGTGTATTTATAATAACTCCATCATCCCTAGACCTAGGAAACAGTTTATATTCATTTAAAACTATTATAGGTACACGGCGTCTGGACAGGAACATGTCCCGTTCGGACGGGGCAACAAAACACGGCCAAAACGTCTTTTTAACACATGGCTATTTGCAATCTCATCCGGACGAGATTACACAAGAGCCATTCTGCAGTCTTCTCTTTATAGCTCATTTTGACCTAGCAAACATTGGAATTAGTTGAACTTCGTGAAACATGTCTTTGTAGATGTTTTAGTTAGATTTTCAACCCCACAAAGCTTGTTTCAATCAGAGGCTTGAAACTCTATATATGATCTTTTTAGTAAAAGGCGTCAGACGAAAAAACATAGACGTCAGAACGGGGTTTAGACAAGACTGCAGACGAGGCTCTCGAGAATTCTTGTTGATCGAGCTCATCCGAACGGCTTGCAAACGAGAATGCAGATGAGGCTCTCGAGAAAAATAGAATTCTTCGAGCGTCTGGACGACGTTTCTTCTCGTCCGAACGGCAGCACTTTTGTTCAGTATTTTGCTTATTGAATTACGCCAACAAGAACTTACAATAAGGATTTCCCTTCTACAAATAAGTTAGCCTATTATGCTAAACTTAATCAATTGAATTATTATTAAATCAAAGAATTCTCTCTCAAATATTCTGCGGAGTTTTATTTTTCTTTTAGCATACGGACTTGTTTTATCTTTTGGGTAGAAGATGAAGAGCTTCTCCTTATAGAAACAAAGACGCTATTCTTTGGTTAGTCACCTTAGTCTTTCACTACGTCATCGAAAACAAATCAAGAGAGAGCTAAGAATAATAAGCCTAAAGGAATAAGAATATATAATTGACTGCCATGTAAATATAGTAGTGTTCTTGAGATATTGTTAATTTATTATCTAGATCTCCTGCATATGATAATAGTTATCCATATTGTATTTTACTGGAAATGAATGCATAATACCTTTTTTTTCTAGAAGAACATTACAATTTACAAGATGTTCCTCTCCATATATAATACGCCAGCAATATTCTACTTTTGTGTGAGTTTGAGTCACTTATATTTTTATTTTAATATATTTTTTTTATGTATTAATGTATGTGATGGACTAATATTTTGAGATTTGTTTAACAACCCAAATAATGTATGCAAGCCAGTTATATGCATTTCAAGTTTCTTGAATCCACTTAAATTTACATCAAAGTCAGTAAATTAAGAACTGCTTCCAACAATTTAAAAATTAAGAAACAATATTGAATATTTTTTATATATGCATTGTCTCAGTTGGATTTTAAGGTTTATTTGTTTATTTCAATGTAAAATATTTTGAAATAATTGGCTGTGCATGTTTGGGAAATGAGGCCAACCTAAAGATTTTCTGTTAAGTGCAAAATACCATCTCTGTTTTTAATGATTTTTTTTTAAGGCCTAAAATATTTTGATCCATAATTTATCATTTTTGTTGGAACAAGTGGTTTATATTCTAGTACTGGCCCATTAGGTGTAATTAGTTTATGTGGACTTGAGGACAAATAAGTTGTGGGGGATATTTTGGGGTTTTCCAAAATACTTATAATTAAGGTTTGCCTATAAATATGTTATGTTGTAACCCTAAATCATTGAATAGAAAAATTGCCGCTCTCTCCTGTGGACGTAGACAAATTGCCGAATCACGTTAAATCTATGTCTAGATTCTCTCATGATCTCTCTTTTTGATTCCATATTTTTCATCATTTTTGTGCACGGTAACAACAATTTTAAATCCCTTTGTCCAAAATTTTGCTTCAATAATAAGTACTATACTTTTAAACTAATTATTGGAATGGGATCCTCTCCAGTCCAAAATAGACTGGAGGGTATCCAGTTCATGGTCAGGATCTCTTTAAAGAGATCTAATGACCACAAAGATGCTACATGTCTTATTTATATAAAAATAATAAAATATTATTTAATATTTTTAAAAAATAAATAATAAAATAATACCTTCTTCTTCCCTTTTTTTTTTTGATGTGGCCCTTGGGGTGGTCCGGCCACCCCCAAGGGCCAAACAATTTTTTTTAAAAAAAATTTCTTTGGCCGTCGTGGGTGGCTGATCCACCCCCAAGGGCCATGGGGCTGGCTTTGGCCACCCCAGACTGGCCGGTTGGGGGTGTCCGACCCCCGACAGCCAAATCGAACTTTTTTAAAAAAATTTGTTTGGCCCTTGGGGGTGGCCGGACCACCCCAAGGGCACCTTTTGGCCGTGGGGGGTGGCTTCGGCCACTCCAGACCTGCCAGCATGGGTGGCCGAAACCACTCGCAAGGCCAAACGGTGGCCCCTGATGGTGGTCCGGCCACCCCAAGGGCCATATTAAAACAAAAAAAAAAACAAAAAAGTATTATTTTATTAATTATTTTTTAAAATATTAAATAGTATTTTATTATTTTTTAATAAATAAGACACGTAGCATTGTTGTGGTCGTTTGATCGCTTTAAAGAGATCCTGATCATGAACTGGATACCCTCCAGTCCAAAATGGACCGGAGAGGATCCCATTACCTAATTATTAGAATAAAATATAGTTGGTGAAATGTCTTAATTAAGAGTTCTAGATAATATTGATTCAAAAAATGTATTCTTGTCCTTATTTATTTGTCTATGTTAATTTTTTTTTTCTTCAGCATAGCAGCCCGTGAGACTATGTTGTCACAAATAGCATGTGGCTATCTGTTGGGCAAATATATTTGTTTCATTTTTAAATCCACAATGTTTCCTTTTAAATCCCTTTGTCCAAGCATTGACTTTGTAATAACGATGGGGTCTTAGGTTTTTGCTATAAATAATCCTCGAGGCCTGACAGAAACTGCATTGCACTCCTTCAGCATTGATTTGTTCAGAAAGAGTGTAGCAGTACTCTATTATCCACTGATTATCTTATCTATACAGGTATTTGTTTGTCTAATATCATCACCATCATCTATCTTAAATTGTCTGATTTATCCAAGTACATGCACCAATTATAATATATCATGCTTTGAGTTAATTACTTGAAAATGCTTTGATTTATGATAAATATCATTGCTAATCAAATTTTCTTTTGGAAACCAAAAATAAAAAAAAATAAAAAAGTTATGGATTTTTGGGTTCCAGTTATTTTATTCAGGGAGCTAGATATGGAAGATTTAAACGTCCCCAGCAGATTTTTTGGAAGTAAAATTGCTTGTTGAAATTTGTCCAAGGCTTATAAATGTTTTGATATAGAACAGTTTATCTATTGCATCCAGCAGGTCAAGCGTTTCATATGATCAAATTCTTAGATAGAATGTACATATACTTTTTTTCTTTGCATTCTACGTTAATCATCTTGCTTATATATATCTCTATTGAGTTGATATGCTCTATCCACCATTAATTTTTATTCTTATTTTCTTTTAGCTAAGGGTGGATGAAACATATCAATTCAATGGAGATATACTCAAAATGAACACCAGAATGCTAAGAAACATTTATCTTTTTTAACGGCCAAAAACTTTACAAAGAACGAGAAAATAGTCAAAACAAAAATAACTTTTCTATATTTTCTATAATTTTCACACACACGCACACAAATATATATTTTAGTAGTATTTCACCCAAAACATAGTTCCGTAGTATGTCATCTTCTTTTGTTAGATTATATTTGAGATTGTGTTTAAAAAATAGAGCCTTTAAGTAAAAATGATTTAGCAGAAGTTTTATTATTATTTTTTTTTCAAAAGCGCATTGGTCATTTTTAAAGTAAACAAAAAAAAGATCAAAGAAGTAATTTCAATTTTTTTTTTTTTTGGTTGGCACAGTTTTTTAGATACTAAAATTATTTTTTAAACTCTAACGCAATATTAAAGAAGCACTTGTTGATGTGAAAACAAGGGTCAGTGAGGTCTTGTGTGAAATTAGTACTCGACTGTGATGAAAGAGTTTCACAATTTTTTGATTTTAATTATGTTGTAACTTTTATATTTAACTTTTGAGAAATGCTATTCACCAATTTTTAAGTGTACATTTCATAGCATTCTCTTTGTTTTTTTTGTTTTCTGTTTTTTGTTTATTATTTGTGTTTCTTTTTTATTTTATTTTATTTTTATAAAGAAAAAAGTGAATGTACCACATAGCTAGACAAGAATGTTGAGTAGTATTTTTCATAATTGTCATATAATTATAATGTTATTGAACAATTAATTAGATGAATAATACTATTTAGTAGACTCTTATACGATTTTTTTTTTTTATATAATTTTATGATGTGACAATAAAAATTAGTTATTGGATTAGCATTTCTTTAAAAAAATAAAAAATAAAATAAAATCAAAGTCCAATTTTTACTCCACATTATCCCAATTATATGACATTGTATTTGAGTATAATAAATAGTACTACTATTAAATAGATTGAGCTAGAGTTTTAATTATCTATATACTTTAACAACAATATTAATAGAAGAGAGGTATGGAATCTTAAATGACAGAGTTTTCCTTTAAAACAAGTTGGAAGAATTTTCTTTGACATAATCTATAATAATAACACGTCTTTCGAACATGTGAGAAACACATAATTTTTTAATAGTAAGGATAAACTTGAAAATATTTTTATTAAAAAATCATGCGTTTATATATTTCAAAAAAATAAATAAATAAATTATGCGTTTCTTCCATATTCATTATTCCCCCAAACTTACTTCCTCCAACTTAGGTAGGTAGGCGAATAACTTTGTCCACGCTTGTGTTTTCAATTTTTTATTATTGGGATTGTGCCGCCAAGAAAGGTACGTAAATAGCTATAGATGGTTGCGTTTTTAATTGGATGATGCCAAAAAAATAAAAAATAAAGTACAATTAACTTTTTTTAAAAAACAATTCTGTCCACATCATAACAATAATTTTTTTCTTTACATTTTTTGTTGTACTCGAATTTTAATAATGAGAACGAAAACTAGGAAGAAAAATAGAAAAACTAGATATTATAATAAATTTTTTTTTTAAAAAAAAAAATTAAGGCTAACATCGAACTTCTTTGTAAGTTTTAAATATGTTATCAAACTTTCACATGATTTTTGTATTTGGATTTTTCTTTTAAGTTATTGTGTTGATGAGTATGCTTACAATCTTTATATATTTTAATTTTGTAAACTATACTATTGTAGTTAATGTGTTGATGATTATATAGAAAATTCAACATATAAAGAATTGTCTAAATCAACTGAATAAATTAACGTAAAAAAAAAATTATAATTTACATTTATATATTTTAAATGGTAGTAATTAAGTAATTTTTCGTTATTCTTTTTGTTATGTCTCACATTGAGAAAATATAAAAAAAAATAAGTGCTTAATATATATAAGTTGACCTTAACTTATTAGCTTGAGCTTTTGAGGTAACTGTGTTCAACTATTTATATTAATATACTTATGGTAAAAAACTCTGTAACTACTTTATATCTCAACACATTTGTTTTGTTATTTATATAATTTAATAATTTCAACAATCAATTTAATGTTGCGTCATGATGTGTGTGGATGTCAGAGTGAGGGAGTGGCAGTAGAAGTGTTTATAGCATTTCTATATATACTTTATATAGATATATATCATTGAGTTGTTGAGCATTCTTTGGTGCCATTCGTGCAGAAGCTGGGCGTTTGTACCAATCACACTTGCCTGATTCTACAAGGGGCAAAATGGCTCATCCTCAGAATCCTTACAACCTATACCTTACAGAAGGTTTTTTCCTGTCAATCATCAGCTATATATATATATATGTCGTTTAAGGTGTCAGTCTAAAGAAATGACGTTAACATGAATTTGTTATTGAATATTGTACCAGCGGATGTGTTGATGGGGGGTTTGGAAGAACAGGCTCAAGGGATAAATGAATGTTGTCAAAGGATGCAAACTAAGATGGCTGAACTCATGGCGGCATTGGCTCCAAATGCAAGGGGTACCAACGACTGATGAGGATTAGACTTGGAAGACTGAATTATATACTTGTGCTGTATTTGCTATTTGGGGCACTGTTTTATAATTAACCAAACAAATCTATCCTGTTTATTTGAGTTTCTATGTTATATGTACTTGGTTGGATTTTTTAATGTCTGTCTTATCTTTATTACCATATGTCATGTTTACTGTCTATAGAAATGACGCTAACATTAATTTGTTATTGAATGTGCAGCGCAGTTGAGTTCGCTTTTGGCAGAAAATGGAGGGGACTTCAGGGGCTTGTTCCATGAAATGCAAAATAGGATGCGTGAACTCACCAATACTTCGGCGCAATTGCGTGGTAAATTGGATGGAAATTGAGGGTTGGCGCCTGGAGATCGATGATCGTATTATACTTGTGCTGTATAGCCTGTATTCGACGTTCGGTGCACTGTTCTATAACCAAACAAATCTATCCTGTTTATTTTAGTTTCTATGATATGCTTGTGCTGTATTTTCTGTTTGGTGCGCACTGTTTTATAACCAAACAAACCTATCCATTTTATTTGAGTTTCTAAGTTATGTATTTGGTTGGATTTTAATGGCTCATGCGGTGTAAAAAAATTGGAATAAGTATAAAATTAGATCTTTGTGGTTTGCTTAAATTATAAATCACTCCATGTCATATGAAAGTGAACTCAAAGATTGTTGTGATATGCCAGAATAATAATAATTTAGTTCCTAGGGTCGAATTTCATTAAAGCATTTGATGAATTCTATTTTTTTTTTTTTTTGGGTAACAAACCAAACATTCATTCAAACAAAGAGGTTACAAACGACATAAAAGAAATAAAGGCAAGCTTACTAAAACTCCAACCGGACAGATCTCAAAAAATAGGGAAGAGATCATAAAGGAAAAAGAAAAATGCGAATGCAGTCCAAGAAAACTCTTGCCGCGGCGCACACTAGTGATGGATACTACCATCGGGAGTACAAATACCCCTATCAAACATCTAAACAAGCTTCCTAAAAAGCCATGGATATTTAGATGAAAAGTAACTGTGGAAAAAAAGTTTCCAAAAAGAAACCAAAAAGAAAAGAAAAAAAGATCAACTCCAAAGAGTCTCATTCGGTTCGGCTTAACCAATAAGCAACACAACAATAGAAAGTTACAGAAAATAACAACGTAAACTCAAAAAACAGCAACTGCTTTGGAGGAGGTCATCGGTGGTGAACTGTATGGCGCGTGGGACCCACACGTCGGCGAGTAAGATCCACGCACAGGAGTGTGTGGTCCACTCGCTGGCACGTCGATGTAATGCTCTCAAAATTAGCCTCTGCAAATCCGGGGAGTCACTGGTAATTAACCCATTTAAGCCAACTTGTGACTAAACGGGAAATCATCTTTCTATAATCATCAGAGTAAATGCATGGGAAAGTGAATAAATCTGATAAACTAATAATCATCAAGTAAGATCATGGAGCTGCTAAGCATTAAAGACAAACCTGTAATCACAAGCAAAACCTAACCAGATAGACAGTAGCAGCCATTGCCACTTCCAGAGTAATGAATCAGATTACCTAGAGAATAATAACAGCGTAAGTCTAACAACTTAGTAAGTAAACCTTACAACATAGGTATGACATGAGCTCAATTAATGGAAGTAAACGTGCATTTTGAGTAAGAATCAAAAGAGGCATTACCTCCGTTAATACACCATTTTAGTAAGGTTTAGATTTTTTGTAAAAAGGTCTTGGTGTACTATCGGCGATAACCACCTAATATTTTAATGCAGGAAAAAGCTCGTGCATTATAGGTCATAACTCTCATATATGGTCTACCCGAGATATTACCCCTTCTCAGTAAGGTTTGTGATGTCCCGACAGACTTATAGTACAATGCCGGTACCCCAGCCATTGCACAACATACTGTACGTAATACTAGCGGCACGACCAAGTCCGACCTCGGGTGGCCCACACCACTAATGACGTCCGTCCTGTAGTGACCAAGCCATTAGGAATGGCTGCACCGTGGTTGATAAGCGCCGAATGTTGCGCATTCAAGCCCCTTAACTTGCATATGTTAATTCCTTATTATTGTTATTTGTTTGATTTTGTGTTGTTTTTGTGTTTTCAGGTATTTAATAAAGATGCAAGAAAAACTATTGATTTTGGATTTAAAGCACAATTTGAGAGGACCTAGAAGATATGATTAAGCTTAACAAATCACAATAGAGGACATATATGATGTGGTTAAGTTTAATCAAATCAAGGAAAGGATAAAATCAAAATTTCTCCACTTGGAGTCAAAATCGGATCGGATAGAATTTCAGATTCTGAACTCGTCTCAGTATTTTGGCCATAACTTTCATCTCAAATATCGGATTAAGGTCATTCCAACGGCATTGGAAAGCTAATTCAAAATTATACAAATCATGATGAAATATAATTTTCCTAAATCAGACTCCCGCTATGCCAAAATCGTCTCCCGATTTGTACATGGATTGACTCCTAATTTGACTAAGAGATTGAAATCCGAATTTTCTAGGTTTCCTAGGACTTATAGGGCTTGTCTACTCCCTATAAATATGCCTCTAAGTTTCAAGAGAGAGGGACTTAGTTTTAGACATAAATTAATTCTTGGAGGCTTAGCGGAGTCATGAGCGGCTAAAACCCCTTAGTGGGGTACTGATGTAACCCTTTCCAAGCACAATGGTGATTGTATTTGATTTTATTTAATTCAATTTATGTATGTTGATTGCATAACTGTGAGGATTGCAACTCTAGATTTCTGTTCTTAATATTCAATGCAATTGTTATTCAATTCAAAACCAATATTTGCGAAATTCTATTCTTATCTTAGAAATTATTTTGCCTATATTGAACTTAAATCAACCTTATTTTCTGTGATTATAAGATTGATTGTTATGCAATGAATTTTAATAGACATATGATTAATAGGATTAAGATAGGCCATGCCTAGGGAAGACGGGTCGTACTACACCATAGTTTAGTGTAATTTAGGTAGACGATCCGTGCCAACCGAAGATGGGTTATGTTATTCCATTGATTGTATGAAACGTATTAAGGGATTTTATAGTTTATGCCTAGGGAAGACGGGTTGTGCCGCATCTCAGTGGTAGGTGGACGATCCGTGCCAACCGAAGATAGATTATCCTTATCCCTTGATATTGTATTTTCTTGTTCTTTTATAACATGCATATTCTGAGTTTCTAAAATTAAATATGGTTACCATTGTTGTGCGGATTGTGGTGAAGTCGGTACCTTACTTCTCTCTCTCATATATTTACTCTTAATCTTACGTTTATTTTTATGCACTTTAGTTTTAAGAAAAACAAATCAATCTCTTTTGTTTAATTAAGTTAATTTTAATCTTTCGAATTTAGTAGCAAAACCCCTACAGTCCTTGAGGTTCGACACCCTCAATATAGCCATATCCTACAGGATTCGTTCTATTACGAGTGGTTATTTTATAATTGATAATTTTGATCACGAAATTACCACATCAATTTTTGGCGTCGTTGCCGGGGACTGTTAACGGTTTTGTTATTAAGTTTTAAGGGTTAAGTTTAGCTTAATTTTTATTTTGTTTTCTTTTCGTTAATTTATGTTTTTGAATTTTAATATTTTTGTTCAAGTTTCTCGATCAATCCGCAGGTGCCAATCTCTGTGACTGCGCTCGATCGCCACCCGTGTGTGATCGAGCGCAGGTCTGCAAGCAAGCAACAAGCCGCTACAATCGAACCTCAGCCCCTGCATTCGTTCCTCTCTTCGGCAGTGCTATCGAACGCACCCTGAAGTGCTATCGTTCGCTCTCTGGACAGACTCTTCTGCATCCTCATTCAAGCACACTTGCGGGCCGTTTGTGAGTTTTTATTTTTATTTTTAGTTTTTATTTTTTTTTTCTTTTATTCTTTTATTTATATTAGTTTAGTTCATGTGGGGAAGCATTCCAACACCCCATGGACCATGTTCATATTGCAATAGTCCTTATCATCATGTTAGAAATTGTTTTATCGCGGGACAATTTTCTAATTATTCTTATGAGCATATGAATAGGCCGTTCTCTAGACCGGGGAATGAATTTTATTCTAATTCTTATAACCCGGCATGGAGCAACCAGTCTAACTTCTCGTGGCAAGCTCAAGATCATGGAAAGTATGCTCCACAAGGTCATGAACTGCACCATCAGCCATATTCGCAATTCAATGATCAATCCTATTCCCCTCAATATCAAGCAACTCCACAGCAGCAATACCAGGCCGCACCGCCTTCTCAGTATGATTCAAATTTTGAAGACCTAATGCTGCAAATGATGAGTAATATGAGGGATAGGGTAAATGACACGGTGGACAAGATGACTCAGACAATAAAATCTTGCTTTGAATCCATTGTCAAGATAGAAACTTACGAAGAGGAGCCATCTCCCATCTATTGGCTTCCACAACAATACCAGGCTGAGCCACCTCCTCAGAAAAATTTCAATGTTGAAGAATCTATCGCCAAGATAGAAGCTCACCTCGAAAAAAGCATCAACCACCCCAATAGAGAGGACAGAGAGTTTCAAATTCAGTAGGTGGCTAATCCTGATGAACACTTCATGGTGGATGAGAGTGCTTCTTGTCATAAGAAAGCTATCACCACACGGAGGAGTGGAGAGGTGGTCGAAAACCATGTGGAAGAGAGGAAGGAGGAGAAAAAGGAAGAGCAAATTGAGGCCCCACTAGATCTATACTGGGAAAAAGGCAAGGAAGTGAGCACTGCGACTTCTTCACCATCAAGTCTTATTCCCGAGACTCCATGTGAGCCTCGAGCCCCTATTCCAGGTAATCTAAAAATTTCATTTTTAGATATAGATGACATTCTCCCGGTCATTAGTTCTTATGACTTACCAAAAGGCCAGGAGAATAGACTGTTAGGGCTGTTAGAAGAGCACAAAGAGACAACCGAGGTAGAAAAATTCCCTGAGTATTCTCCTCATTTTACTCCAGTTCATGATTCCCTACTGGATGAGAAACTGTTTGAGAATACTCAGAGGGAGCTACCTCAATATGCAAAAATTCAAAATTACCTATCTATAGGTAAAATCCATTCTTTGTGGTCCAAGAGAAGAAAAGATTGGTGTTTCAAATTTAAACTTAAGGGTCAGAGAACACTGAGTGCATCAAGGATGTGGATTCCGTTGAATTGGCGGATTCCATATATTTTGACTAGATGAGTCAGCTTCTTAGGTCCAAGCACAGGCCCTGTGCACTTGAACTTCACTCCACTAGGGTACATGATCTCCATCCAGGTTTATTTTATCCATTGTTGTTTCATTCTTTGATTATATTTTTACAACAATGTGTTGCACTTGATTATTTCTTGGTTGGAGTATCAACATCTTTTTCAAGATGTGTTTTTGGATACAAGTTTGGGAGTATGATATACCCACATCTGCTCATTCAAGTACTCCTATACCCTTAACCTTATTTTTCAGTTCTGTACATACATTGGGGACAATGTATGATTCAAGTTTGGGGGTATGAGAGACACATTTACACACACTTGTCCTGTTTTTGAAAAAAAAAAAAAAATGCATGTTCATGTTGTCTTAAAATTTTGGTTGACTTAAAAATTTGTGATTTGATTTCATCAGTGAGCTTAAAATTTTGAACACATGATCTAATGTTGGATTTTTAAGTTTGTTACTTACTTTAGGCAATTGAGAATTCACATGTTTGATTTGCTCTAACACAAGCACATTAGCACATGATTGGTGGGGTATAACATGTGGTTTTAATGTGTATGTCTCTATGTTTTGGGTGACACTGGATGATTCATTGGTTGGATACATTGGCATAAGAATATTTAAAAAAAAAAAAAAAAAAGTGATCATTGATAAACTTTTCACTGAGTAACTGGGTCTCTTGCCTCAAAGTATTGAGTGTTCACGTCAAAAGGTGAAGAGATTTGATTTGGTTAACTTTATGAAAAAAAAAAAAATTGATGATAATCATTGATAAACTTTCCACTGAGTAACTGGACCCCTTGCCTCATTAAGCATTGAGTGTTCATGTCAAAAGGTGAGGAGTTTTGATATGGTTAACATTATGGCTAGTTTAGTTTCGTAGCCTTTTTGACTTGAGTTAGTAAGTTCTTAGGGGTGTCTTTACACCTAATGCTCTAAAGCCATCTGGTTTGGGAGTCATTGGCTCAACACTCGCTACATGAGTCAATTAGAAAGCTCAAGGGAACTAAACACTGTAGAGCCTAATAATAAAAGAAAGAATAAGAAAAGTATGCCCGTGTTGTTCATTCTGGTAGGACTTTCAGTGAATCTTGAGGTATTGAGACATTGCACATTGAAATTATTTGGAAGCTTCATAATCTTGTGCTAGTTCACTTTACACTGTTTCGAACTTGTGATGCCTTAACTTGCCTGTTGTAAGTAATTAGACTTTAATTTCTAATTCATTGAGAAGATGAAGTTTAACTTTTTAAGCTTGCTAATGAATGAAAATCATGGTTTTGAGTGATGCTTTAATTTTTAGATAACATGAACTGTGCATAATGTTTGTGGGTATCATTGCTGGAAAACCCTCACGAGACTCCACTCGTCCTCTAGGGAATTCCTAGGGGTTTAAAAGGCTTGTTGCATATGTTAAATGCAACCGTATATCCCACGGTAGCTGAATTTATCTTATTGTTCTTCAGTTTATTTTCTGTTTTGTATTGCTAAGGGACTAGCAATATGTAAGTTTGGGGATGTGATAAGCGCCGAATGTTGCACATTCAAGCCCCTTAACTCGCATATGTTAATTCCTTATCATTATTATTTATTTGATTTTGTGTTGTTTTTGTGTTTTTAGGTATTTAATAAAGATGCAAGAAAAACCATTGATTTTGGATTTAAAGCACAATTTGAGAGGACCTAGAAGATATGATTAAGCTTAACAAATCACAATAGAGGACATATATGATGTGGTTAAGTTTAATCAAATCAAGGAAAGGATAAAATCGGAATTTCTCCACTTGGAGTCAAAATCGGATCGGATAGAATTTCAGATTCTGAATATGTCTCAGTATTTTGGCCATAACTTTCAGCTCAAATATCAGATTAAGGTGATTCCAGCGGCATTGGAAAGCTAATTCAAAACTATACAAATCATGATGAAATAGAAGTTTCCTAAATCGGACTCCCGCTATGCCAAAATCATCCCGCAATAGAAGGAAGCAAATCTGGAAGAATCACATTCCGATTTGTACATGGATTGACTCCTAATTTGACTAGGAGATTGAAATCCGAATTTTCTAGGTTTCCTAGGACTTCTAGGGTTTGTTTACTCCCTATAAATATGCCTCTAAGTTTCAAGAGAGAGGGACTTAGTTTTAGATGGAAATTAATTCTTGGAGGCTTAGCGGAGTCATGAGCGGCTAAAACCCCTTAGTGGGGTACCGATATAACCCTTTCCAAGCACAATGGTGATTGTATTTGATTTTATTTAATTCAATTTATGTATGTTGATTGCATAACTATGAGGATTGCAACTCTAGATTTCTGTTCTTAATATTCAATGCAATTGTTATTTAATTCAAAACCAATATTTGCGAAATTCTATTCTTATCTTAGAAATTATTTTGCCTATATTGAACTCAAATCAACCTTATTTTCTGTGATTATAAGATTGATGGTTATGCAATGGGTTTTAATAGACATATGATTAATAGGATTAAGATAGGCCATGCCTAGGGAAGACGGGTCATACTACACCCTAGTTTAGTGTAATTTAGGTAGACGATCCGTGCCAACCGAAGATGGGTTATGTTATTCCATTGATTGTATGAAACGTATTAAGGGATTTTATAGTTTATGCCTAGGGAAGACGGGTCGTGCCGCATCTTAGTGGTAGGTGGACGATCCGTGCCAACCGAAGATAGATTATTCTTATCCCTTGATATTGTATTTTCTTGTTCTTTTATAACATGCATATTCTGAGTTTCTGGAATTAAATATGGTTACCATTGTTGTGTGGATTGTGGTGAAGTCGGTACCTTACTTCTCTCTCTCATATATTTACTCTTAATCTTACGTTTATTTTTATGCACTTTAGTTTTAAGAAAAACAAATCAATCTCTTTTGTTTAATTGAGTTAATTTTAATCTTTCGAATTTAGTAACGAAACCCCTACAGTCCTTGAGGTTCGACACCCTCAATATAGCCCTATCCTACATGATTCGTTCTATTGCGAGTGGTTATTTTATAATTGATAATTTTGATCATGAAATTACCACATCAGTGGTCATGAAACCATTGGATCAAAAGCCCTTATATAACACACACATTTGACCATAACATGAAGTCTATATAGTATGCTCATGGCCGTTTATATCGCACGTACCGGCGTACCATGTCATACGATGCATCTTAACAGCTAATTAATAGTAAAATTACCAGGTATTTACAGAAAATAGGCATGCTCATATCATACTCGTGGTCAGTCAACTGACATATCCTACGTTTTAAGTAAAAAGGTTGTAAGTATCTACTTACCTCGTGCACTCGAATGAATCCTCTGACCAAGCTAAATCCTGTTATAACGGATACGAGACACCGTTATTATAAGCCTTACGAAACCTAGAAATATGGCTAAGCTACAGTGTGCTCTTGTGAAACTCAAAAACCGGTGCTCTGCCTACTGACCGTACGTCCGGTCTCGATGGCGTACGTCCGCTCAGTGGGTTAAGCACACTTTTGGGTTTTCAGACAGCACTCTATTCCTACATTATTTATAGACCTTTAAGCCTCTTTTAAGCTAACAAATAAGCACATGCAGCGTAAGAAATCAAAACACAATGAACTTTGAAAGAATCTTTTGAAAACATCATCTTTAAAGAATGCTTAATGAACATTTGGAAAACTCAACAAAGCAGAACTGGGGAATAAAACAGTGCTAAATATGAAAGGGAACAGAGATTACCCCAAAGCTAAGCATGGACTTGATCTCCCCTCCTTGGAAACTCCCTTTTTTAAGCTCTCTCACTCAATTCCTCTCTCAACAAGCAAAGAAAGGGTTCCGGCAGCCTAGGGGCACACCAGAGGATGGAAATGGGTGTATAGAATGAGAGGAGGGGCGGGGAATTTATAGGGAAAGTTTGCCACCAACTCCTTGACTGAATAGTGGACGTTCGGCCAACCTTAGCGTACGTCCGGTGGTTTTGCACAACAGTCGAAAGGGTGTTTCGTATGTCCAGGTATTAACCAGGGGGTATTTCAAAAAGTAGCGTATGTCCGTGTGGTCCCACGTACGTCCGCACTAGAGACAGGGGCGTACATCCGCCTAACCTAGCGTACGTCCACCTTCAGAGGGTTAATGTTTGTCTTCTATTTTCTAAGGGATCAAGATGTAGTTAGGTTAACGCTAAGGGTTTTAGGCATTGTTAAAACAACTTTATTGAAAGCCTTTGTTGATCGCTCTTATGGAAAGGATTTTGAATAACAAAAGGGTTGTTTTTATCGAGGTATTACAGTCGATGTTGGAATGGGGCACATAACACAGTGCCGAGGATGCTAATTGAGAAATGCGTTTCGGCCAAGGGCTGATGGGGAGGAGGAGATCAGACTTTGAAAAGGTCGATCTTTAAGACTCCATAGATCTTGCCGGCGAAACGTTGAGGGAGATGATCCACAACGGGGGAGAAGCTGCCGAAAAGGGGTGGAAGAAGCAGCTGATGTTTAGTGAGGGTTGGGATAGATTTAGAGCAAGGTCTAAAGAGATAGGAGTTCTCTCCTAAAGAGAGAAACCCAGCAAAAAGAAAAGCATAAAACTGAAGAAAAAGGAAAGAGGAGGAGGAAACAACAAGAACTGGTTTTTTCATTCAAGGAGAGAGAATGGAGCCTTTTTTTTTTTTTTTTTTTCTTCTTATTTCCGCGAGTTTGATGAATTCTATTAGATGTCACCTCAATACCAATAAAATGGCGCTGAAAGATTTTATTGAAAAAATGAAAAAGAAAAAACCCAAATGTATTAATTCCAATTTGTGGAGAAAAATCATGACAATTGGATGCATTCTAAGATTTGGATGAACTAATCTCATGACCTATACATTTGTGCAGCAAGTTTGTCTTCTTTTTTCCTTTGTGTGTGAGCATGTGTGTTTCTAATTGTTCTTTTGCTTCATTATTTGTTACTATTGTTTTGGCCCACAGAAGGTAACACTTTGGCCTAAGATAAATGAAAATTGGCGCATGCATATATATGCAGAAGGTGTCCTTAAGAGAAAAATTCACAATGCAGGTTTTGCAAGATAACATGGTACGTATAAGCACATAGAAATTTTGGGGTACCAAATCTTTTACTAAGATATAATACTAAGATGTTGTTGAGCATATTCATTGGAAATGATCAAAACAATTAATACAGATAAATGCAACGAGTACCAATGAATAAGCTCCACGTCATCTTGGTATCCATCTTTTGGTAAAAAAATTGGTAGCCATAGGATTTCTCTAAATGGATTTGCAACACTTTTTCATATGTGACGCTGAGAATAACTAAGATTGTTCTTACAACGGATAATAACCATAGAAACAAAATTAAAAGACACATGCATAAGTGAAATAACACTAATGTCAATTTTGTTATGAATGCATTCATGCATTTGGTGGATGACCATTTAGTTCCATCTCTTGGAATTCTACACATTCATGTTATCTTTTAGAATTCCTATAACATTCATGTAATATATTGGTGTAGCCTTTTGATTCATGTACTACCTTTTCATATTCCTTAACCTCCCATTATGATTGCATGTTTATAAAAGGGTGTATTGAGTAGTATGTAAAATATACAATAATATAGAAGAATCATACCTAGTTCCTGAAGAATTAGTTTAACATATTGCAATCTCTTTATCATGTCTTGTTGTTTTCTTTGATTTTACAACATGTTATCACCATGAAGCTCTAGCCAATTATTATGTTCTTTTGATCTTCAACATCCGTGAGGTATTCTCAATTCATTGTAAGTTTCTTTAACATTTAGTAATCTTATTATCTATTTTGTTAATTAAAATTCTAACATATGCTTAGAAATTTTCAATGTTTTAAGAATCTTGTTATAACATTTGCATATTATGATCCATGAGAGATTTATATGAACTATAATGTCATTATACTAATGTGTCGTACAATTTTATATGCCTGAAGCATATAAAAACTGAGTACCTTATGGTAAAGCATCCCTTGACCTCGTTGAATAATTTAAGGGAGAGATATGAGCACTAGAAGACAATTATCCTCTCAAATACTAATTATGATTGGATGCACCTGAAGTTGCAAGATTTCAAAAGTGTCAGTGACTATAACTCTACACTCTTTAAAATCAGCTCACAATTAAAATTATGTGGAGAAAAAGTCACTGATGTGGATATGTTAGAAAAAACATATACCACATTTCACGCCTAGAATGTGCTCCTACAGCAACAATATTGAGAGCAAAATTTCATAAGATATTCTGAACTAATATCTTATCTTCTAGTAGCTAAATAAAAAATTGATTTATTAATTAAAAATCATCAATCTCGTCCATCGGGTTCTACACCATTTCCTGAAGCAAATGGAACCTCATTTCATGGTAATAAAGGAAACCATGGTCGTGAACGTGGTAAAAAAAATTATAGAGGTCAAGGAGAACGTACTTATAACTCTTACAAAAAGAAATACTCCATACCATCAGAAGTGGAACCACACTAAGGCGAAACAAAATGAAAATAAAGGTTTACAGAATAAACCTACAAAGAACTATGGAGGTAAATGTTATAGGTGTGGTATGAAATGACATTGGTCGCATACCTGTCGTATGCCTAAATATCTGGTAGACCTATATCAAGCCTCCATGAAAGACAAAGAAAGGGGGATTGAAATGAATTTTGCTAATCACAGTAATCCGATTGATTATATTGTTTTTCTTGATACTCATCTTGATGTTTTTGATTTCTTTATAGTCTCTAACACACACACAAAAAAATAAAAATAAAAAAAAATAAAAATAAAATTGATCTTTTGATTTGTAATGAATATGTCTACAACAATTAATATGTTTTCATTATGTCTTAGTCACAGTATGTTTACATTGTCAAATTTAATTATATTTTTTTATTTTCTTTTTTATTAATGAAATTTAATATATATTTTGTTTATATATGGAGGCATGAGTCATATTAATGGAATGATTAATTCCAAAATAATTGGTGAAGATTTGTGTCTTGTAGACATGTGTACAACGCACACAATTCCTAGAGATAAGAAATATTTTCAATACTTGATATTAAATAAAGCTATTATCAATACAACATCAGGTTCATCAAACCTAATCGAAGGCTCTGGAAGAGCGAATATCATATTGTCTAAAGGAACAAAATTTTGCATTGACGATGCTTTGTATTCTTCTAAATCTAGAAGAAATTTAATTAGTTTTAAGGATATTCATCTAAATGGTTATCATGTTGAAACCACTAATGAAGGTAGTGATGAATATCTTTATATTACATCAATAATTTCAGGCGAGAAGCTCATATTAGAAAAACTGCTTGCTTTCTCTTCCGGATTGTATTATACAACAATAAGAACAATTGAATCATATGTTATGATGCACCAAAAATGCTCTAATCCAAAGATGTTTATGCTTTGGCATGATCGTCTTGGACATCTAGGAACAATTATGATGCATCGAATAATTGAGAACTCTCATGGGCATCCTTTAAAGAATCAGAAGATTCTTTTACCAGGTAATTATCCTTGTGCTGCATGTTCTCAAAGTAAACTTGTTATCAAACCATCCCCTACTAAGGTAATTGTTCAATCTCAATCATTGTTACAAAGAATTTAAGGGGATATATGTGGGCTGATTCATCCTCCATGTGGACCATATAGATATTTTTTGGTTTTAATTGATGCATCAACTAGGCAGTCACATGTTTGATTGCTTTCTGCTCGTAATGTTGCATTTGCTAGACTTCTTGCTCAAATAATTAGATTATGAGCACAATTTCCTAATTATCCAATTCAATCTATTTGGATGGATAAAGCAGATGAATTTACATCTCAAGCATTTTATGACTATTGCATGTCAATTGGAATTCATGTTGAACATCCTATTGGTCATACTCAAACTCAAAATAGTTTAGCTGAATCATTTACTAAACAACTTCAATTAATTGCTCGACCCTTGCTTATGAAAATAAAATTACTTGTTTCTGCTTGAGGACATGCAATATTATATGGTGCATTATTAATTCGGATCAGACTAACAACTTACCAAAAATATTCCCCTTTGCAACTTGCATTAGGTCAACCACCAAATATTTTTTATTTTCGTATTTTTTGTTGTGTTGTATATATTCTAATTGCTCCACTCAATGCATTAAAATGGGATCTTAGCATAGACTTGAAATTTATGTTGGTTTTGATTCTCCTTCTATTATTAGATACCTTGAGCCTTTAACTGGTTTTATTTTTAAAGCATATTTTGAAGATTGTCATTTTGATGAAAACATGTTCCCGTCACTAGGGAAAGAAAAGTCGTTGCCAGAAGCACGACAATAAATCACTTGGAATAATTCGACATTGTCTCATTTTGATCACCATACAAATAAATGTGAACTAGAAGTTCAGAGGATCATTCATTTGCAAAGTATTGCATATCAATTGTTGGATGCTTTTACTGATAACAAGAAAATAGTTAAGTCTCACATTCTAGCTGCTAATACTCCAGCGAAGATAGAAGTCCCTGTAGGACAATCAATTAATATAGCAACAAATGAGTCTAAGGCACGCCTGAAGCGTAGAAGACCTATTGGTGCAAAAGATAAGATTCCCTGGAAAAGAAAAGTACAAGGAAATGAAATCGGCACTCCTGAAGAGGCCTTACCCATAAAATCGGCAACGAAAATTGATCCATCCAAACTTTCTGTACAAATTTCTCTTGGAAATGAATACCCTAAAGTGGAACCTCTTGAAAAGGAATCTTCTGAAGCGTTACCCCTTGAAGAGGAACAGGTACCTGAAAATAATGAGATCTTAATAAATTATATCTAAACACCTTGGGCAAGCACGCCAAAATTTTAAAATTTCTAAGCTTTTTTTTTTTTTTTTCAACAATTTACTCTTTGGATCAATTGAAATGACAATAAAATTTTTGCTGTCAAAATATTTTAACAGTTGTTAGTCTTGGTCAAAATACACTGTTTTACCTTATTAAAATATTAATTTTTTTATTTTAATTTTAAAATTTAAATCTAAAAAAAAAAATCTTAAAAAAAAACCATGGGGGTGGTTGAACCACCCCATAGAGGGTGGATGGTCACCCCATTTTGCTTGTGGGGGTGGTTCATCCACCTCCTAGTGCCAAACACTTAAAACAAATTTTGGGGGTTTGGCCCTAGGGGGTGGCCGAACCACCCCTTTGGCCCAAGGGGGTGGCTCGACCACCCCATACGACCGGTCTGGGTGTGGCCGAACCACCCCCATGGCCTAAGGGGGTAGTTCAGCCACCCCCTATGATGTTAGACAGAACTAGAATTATTCGAACAGCGTATAATAGCAGTAGAAACTAAGAATTGAAGATAGAAAAGGGAATTCGGGAAGAGAGAAAATAACAAATAGGGAAGAGAAAATCCCTAATTGTCTTAAATAAGCAAACAGAGAAATAACTCTAAAAACTTAAATTTAATTGATAATATAAACTGAGTTGAAAAATAACAAAGATTAGATGCCTTTATATAGGCTAGGAATATCCTAAATTAACAAGGAAAAGAACAAACAAACCTAATTGGAAAAGGAAAACAAATCCTAATAGGATAACAATCCTAATAGGAAAGGAAAAATTCATTCCTTATTGAAAAATGAAAACTAAAGCATAAATAATAAATATACTTTAATATTATTAATTTTCTCCTGCATTAGTCTCTCCAGGTTGGAAAGAACTTGCCCTCCAGTTCAAATCATCTTTGCCTTGATCTTTCGGATGTTCAATTAATCCCTTCCATGCCGTATTTCTCAACATGAACATAATTTGGTGTTGGAAGAGAAACAACTTGCAACCCATCACAACTTGATTCTGAATAGTAGATTTGAAGTTTCTCACACTAGCTTGAGATAAATCAATCTTCACGCACTCTTCATTTATTTTCTCCAATTCACGCTCCACAAAAGGCTCCCAAAAAGGATCAATACTTTGTTGACCGCAAAAATTAAATGTCTTCTAAATATTCAAAACCAACATCTAAATTATTATTAGGAAAATTTGATAGACTAAAATCAAAGACCTCATCCTCTGGGCTCTCATCAAGCACATGGTGTATGGAATTGTCACCAAACACTGCCAAACTATCTGAATGATTTACCTCTTCCAACCATTCCTCTTCTTCAATAAAAATTGCAATACTCTTTGAGATATTTACCTCTTCCACTTGTCGCCTCAATTCTTCATGTTCTTTAGGACTCTTGTTATGGTACGGATGATTAGGAAGGTTAGACCCCGACACCACATCAAGTTGAGGTTGAATGTCTCATAATGGTGGAGCCTCTTCCGGTAATTTTGCTTGGAACATGTCGGAAAATCCCCCCAACAGCTCATTTAACAGCCCCAGTACCACTCCCTTGGCGTTGCTTTTCTTGCCCATCAACTCCTGCTTTGCTACAAATGATTGACCATCCCCTTGTGAAGGTTTTGGTCTTGGCTCTTGGTTAGGTAGCAATGTAAACTTGACTTTATCAACCATGAAGCTGTATCTGCTATTTTCTTCATCATGGGTAGAAGCTTTATCATGTTGCCATGGCCTTCCCAACAAGAGGTGACACGTATCCATGTCGACCACATCACACCACACCGTATCCATATACTTAGTTCCAATGGAAAATGACACTAGACAACATTTAGAAACTGTTACCTCATTTCCTTTCGTGAGCCATTCCAACTGACAGGGTGTAGGATGTCTCATGGTATTAAGCCCTAACTTTCGGACTGCTTCATCTGAAACTACGTTATTTGTAGCACCCCCAAAATTAGCCTTGGCTAATTTGGCAGAGTTACTGGCAATTACCCCAAATAAGACAACTTGTGACACAATGGGAAATTGCCCCTCTAACATCATTAGAGTAAATGCATAGGTAGGTGAGATAAATCTGATATAACTATATATCATTGAAACAAAGACATGGAGCAGCTATAAAATAACGATCACAAACTTGAATTATTAAGCAAGTCCTAAACCAATCAGATAGAAGCAACAGTGCCACTCCCAAAGTGAAGGTCAATTTCCTAAGAAAGTAGCAACAACGTAAGTCTAAAGACTTAGTAAGTAAACCGTACAATATAGGTATAATATGAGTCTCAATTAAATGAAAGTAAACATGCAATTTGAGTAAGAATCAAAAAGGGGGCATTATCTCTGTTAATACATCATTTAGTAGGGTTTCAGATTTTTAAAGATCATGGTGTACTATTGATCGGTGCCAAATTGTGTATATTTAACCCTCTTAACTTATATTTGCTAAGCCTTTAGTACTATTAATATCTAACGATTTTAGTTGTTTTTAGTGTTTTATGGTGTGCAGGTCATTGCATCAACACATGGCTACCAAAAGGTAAAATGGACATGAAGAGATGCCATGGACTTCCTGCCAGTGCGTTCGAACGCACTTGGTGCGTTCGAGCGCAAATGCGGTCGAACGCAAGGAGCACGTTCGAACGTAGGTCTAGTCAGCCGGCGTCTCGCGCTGTTGCCCTAGCCGGCCCTACGATTCCATCGCTTCCAGCTGGTGCCGTAGCAGTTATCTGCATTCGATCACAGAGTGTACAATCGAACGCATGCATCAGGGCGATCGAACGCAGGGCCTGCATTCGAATGCAGCCCTATGACCTGGCAGGACACCAGTTTTCTATAAATAGACCCCTTGTGCATTTTGTCCGCAGCTTTTTCTTTTGGGCAAGTTTTTAAGAGCATTTGCCATTGTTAGGCCCTGCTCTGCCCATTTACTTTGTAGCACTTCATTTTAATTTAATTTAATGCATTCCTTTCATTGTTCTTTACTTTCTTGTTACATGGGTGGCTAAAATCTTCAACTAAGGTTGAAGATGAAGCCTCACCCTTAGCACTTATTTAATGTTTTTACATTTATGCATTTACTTTCCGTCATTTTTAGTTAATCTTCGTTTCCTTGCAATTTATGTGGCAAAGTTGCTTTGATTGTCGTTTCGATGCATCGAAGTTTAACCCTTGTTGTGTTCCAAGCCGGGTGCACAACGGATGAGTGAACTTAATTAAATATCCACTGTGATCCATGGATATAGTGGATGATTCTATTGAGAATCACTATCCGTTGTAGTTCCTTAACGGTAAACACCTCAAGCGGTTCGACTAGTATCAAAATAGAAATAGAATATGACTTAAGTTCTAATCGATAGACGGAAGTGTGTGTTTTAATGTTTAAGCAAGTCTTTTTATTGGGTGAGGTGTAGTCTTTGACCTTACTTAGTTTTTTCCATTCATTTACGTTTTCTAGAATAGTTTTCATTTCTGCAAGTTTTGTGTTTGATTATACTACTCACTTTTGGAACTAGGTTAAAATAGAGTTAATTTAAGATTAATATTAGTTTTTTGAACAAACGCCATTCTTTGTGGTTCGATCCCGCATTTCGCAATGCTACACGGTCAACGACTCGTGCTATTGCGAGTGCATTCTAATTTGCATACCAAATTTTAGCGCTGTTGCCGGAGAACGGTTGTTTTTGTTTAAATTAATATTATTTTTAGATTGATTTTATTTTTCTACTAGTATTTATTTTATACAATTTCAATTCTGTCCTTAGTTAATTTTTGCTTTTTAATTAATTTTGGTTAGTTTTTAGAATAGTGTTTGGTAGTTTTTGGTTGTGTATATAGTTTTTGGAAAATCAGGTGCCGACAGTGCGGTCGAACGTAGTTCTTGCGATCGAACGCACTTGGGCCTATTCCATTCGGCCGCGTACCTGTGCTCGCGTTACACGCTTCTGCATGCGAGCGCGCACCTCTGAACAGACAAGCAGTGCAGTGCTACGTTCGAACGCACCTCAGTTGCATTCGAATGCACTTGTAGAGCCTGCTACATATGCATGTATGCGATCGAACGTGCTGCCTGCGCTAGAGCGCACCTCTGCTTCCTGCATCAACATACCCGAGGCAGTATGTATTTTTCTGTTTCTAGCAATTTTGGTTAATTGTTAACTTAGTTTTAATTGATCTTCCTACCTGTTTTTAGCATGTTTTCTGCTGTTGTTGGTTGTGTTTAGATTATTTTAATTTTTAAGTGATTAATTAATTTTATTTGTTAGATAGCAGATTAGTTAATTTATAGTTAGTTGTTTACTTATTTTTGCCATGTTAGTCTTTATTTGTTTTAGCTAGGTTGTTGATTTTATTTATTTTTTTATTTTTTTCTGTTTCTGTCTTTGTAGTTGCTGCATTTGTTAATATTTATTTAAAGTTGTTTAGTTTTAATTCATTTAGTGCATATAGGTTGTTGTTTTTGTAGTGTAATTTTAATTTAGTGTTTTACATTCATCTAGGTTCTTGTAGTTGTCTATATTTGCTGTTTTGTTTCCCTGTTTTTATTGTTTATCCATGCATGTTTGCTTGTTTAGCTTGCTGTTTTTCCTTAGTGTTTAGTTAAATTTTTGTTAGTTTATGCTTGGTCGGCGATAATTGAACTTCGAATTAACACCATTAGATCCCGACTTAGAAAGAAACATTAGGAGAGCGCGTAGAGCTCACGACGAGATGGGGGATAACCAAAGGAATCCAAGGGTGGAGGAGCACGAGGATAACCAAAGGAATCCAAGAATGGAGGAGCACGAGGATTATCAAGATGCAAGAGAAGGGAACGGGGATCATAGAAGAGCTGATGACATGGATTTCACGACGTCACTCTGGGAATTGTTTGCACCTACTGCGGTCAGTTCCCATTCGTGCATTGTGTTGCCACCGACTAATGCAACCCACTATGATCTAAAGCCACATGTAATCCAAATGTTACCATCCTTTTACGGCTTAGATCATGAAAATCCTTACTCTCATGTAAAGAAATTCAAAAACATCTGTGCTACCACCAAATTTCAAAATTTTTTGGAGGAATCTGTCTACCTCAGACTCTTTCCTTTCTCACTTCATGATAGAGCCATGGAGTGGTTGGATTCCAATGCACCTGGCTCCATCACATCATGGGAAGAGCTGTTGAAGCAATTTTACAACAAGTTTTTCCCAATGTCCAGAGTAAATGAGGCAAGAAAGGAAATCAGTTCCTTTACTCAGGATGAAGATGAGAAATTCTCAGAATGTTGGGCACGGTTCATAGATCTGTTGATAAAATGTCCCCCTCACAGATATGAAAAATGGCGTCTGGTGTAATTCTTCTACCAAGGGCTGTCTCAGCCCAACCGTAGTATGATTGAGTTGATGAATGGGGGAGCATTTCTAAACTTGTCGGGAGATTTAGCCTACAAGGCTCTGGAGAAAATTGCCGACAACTCCCAACACTGGGATTTCACGAGTTGTCGTGACAAATCTGCTCGAAACCCTAAGAAAGAGGGCTTCCTAGAGCTAAAAGGTGACACAGAGCTGTCCCAAAGGATGGATGCCATTGTCAAGAGATTGGATGCTCTGAGTATAGGGAAGCTTGTCAATGCGGCAAACACATTTCCAGTTGAGAGTTGTTCTGTCTGTGCTAGTCCCATGCACCAAGCACAGAATTGTCCATCGATGACAGTTTTTGCTGAGATGGAACAAGTGAACGCTTTCAACAACTTCCAAAAGCTGTCCAGTGGGCCATATTCTGAGACACATAATCCGGGGTGGAGGAACCACCCTAATTTCTCTTGGAAACAGAATCAACCCACCACAAATCAAGGAGGAGATCCTCATGCTCAAAATCACTATCCTCCAGGATTTTCTTCTCCTTATCAGAATCATGGACGCTCGGCTCCGCCAGCGTCATCATCATCTTATCAAGCCCCCACGCAAGCCCCAGCATCATCAACATAGTCACTGGAAGAGACCATGAGGGAATTTATGAAGATAACTGGTCAATCAATCAATGACGTGAGGCATTCCACCATAGTGAACACCCAGGCAATCTCAAAGTTGGAGATGCAGATGGGACAGTTGGCAAATCACCTTGGTGAGAGAGACAAGGGAAAGCTCCCGAGCCAAGCAGTAAACAACCCTAAAGCATGCAGTATTGGAAACTCTTCAAATCAGGAGCATGTACAGGCTATTGTTACTCTGAGGTCTGGGAAGAGAGTGGACAATAAAGTGGTGGACCCAGAAGCAGACCATGTTGAGGAAGAAAAGCCAAGAGATGAAGAGGGTGACGACTAGAAGGAAGGAGATGCTGAGCCATCTACGGTCACCCCTGTTATTAAGGAACCTCCTAGGGCGCTTGTGCCAAAAGCACCTTACCCTGAAAGATTACAAGCGCCCAAGAATGGAGGGAAGTTAGAGGACATTCTGGAGGTGTTCAAAGAAGTCCAAATCAATATTCCATGTTTGGACGGCATCCAGCAAATCCCTTCATACGCCAAGTTCTTGAAGGACTTGGTCACAGCGAAGAGGAAAATGAATGTCCCTAAAAAGGCGTTCATGACCGAGCAAGTTAGTGATATCCTACAATGCAAGTTACCCTGGATGTCCTACAATTACTTGCATGATAGGAGTTAGTCAGATTGAGAGGGCACTGTTGGATTAGGAGCAAGTGTGAATTTGTTGCCCTACTCAGTCTATTTGCAGTTAGGGCTAGGAGAGCTGAAGCCCACATCCATGACACTGCAACTTGCTGATCAGTCTGTGAAGATTCCACGGGGAATAGTTGAGGATGTACTGATTAAGGTGGACAAATTTTATTTCCCCGTGGATTTTATTGTGTTAAACACGGAGCTAGTTTAGGTGATAGGGAGTGAGATCCCTGTGATTCTAGGGCGACCATTTTTAACTACGACTAACGCCCTGATAAATTGTAGGTCGGGGGTAATGAAGATTTCTTTTGGAAATATGATGGTGGAGTTGAACATTTTTCACATCAGAAAACAACCACTTGATTATGACCAAATGAATCAAGTATGCTTGATTGAGGAGATAATTGATGAAGTCATTGAAGAATCAAGCATAGAGGACCCCCTGGAAGCATGCCTTGCTCAGTTTGGTGAAGATTTGGATTTGGATAAACTTATGGAGCAGGCAGATGCACTTTTTGAGACCGCTCCTTTGGTGAGCGAAGAGAAGGAGGAGACAGCTGTGCCTGATTCCCCGAAGAAGGAACTTAAGCCTTTGCCGGACAATTTGAAGTATAAGTTCCTAGGTCCAGCCGATTCTTTGCTAGTGATCATAGCTTCAGATTTGATAGATGCTCAAGAGGAGGAATTGTTAGAAGTTTTGAGAGAGCATAAGGAAGCTATTGGCTGGAATATTGAGGACATTAAGGGAATCAGCCCCTCGTTGGTTATGCGTAAGATACATCTGGAGGAGAATTCCAAACCATCGAGGGAACCACAAAGAAGGCTCAACCCAGCAATGCAGGAGGTTGTGAGAGCAGAAGGGATAAAATTGTTAGATGCTGGGATCATCTATCCAATTTCTGACAGCAAGTGGGTGAGCCCGATACATGTTGGGCCCAAGCGGGCCGGGTTGACGGTAGTGAGGAACAAGGATAATGAATTGGTGCCAACTCATATTTAGTCAGGTTGGAGAGTTTGTATAGACTGTCGGAAACTGAACGCTGCCACCAGGAAAGATCATTTTCCTCTTCCATTCATTGACCAGATGGTGGAGCGTTTAGCTGGGCACGAGTATTACTGCTTTTTGGATGGTTATTCCGGATATAACCAGGTCCCAGTGGACCCCGAAGACCAGGAGAAGACTACATTTACATGTCCCTTTGGGACATTTGCCTACCGTCGCATGCCTTTTGGGCTGTGCAATGCACCTGCTACTTTTTAGCGGTGCATGATCAGCATATTTTCTGACATGGTAGAGCGATTTATGGAGATCTTCATAGATGACTTCTCCGTCTTCGGTTCATCTTTTCAGGAGTGTCTGCTCCGCCTCACTTTGGTCTTAGTGAGGTGCAAAGAGAAGAACCTTGTGCTTAACTGGGAAAAATGCCATTTTATGGTTAAGTAGGGGATAGTACTGGGGCATGTCATATCTCAGAGGGGTATTGAGGTTGACAAGGCGAAGGTAGATTTGATCTCTAACCTTCCACCCCCACATACTGTAAAGGAAATCCGTTCCTTTTTGGGCCATGCAGGGTTCTACAGGCGATTCATCAAGGATTTCAGCAAGATCGCCAGGCCCTTGTGCAGGTTGTTGGCCAAAAAGACCCCGTTTGAATTTAATGAAGAATGTTTGAAAGCATTCGGGGCTCTGAAGGAGATTCTGACGTCCACACCAGTTATTAGACCACCCAATTGGGGTGAACCTTTTGAGATCATGTGTGACGCATCAGACTATGCTGTTGGAGCTGTTTTGGGGCAGCGAATTGATAAACTTCCCCATGTGATCTACTATGCTAGCAAGACTCTGAACGACGCACAACTCAACTACTCCACCACATAAAAGGAGTTGTTGGCGGTCGTTTTTGCGCTGGACAAGTTTAGATCCTATTTGTTAGGATCTAAAATCATTATCTATTCAGATCACGCGGCATTGAAGTATCTTTTCTCCAAGAAAGATGCTAAATCCCGCTTGATCCGATGGATTTTTCTGCTGCAAGAGTTCGACATAGAAATTCGGGATAAGAAGGGTTCCAAAAATGTGGTGGCAAATCAACCTCTTGGATTTCACTGAGGACGCCACCCCCATTTCTGAGACCTTTCCTGATGAGCAATTGATGCACATTGCTCACAATCCCGCACCTTGGTTCGCTGACATAGTGAACTATCTTGTTACCGACCAAATGCCTTTGCATTGGAGGAAACAAGATAAGATCAAATTTTTATCCAAGGTGAAAACTTTTCTTTGGGACGATCCTTATCTGTTCAAGTATTGTCCCGATCAGATCATTAGAAGATGTATACCTGAATTTGACCAAACCAATGTCATCTCCTTTTGTCATGATCATGCTTGTGGAGGCCATTTCAGTGCAAACAAGACCGCTGCAAAGATTTTGCAGTGTGGATTTTATTGGCCCACCATATTTGGAGACGCTCATGCTTATTGCACATCTTATGAGCGTTGTCAGAAACTCAGGAGTATTTCAAAGAGAAACATGATGCCCCTCAATCCCATTTTGGTAGTTGAGATTTTTGATGTGTGGGGCATCGATTTCATGGGACCTTTCCCAAACTCCTTCGGGTTTCTGTACATTTTGGTTGTTGTGGACTATGTGTCCAAGTGGGTGGAGGAAGTTGCGTGCAAGACCAATGACCACAGAGTTGTGGTCAAATTTTTGAAGGACACGATTTTCGCTCGGTTTGGTACACCTAGAGCGATTATTAGTGATGAAGGTACGCACTTCTGCAACCGGATTTTTGAGCAGCTGATGAAGAAGTATTTCATCATACATAAATTTGCCACCCCTTATCACCCACAGACGAGTGGGCAGGTTGAAGTGTCAAATCGCGAGATCAAACACATTTTGGAGAAAACAGTGAACCCCAGCAGGAAAGATTGGTCTCTGCGATTGAATGATGCTTTGTGGACATATAGGACGGCATTTAAGACACCGATTGGGATGTCACCATATCGGTTGATGTACGGGAAAGCTTGTCATCTTCTCGTCGAGTTGGAGCATCGAGCATACTGGGCCATCAAGTAGCTGAACTTCAATTGTTTGAAGGCCGGCTCTTAAAGGAAGCTCCAACTCACTGAATTAGAGGAGCTGAGGAATGATGCTTATGACAGTTCGAGGAAGTACAAAGAACACATGAAGAAGGTTCATTACTAGAGCATTCTGAGGAGATCTTTTGAGCCAGGTCAGAAAGTCCTTTACAATTCTCGGTTGCATTTATTCCCTGGCAGGTTGAAATCTCGGTGGACTAGCCCATTCATCATTAGGACAGTGTTTTCTCATGGGGCCATCGAGATAGAGGATTCCAAGAATGGTAACACCTTTAAGGTGAACGGACAAAGAGTAAAACCATTCTTGGAGTTGAGGAGTTCAGAGGTTGAGGACACTCTTTTGGAGGATCCGATTTATTCAGACTGATTGTTATGACGAGTCTGGCTGAAGACGTTAAACTTAGCGCTTGTGGAAGGCACCCCTCATTATTTTTATCTTTTGATTTTGTTTGTTTGTTCTTGTTTTTAAGGTTAAGTGTTTGCCATCCAAGTTTGGGGGAGCGTTCTCTTATGACTTACCTCACTTGCAACATCCCTCTGGTATTGTATTTTTGGGCACATTGGGGACATTGTGCCATTTTAGTGTGGGGGTAGGGTAGACACTGTTGCCTGTCTTTGTGCATATTTGTTGTTTTTGTAAAAAGTTTTGCCTTTCTTTGTGCATCTTTGTTGTTTTTGTAAAAAATTTTAAATTTTGTGTGCATATTTGTTATTGATTGGGCATAACTTACATCATATCTGTGGATTGCATATCATTGGTGTGTTTTAACTTGATTGAACACTTCATATCTTTAGAAATCCTAGTTTTCAATTCATATGTTGAATCAGAGAGACTTCACATGTTTAATCCATTTTTTCACATGCACACTAGCATAGGTTCTGTAAGGTATGAAATTTGACTTGAGAAGTGTTTTTCTTGAGATTTGTGGGTTGTTGTGATGTGTGTTGATAAACCTTGGCTTAAAAAAAAAAAATCATAAGTTGAGCTATTCATTGAGTAACCAGAACTCTTGCCACATTAAGCAAAGAGTGTTCGCGTAAAAAGATGAGAATTCTTAAACAAGTGATTGTATGGTGATCGGTGTCAAATATTGTATATTGGACCCCCCTTAACTTATATTTGTTAGGCTCTTAGTTGTGTTATTATCTTATGTTTGTGTTGTTTTTGTGTTGTGTTGTGCTGTAAGTCCTTGTCGTGAAAACTTGGCTTAAAGGGAAGAATTGAGTTAAAGAGATGTCATGTCCCTACCACTCGATCGCACTACAGTCAATCGCATGGCCTACGATCGAACGCATGCCTCGTCAGCCCGTGAAGTCCTCGTCGCCCTAACCGCCATCGCTAACTTGCTTGCGCCGTGGGATTTCAGAGCGGTTATCTGTGATCGATTGTACACCCTCGATTGAACGCAATGCGGTCGAACGCAACGCCTACTCTCGAACGCATGCTGAACGGTGATGCGCCTGCGACTGAACGCACAGCACACGATCGAACGCACGCAGGGATGCGATCGAACGCACCCCTAACCTATCAGCACACTAAATTTTGTCTATAAATAAGACCTCGTTGTATATTTTTCATTTCACGTTTTGGGAGGCGCCTCTAGGGCCCCAAACCCTCTGTTTTCACTGTGTAACCCTCCTAAATCGTCATTAATTTATCTTGTTTTATTTTGCTTTTATTTAGTCTCTTATTCTATTCATTATGGATTTATTCATATATATTCATGTTTAGTTCGTATTATTCTGTCGTTTAATTTTATGTTTATTCGTTTCAATGCATTTTAGTGACAAAAGTGTGTTGATTGTTGTTTGCAAATCATTGAACGTCGACTTTCGTTACAATCGGAGATACATCGGATGATTTGTCTTCGGACCAATATCCGTTGTGACCTCTTAAAACAGTGTTTGCATTGGTTAGTTCAACAAGATTTTGTAGCAACAATAGGATATGCATATGTGCTTTATCGATAGACGGAAATATGAACATTGTAATAGCAAATAAAATACACCTAGTAGCATAATCGTTATTGAGTATGAGCTAAGCATGTTTATATGTTAATTAATTTGTGGTGAGGTGGATTAGGGACCTTAGCGTTTTTATTTATTTATTTTATCACATTTTAATCTAGTTTATTTTTATGCACACCAACTGTTTGCTTTTGGGACTAGGTTAAGATAGGATTAGTTTAGGCGATTTAAAATTAATTTTTAACGAAACACGATTCTCTGTGGGTTCGACCTCGCACTTGCACACCCGCTACACTGCATAACGACTCGTGCAATTGATGAGTACAATTAAATTTGTGCAACATATGGCTAGTTAGACTTTGTAGCTCTTTTTGACTTGAGTAATTAAGCCCTTAGGGATGTCTTTACATGTAGTGCCCTAAAACCTTCTGGTTTGGGAGTCACTGGCCCAACGCTCGTTACATAAGTCATTTAGAAGCTTAAGGGAGTCAAGCATTGCACAGCCTACACAAAAAAAAAAAAAAATGCATTTTTTTCAATTCAAGCCTTGGTTGTTTTTATCACATTGCAGTCCTATGATTTTTTGAGAAGCACATCTTTTGAAAAATTGAAACCCCATGAGCATATGTTAGTTCACTTTGCACTTTTTGGAGCATGTTTTGTCTCGATTTTTTAGCCGTGATTTGATTGATGTTTGGAGGCCTTGATGATGTGGTTTGTTTGTTCAAAATTGTTAAATTTGCTAATGATGTATGAACCATATGCGTGTGTGAAAGGCTTTGTCTGTCAATAACATTGTGCCAAATAAATGTTTGTGGGTATCATTCTTGGAAAACCCTCACGAGACTTCACTCGTCCTCTAGGGAATTCCTAGAGGTTTAAAAGGCTTGTTGCATATGCTTAATGCAATCGTTTCTCCCACGAAAGCGGACCTATGTTTGTTTTGTTTTTCATTTTTGTTTTGCTAAGGGACTAGCAAAATGTAAGTTTGGAGGTATTTGATCGGTGCCAAATTGTGTATATTTGACCCCCTTAACTTATATTTGCTAACCCTTTAGCACTGTTAATATCTAACGTTTTTAGTTGTTTTTAGTGTTTTATAGTGTGCAGGTCATTGCATCAACACATGGCTACCAAAAGGCAAAATGGACTTGAAGAGATGCCATGGACTTCCTGCCAGTGCGTTCGAACGCAAGGAGCATGTTTGAACGCAGGTCCAGTCAGCCCGCGTCTCGTGCTGTTGCCCTAACCGGCCCTACGATTCCATCGCTTCCAGCTAGCGCCGTGGCAGTTATCTGTGTTCGATCACAGAGTGTACGATCGAACGCATGCATCAGTGCGATCGAACGTAGGGCCTGCGTTCGAACGCAGCCTTATGACCTAGCAGCACACCAGTTTTCTATAAATAGACCCCTTGTGCATTTTGTCCACAGCTTTTTCTTTTGGGCGAGTTTTTAAGAGCATTTGCCATTGTTAGGCCCTACTCTGCCCATTTACTTTGTAGCACTTCATTTTAATTTAATTTAATGCATTCCTTTCATTGTTCTTTACTTTCTTGTTACATGGGTGCCTAAAATCTTCAACTAAGGTTGAAGATGAAGCCTCACCCTTAGCACTTATTTAATGCTTTTACATTTACGCATTTACTTTCCGTCATTTTTAGTTCATCTTCGTTTCCTTGCAATTTATGTGACAAAGTTGCTTTGATTGTCGTTTTGATGCATCGAAGTTTAACCCTTGTTGTGTTCCAAGCCGGGTGCACAACGGATGAGTGAACTTAATTAAATATCCACTGTGATCCATGGATACAGTGGATGATTCTATTGAGAATCACTATCCGTTGTAGTTTCTTAACGGTAAACACCTCAAGCGGTTCGACTAGCATCAAAATAGCAATAAAATATGACTTAAGTTCTAATCGATAGACGGAAGTGTGTGTTTTAATGTTTAAGCAAGTCTTTTTATTGGGTGAGGTGTAGTCTTTGACCTTACTTAGTTTTCTCCATTCATTTACGTTTTCTAGAATAGTTTTCATTTCTGCAAGTTTTGTGTTTGATTATACTACTCACTTTTGGAACTAGGTTAAAATAGAGTTAATTTAAGATTAATATTAGTTTTTTGAGCAAACGCCGTTCTCTGTGGTTCGATCCCGCATTTCGCAACGCTACACGGTGAACGACTCGTGCTATTGCGAGTGCATTCTAATTTGCATACCAACTATCGACGATAACTACCTAATTATTTTAATGCAAGAAAAACTAGTGTTTTATAGGTTATAACTCTTATATATGGTTTACCCGAGATTTTACCCCTTCTCAGCAAGGTTGGTGCTGTCTCGAAGGTCCTATAGTACAATGTCGGTGCCTAAGCCCTTGCACGCTACCGTACATAACACTAGCAGCACAACCGAATCCTACCTCGGGTGGCCCACCCCGCTAATGATGTCTGTCCTATAGTAACCATCCATTGGAAATGGCTGCACCTTGGTCACGAAACCATTGAATCCAAAGCCCCCATATAACACATAAACATTTGATCATAATCTGAAGTCTATATAGTATACCCATGGCCGTTTATACCGCACGTACCGGTGTACCATGTCATATGATGCATCTTAACAATCAATTTATAATGCAGTTACCAAGTATTTACAAAAAGTAGGCATGCTCATATCATACTCGTGGTCAGTCAACTTACATATCCCATGATTTAAGTAAAAAGGTTGTAAGTGTTCACTTACCTCGCACACTCGAGCGATTCCTCCGACATAGATAAACCCTATATAATGGATATAAGGCGTCGTTATTCTAAGCCTTATTTAACCCAAAAATATGGCTAAGCTAAAGCGTACAAGTGCGAATACTTAAAACTGGTGAATAGCCCATTGACCATACGTCCGGCCCCGATGGTGTACGTCCACTCAGTAGGTTAAGCACACTGTTTAAGATTCGAACAGTACATGATTCCTAGGGTATTTCTAGGCTTCTACACCTCCTCTAAGCTAGAAAATAAGCACATGCAAAGTAGAAATATTAACAACATGAAACTAAAAAGGTTCCTTTTGAAAATATCAACACTTCTAAGGAAATGATTAATAACTCTTTGGAAAACTTGTTAAAACATAGATTAGGAAATGGGTGAAGAAGAAGGGAGGGTTGAGGGGTATTTATAGTTGAGGGATGCTACCAACTCTCTGAAAAAGTAGCAGACGTCCGCCAACCCTAGCGTACGTTCGGTACTTTTACACAGCGGTCCCAAGGGTGTCTCGTACGTCTAAGTATTATCCAAAGGGTATTTCAAAAAGTAGCGTACGTCTGTGTGGTCCCGTGTACATCTGTGTACTATTTGTAGAGCATATGTCCAATGGTCCCCCCACGTACGCCCACTCTAGAAATAGGGACGAACCTTCGCTAACTCTAGCGAACGTCCACTCCAAAGGTTAGTGTTTCAACTTCTATTTTCTAAGGGATTTTAAGGTTCTACTAGGTTACCATTAAGGGCATGGGTCCTTGTTTAAAACAAATTTTCAAAAACTCCTTAACTGTTTTGTAAAAAGAATTATTAAAAAATACAAGGGTTATTATTTTATCGGGGTATTACATTATTGCAACTCCTTGGATTGATGACAAGTTTGACCACCTTGGCTCTCATGGTCCATGTAGTCTGAAATTGTCGACATGTACCTCTATTGTATCAGGAGACCGATTGGTACTTGGGTTCTGTCATCTCCACATGCGTCTTCTCTTTGCATGGTTTTTCCATGTACCCGTTCACGGGTCTATATCCATGTGCACAACTTTGTGATGTTTGGAACATGGCTTGGGAACATGGCTTGGGTATAATTGTGGGGCAAGAATGCGGCTCTCATGTGCTTTACTAGTTTCTCCCAACTATTGATCTTTGGCTTGCCTTGTCTATATCACGATCGCTTTAGCTGCTCCCATCAAGCAGATGCGCAACCCTTTAGATTAATGGCGATAAGTTTCACCTTCATGCTACTGGAACCCCCTTATAATCAAAGATGAAGCCAATCAATGAAGCCTTTGACTTGCAAAGCGCCAGAAAATTTTGGAAGTTCAACTTTGAAGCCTAAGCCTTCATGCCATTCATCCTAAACATGTTGTTCCCGAAACAAAACAAGCTTTTGATACGGGCTCTCGAAATTAGATTTTGAATTGTGACCATCAACATCGCAATACATCTCCAAGTTTTGCATTGCTAGACTCTAGGTTAACTCTACAATGTGCCTCTGTAAGTATTCAATCATCATATCTAGTACACTGCACACATGGTAGGGGACTTCCTCATTCGGAACTTGTCCACGTTGACCATGACCACCAGCCATGAAAAACTAATGGAAAAAATTCATCCCAAGAAGACGCTAAGCTCTGATACCAACTGACACCGGATAGAACTGGGATTGTTCCGACAGCGCATAATAGCAGCAGAAACTAAGAATTGAAGATAAAAAAGGGAATTCAGGAAGAGATAAAATAACAAATAGGGAAGAGAAAATCCTTAATTACCCCAAATAAGCAAACAAAGAAATAACTCTGAAAAACTTAAATTTAATTGATAATATAAACTGAGTTGAAAAATAATAATTTAGGAGATGCCTTTATATAGGCTAGGCATCTCCTAAATTAACAAGGAAAAGGAAAAACAAACCTAATTGGAAAAGGAAAACAAATCCTAATAAGAAAGGAAAAACCAATCCTTGTTGAAAAAGGAAAACTAAAGCATAAATAATAAATATACTTTATTATTATTAGGGTAAATATATAATAGACCCTTGGGTCAGCCCTTCAGAATTTTAAAATGCTTAAGTTTTTTTTTTTCGAACATTTACTCCCTGGGTCGTTTAAAACTACAATAAAATCTCTGTCGTCAGTGTTTCGTTAACTGCCGTTAACTGACCCAAAACGCACCGTTTTGTTTGGTTAAAATTTAATTTAAAATTTTTAAATCTAAAAATAAATAAAAAATAAAAATAAAAAAAGAAGAAGAAGAACAGGGGTGGCTGTTTGGCCCTAGGGGATGGCCGAACCACCCCCAAGGCCCAAGGGGGTGGCTCGGCCACCACTAGACCGGCCGGTCTGGGGGTAGCTCGGCCACCCCCTTACCACCCCCTGTTAAAAAAAAAAAAAAGAAAGAAAAAAACAGTGGGTGGCCGATCCACCCCATAGGGGGTGGTTGGTCACCCCCGTGGCCTAAGGGGGTGTGATGAGTGCCTAAAAGTGCTTATTTGAACCCCTTAATTTACATTCGTTAGGCTCTTAGTATTGTTAATTTCTAATGTTTTGGTTAGTTTTGGTGTTTTAGTGTTTTCAAGTTGTTAAGTTGCATTTGGGGCTAATGCCATCAACTCTGGGGCTTAAGACAATTCGGGGAGCTTTGACAGCAAATTTGAGTTGAGCGATAATTCGCACCCGACGAGTCCCACCAAAACGACCATATCTGGAGTTGTAGACCTCCGATTGGGGTGATCTTGGTATCTTTAGAAAGATAACTCAAGGATCTACAACTTTGTATTTCACATGTGAGGGCTAATTCTGAAGGCAGTGCGTTCGAACGCACGTTTTATGTTCGAACACACTTGTGCCCATCAAATGCCGAAATTCATGCACGAGTGCATTCGAACGCACTTAGTGCGATCGAACGCACCTTATCTGACCTGGCAGCGCGGAAACCCTAAATTTAACCTATAAATATTCCCCTTTCTCTTGTAAACGAACCCTACGTTTGGAAAACACTTGGAGGCGCCTCTTGTGGCCTAAATCCTCCCCGTTCATCACTGTAAAACCCTCTAAACGTCATTTTATCATTTATTTTAATTTAATGCTTTTGTTTATTTTGCTTTAGTCTCTTATTCTTCACCATGTTTTTATCTACATGTTTTTATGCTTAGTTTAATACTCTGTTCGTCATTTAATTTTATGTTTATTCGTTTCAATACATTTTAGTGACAAAAGTGTGTTGATTGTTGTTTGCAATTCGTTTAACGTCGACTTTCGCTGCAACCGGAGATACATCGGATGATTCGTCTTCGGACCAATATCCATTGTGACCTCTAAACAGTGTTTGCGTTGGTTAGTTCGACAAGAATTTGTAGCAACAATAGGATATGCATAGTGCTTTATCGACAGACGGATGTATGGATTAGTTAATAGCAAATAGAATACGCCTAGTAGCGTAATTTTTGTTGAAGTATGAACTAAGCATGTTTATATATTGATTAAGTTGTGGTGAGGTAGATTAGGGACTTTAGCGTTTTTTTATTTCTTTGTTTTATTGCATTTTAATTTAGTTTATTTTTATGCACGCCAAATGCTTGATATTGGGACTAGGTTAAGATAGGATTAGTTTAGGCACTTTAAAATTGGTTTTTAATGAAACACGATTCTCTGTGGGTTCGACCTCGTACTTGCACATCTGCTCATATTACAAACGACTCGTGCAATTGGCGAGTACAATTAAATTTGTACATCAAATTTTGGCGCCGTTGCCGGGGAATCAGTGTTTTGTTTAAATTAATTTTGCTTGCTTAGATTAATTTTATTTTTCTACTAGTTATTTTTATTGTGCATTTATTTTATTTATTTCGTGCTTTTGTATAGAAAAAAAAATCCAAAAAAAAAAATTTAGATTAGCGTTTTTGCTTACTATTTTTGATTCTGTCGAGTCCCTAGAATTTCGGCCTGGCACAGTGCGGTCGAACGCAGTTCTTGCGGTCGAACGCACTTCAGCCTTTTTCAGCACAGTCGCGTACCTGCGCTCGCCTGACACGGCTCTGCGTGCGAGCGTACGCCCCTGTTCCAAATAAGCAGTGCAGTGATACGTTCGATCGCACATCCCTTGCGTTCGAACGCACTTGCAGAGTCTGCTACATTTGCGTGGCTGCGATCGATCGTCGTTCCTACGCTCGAGCGCACCTCAGCTGCTGCAGCAGCAGACCCGAGGCAGTGTATGTGGTTTTGTTTTCCTTTTTTTGTTTTAATTAATTATAGTTATTTATTTATTTATTATTCCTGTTTTTATTTGTTTAAATTGTTGTTTTTAGTTTTTCTTAGTTTAATTTTATTATTTAATTAGTTTATTATTTTTGTTAGTTTATTTATTAGTTATTTGTTTAGTTTAATTTTTTGTTAGTTTTTGTTTATTTTATTTTTGTATTTTGTTAATTGTTTCATGTGGGATATTTTTGAACTGTTTGGGTGAAGCATGAGTCTTCCGTTTAATTATTTTAATGTTTCCCCTAGCGGTAGGATGCCCAATCCTACCAATTTTCACCCACATGAACCATGTTCACACTGCTCGAGCCCTTACCATAGTATAGGTGATTGTCCGCATTGGGGACAATTTTCCAACTTTTCACATGAGCAGTTGAACACCAGTTTCTCCAGTTCTGGGTTTGAATCAGATTCAAATTTTTATAACCCGAACTGGAGCAACCATTCTGATTTTTCGTGGCAAGCTCATGCCACGGGAAATTTTGCTCCCCAGGTTGACGAACTGCAC
>CM017325.1:21015977-21162209 GCA_006937295.1 Carpinus fangiana
AAAAAAGAATGGGGTGGTTCAGCCACCCCTTTCATTTTTCTTCTTTTTCTTTTTTTTTTTTTAAAAAAAAAACAGGGGGTGGGTCAACCACTCCCTTAGGCCATGGGGGTGGCCGAACCACCCCCATGGCCTAAGGGGTGGTTCGGCGAACCACACTTCTTTTTTTATTATAGATTTAATTTTTAAAATTAAATTAAAAAAATTAATATTTTAATGGGTCAAAAACGGTGCGTTTCAAATAAGGTAACGGAAGTTAACAAAATTTGACGGATGGATTTTATTGCCGAGTTCGACATACCCAAGGATCTATTTGTCAAAAAAAAAACTTAAGCATTTAATAATTTTGGGTTGCCGACCCATGCCTATCTAATATAAATTCCCTAATTTTGATCAAATTCAGACAAGGGGTTGTATGGGCATTGTTCCTATGTCATCATAGAAGGGCTTGGGCTCCACTCCATGCATCAATCGCATGAGAGAATCAAAGAAATTCGTGGGTTTCATATTTAGGGCAAAAACTCCCAAAATCCGAATGGGCACGATTCAATGGAAAATAACACAACAAAATGGTCCTATACCCTCAAATGCATGATCCTAGTTCACAACCAAGCCAGCTAATATGCAAAAATGCAAGAAAATCAAAGATTTAAAACTCTAAACCCTAGGTTGCAAAAATTCCAAAAAGATTGAGAAATCTTCATACCTTGTTTTAATCCTTGAAAAGAAGGTAGAAATCGTTGGAATCCTTGGAGACTTGGCCGAAAATAAATTTGAGAGTGTTTGGTTTGAGAGAAAATGAGAGAGAGTTAAAATGTATAGGGTTTGAGGACGTTCGGTCATTTTAAAAGACGTACGCTGGGTTAATGGCGTATGTCCAGTCACAGGTGCGTACGTTTGCTTAACCTTCAAAGGCAATTTTTTTTTTTTTTTGAAACTTTAGAACTTCAAAGCACAGAAAGATGGAGAAGAAACTAGGCATTTCAAAATGATTTTATTTCTGATATTCAAGGTACAGTGAAAATTCATTTTCGCCCTAAATCAGCCCCGGATGCCTAAACACAAAACTCACCACTTCTAAGTGTGAGAGAAAACCTAGCTATCTAACATCTAAGGATCACTACCCCAAAACCTAACACTCCTCAGACGAGTCTTCAGACGGGTCTTCTTCATCCTTAACCAGTGCCTCGTAGTCCTTGTTGATGCTAAAGAGAAATGCAGTCCTTTGACGGTCGAATCCCTCCGAAAATGCTCCCACCTTCAGTAGTCGGATCTCTTCCAATTCCATCTGGGCGTATTCATCCGAAATCTAAGTCAGATAAGTATGCATTGCTCGCTTCCTTTCCTCACTAAGATGAGTGTTAAACCTCCTGAGAATAGGTGGGAAATCTCATATCGCCGAGATTCTATGGTACTTAGGTACTGCTGGTTTCTTCTTGATTCCTACTTGTATCTCTTTTCCCTCAACTGGTTTAGGGATAGGTGAAGGCTTTGGCTCCTAGTTAGCCCGGGTTGAAACCCTACGTTCACTAAAGTGAGGTTGGTATCCAGGTGCATAAGGTCCGAACTCAGGCCATTCGTGAATAGTCAGTCGGCGTCTACAACCATCGCGCATTTAAGTATGAAACAGGATCAAGTGCCTCTAACGCAGAATGGGCGATCCATTTCATCCCAAGTCAAACAATCAAAAAGGCTATGACAGTAACCTGCACCCACAAACAAGGGAAATAATCCTATCCTATGCTCTAATTCTTTAAGATCAAACCTAGATACTATAACCTATTCTCATATTTACAGTTACAATCGGCAAGACTGTGAGCTATGATACCATAATGTAACGCCCCCAAAATTAACATTGGCTAATTCGGTGGAATCACTGGTAACTAACCCATTTAAGCCAACTTGTGACTAAACGGGAAATCACCTTCTAGAATTGTCAAAGTAAATGCAATGGAAAGTGAATAAATCTGAGAAAACTAGTAATCATCAAGTAAGAACATGGAGCTACTAAGCAATAAAGACAAACTTGAAATCATAAGCAAATCCTAACCACACAGGCAGCAACAGCAGCAATTGCCAACCCTAAGGTAACGAATAAGAATACCTAGAGAATAATAACTGCATAAGTTTAACGACTTGGTAAGTAAACCTTACAACATGGGTATGACAAGAACCCAATTAATGAAAGTAAACGTGCATTTTGAGTAAGAATAAAAAGAGGCATTACCTCCGCTAATACACCTTTATGGTAAAGTTTAGGTTTTAGTAAAAGATCGTGGTGTATTACCGGTGATAACTACCTAATATTTTAATGCAAGAAAAAGACTAATGCGTTATAGGTCATAACTCTCATATATGGTCTACCTGAGATATTACCCATTCTCAGCATGGTTGGTGCAGTCCCGAAGGACCTGCAGTACAATGCCAGTGTCCCAGCCATTGCACGCTACCATACGTAACACTAGCAGCACGACCGAGTCCGACCTTGGGTGGCCCACACTTCTAATGACGTCCGTTCTGTAATGACCAAGCCATTGGGAATGGCTGCACCGTGGTCACGAAACCATTGGATCCAAAGCCCCAATATAACACACACATTTATAGTATGAAGTCTATATAGTAAGTCCATTGCCATTTATACCGCACATACCGGCGAACCATGTCATACAATACATCCTAACAGTTAATTAATAGTACAATTACCAAGTATTTACAGAAAATAGGCATGCTCATATCATACTCATGATCAGTCAACTGACATATCCTATGTTCTAAGTAAAAAGGTTGTAAATGTCTACTTACCTCGCACACTTGAGCGAATCTTCCGGCCAAGCTAAGTCCTATTATAACGGATACAAGACACCATTATTCTAAGCCTTACAAAACCTAGAAATACGGCTAAGCTAAAGTGTACACGTTCGAAACTCAAAAACCGGTGCTCTGCCCATACGTCCAGCCCCAATGGCGTACGTCCACTCAGTGAGTTAAGCACACCTTTGAGTTTTCGGACAACACTTGATTCCTACATTATTTCTAGACCTCTATACCTCTTCTAATCCAACAAATAAGCACATGCAACACTCGGAAAACTCATCAAAACAGAACTAGGCGATAAAACGGTGCTAAAATGTAAAGGAAACAGAGCTTACCCCGAAGCTAAGCATGGACATGGTTTCCCCTCCTTGGAAACTCCTCTCTGAAGCTCACTCTCACCAATGTTTCACTCATAAGCAAGGGTTTGGGTTTTGGCAGCCTAGAGGCGTGCAAGGAGACTGGAAAGGGGCATGAAAATGAAGGTGGGGATGGGTATTTATTGGGAAAGATCGCCACCAACTCCTTGACAAAGCAGCGGACGTCCAGCCAACCCTAACGTACATCTGGTGTTGTTGTATAGTGATCCAAAGGGTGCCTCGTACGTCCAGGTATTACTCAGATGGTATTTCAAAAAGTGGCATACCTCCGTGTGATCTCACATACATCTGCTGTACTATTTGTAGTGTGTACGTCCAATGGTCCCCCCCACGTACGTCTACACTAGCGATAGGGGTGTACGTCTGCCTGACTTAGCATACTTTCAGCTCCAGAGGGTTAGTGTTTGGCTTCTGTTTTCTAATGGATCAAGGTGTTGTTAGCTAGGTTAATACTAAGGATTTTGGGCCTTGTTAAAACAACTTTATTGAAAGGCTTGTTGATCGCTTTTATGGAAAATATTTTGAATGATAAAAAGGTTTGTTTTTATCGGGGTATTACAACATATGAGTCTACACAACCACCTAGACCAAATAATTATGAACTAATAGCTAGTCAATGGGACATAGAAAAACATGTTGAGATGTGTCGTGTGTGAGAGTCAATTCCAATGTCAAGTCATAAATAAATTATAATATGCATATTACAATGTTTTCAATGTTCAAGATTTAATTTCACTCTCAATCTATCTTTGTCATAAAAAAGAAAAAGAAAATCTTAAAATTAAATCTAACCCATTGAAAAAGTATACTAATATCATCTACATGCTAGATCTATTTTCCCATTATTTATTATTTATTTTTGAAAGGCTAAAACATCATTGTCCCTTGATCCCTGGTTACGAGTACTATCTCAAAAGAACTCACACACACACACACACGAAAAACACACACGTGGATGCTCTTGTCATTTGTTAAAGCAAAGAACCATCTTCAAATGTTAGATTTGCAATAAAGGCGATCTTGATATCAAGGTTAAGGAAGATTTGCAATTTTATAGGTAAATATTCCTAATGTGAAAGATTATGTAAATTGCTAGTTAGAAATTTAGTGGATTATTGAAAGAAAAGTCACATTGTTTTGGACATCGAAAATTCAATGAGTAATCCTAAATAAAACTGTTTTAAGATCTTGTATAATGATGAGAAAGGAAGATTTTAAAAGTGGTTTCATGATTTTTGGACACTTGTAGAAAGAGTTATGTTTTTTAGAAAATACAAGTGTCAAAACAGAAAATTCAGTCAAACAAAGGCACAGAATTTTGAGGGACTTTTGAGGTACCAAAAAGTTATAGGTTACTATGATTTTTGGATATGTTGTGAGTCTTTGAATGGGGAAAATTTCAAGCCAAATTTCGTTCATTTGGAGTTAAATTGAAAGAATTATGATTTTTCCAAATTCAATAGGTCAAGCTGTCAAGGAGTTGAAGACTTGAAGTACCTGCAATTTAGGAAATTAATTGGATGGGTTAATGATGTCTGTAAGCCACAATTTTGGGTATGTGGTAGTCGAAAGGTTTAGGTTCATTGAGGATTAATTTTATATCTTTATGACCCATTCTAATGTAAATGCATGAGGAGTTTGTTTTAAAGCTTGACAAGTCATCAAGCTCAAGATGACACGTGGCCTTGCATGATAGGTTGCTTGGGGACCAAGTTTAAGTTGCTTGGTTGACACCTAAGGTAACATGTGTTATATAGCATGTTTCTATGGCTTTCTTGATGGACACTTGGTGGACACTTTTCTTGTGTAGGAATTGGATTCATGTGGGACAAACATGTGGCAAGCTCTTAAAGGTAAATGTCCCACATACGGTGGGCATTTAAGGAGAGCAAATTCTCCTCGATGCTCACAGCTGAAGTGAGCGTAAGATGAGGGAGAAAATCGGAAGAAGAGAAGAAAGAAAGAGGAAGAAAAAAAGAGAAGGAAGAGAGGAAAGAAAGAGAGAGGAAAGAAGAGAAAGAAAGAGAAGGAAGAAGAAGAAGAAGAAGAAATAATAATAAAATAGAATATGAGAATTCTCCAAGGTAATATTTTCATATCTTTTATGGTATTTTTAGTATGAAACTAAAATTTCCTAAAATTAAATTGGGGCTTTTAGTGTATAAACACTTGAATTCCTATTTGGAAGAGTTAATTTTATATAGAGTGTTAATTGACCAAAAATTATTTTGTAATCCATGGAGATTGGTGCTTATTGGGTTTAGGTGCTAATATGTCATATGATAGATAATTAGAGTGATTGTTGTAAATGTTTCTAAACATTTTATATTGGGAGTAAGTTGCTAATAATTAGGAAGAGAGTATTAATATGGCTAGATGAACTTCTTAAGCTGTTAATTGTATTCGGATGATTATATAGTAATAAGAATATCAAAACCATGGGTGATTTAGTGTAAGCCAATTGATTAGAATAAGGCTTTAGTGGAGTTGATTATTAGAATTTTATGGAAGATATATAAATCAAGCATGGTGGGGTTTAATGTTACTGTAATTTTTTTGGCTAAGGATAAACGAATTAATGACTAATGTACTTTTTTTCTCCGTTGTAGGAATTGTGAGTTGAATGCAGAATCAAATTAAGGACATGCGATATCAGGTAAGGGGACACAACACCAAAAACCCCAACATATTTTATGAGCTCACAGGGTTTTATAGTATATAATACAATTACAAATGAGCTTGAAAAATTATATGAAATGTTGTATATGCATTTATGATGATAAATGTTTAACCCCGAGGCACTGAAGCAACGATCGGTATCAGATTGCAAGGGTAGTATGGCAAACACAGCGAAGGACGGTTATGAGAAGGTGTGTGCTATCAGCCAAGTGGCCTTCACCTAGGGAAGTCCCCAACCTGGTAGCTCTAATCTGTGATGACAGAATGAGTTCATGGGTCCTTCGGGACAAGCCAAGCATGCGCCGCTCATGGTAAAATTGCGGCTATGGGTCACAGGGTAAAACAATTATTTTGAAAGAACAGTAAAAAGGAAGTGATGCTTATTCATTTTACAACTATCATGCTTTATTCTGCATAAATTATTGTTGTACATGACATAAATTATGACATAAAAATCTGCATAGTATGTTTTATTGCATTTGGTGTTGTGGCTACTTACTGAGTTGTTAAACTCACCCCTTCTCCTTATACATCTTTTTCAGATTTGCCCTTTATATCGTAGTACTGAGGGCAGGGGTTAGGCTGGGACACATGGGCTTATTGCTTTGTGGATTGGCAAGAGCAGAAGTGTCTAGGACTCCATTCTGTAGAGTAGACCGCTTTGGACGAGCATAGACTGTGTAACTGTACTGTTTATGAGATTATTGAATGCTAGCATATTATGTGTTTGTGATTTCATAATGAAAGTTTATAGTACTCTAGTGATGTTATGTTTCAGTGGTGATTATATAGTATGAAGATTTTTATTTTTATTATAAATGTGTTACAATTGCTCCCAGCTGTTCTACCTCTAGAACAAGAGGCATTACAATACAACAACTTAAACTCAATTTTTGTCCAACTTCTAAACCAATTTTTTTTTTTCCCTCTCTAGTTTAAGGCTCTCTCCGTGGGCAATTTTTTTTTTAAAAAAAATAAATAAATAAGAGAAAAGTGGGGTTTATGTTGTGTCTTTATAATATTGCCTATCGGAAAATGCATGCTAGGTATATAATATTATTAATTTAGTATTTTTATGGTGTTTTTCTGGTCTTAATTGAAAGAAGAAAGTAAGAGTTTTTTTTTTATTATTTTATAAAATAATATCCACCTTTAATTAAAAACTTCAAAGATCACAATCTCATCAGAATCCACAATTTTAAAAGGATCTTAACAACTATTCCAACAAAAACTAAAAATCAAATGAAAACATTAATGGTAAAAAATCTTACCACTTCAAATTCTCTCTCTATATTTATATATATATATATGGACAAAGGAAAAGGGGAAGGAAATTTTCTCTATTTATTTTTCATGTAACGACGATCGGGTTCATTGATATTCACTAACTACTTTTGCGCATGCGTAATGATACGCATGTACTTGGAGATACCATTATTGTTCGAATGGTGTTTTTCTGCTACATATTTGGTCAATCAAAAGCTTATTACCTTCATTTTGAAAAATGAAGGCCATAGAATGACGTAAATAATAAATACGCATTTTGAGCATGAAACGGAATCGGTTCCAGTTTTGGCCAATATCTGAGAAACGGGACTGGATTGACCAATTTGACCCTAAGTTTAAATATTTTTAAAATAAATTTAAAAAATTTAAATTTAAATTTTTAAAATAAATTTAAAAAAATTCTTTATTAAAAAATTTAAATTTTTTCACTATGGTACGTTACCAAATGGTGACGTGGCATTCTACCACTTTACCAAATAGTGACGTGCCAATTTGGCACGTTACCAATTAGTAACGTGCCATGTTTTACACGTTACTAATTAATTTAGTAACGTGGTGGTTTTTGGCACATCTCCAAATGGTGACATGACAAATTTCAATGAACAGTATGTAGCCACATCACTAATCCTTAGTTTTTTTTTGTAGTGATTCAAGCTAAAACTTGTCTTTCGGTTTACTAAAAAAAAAACACCTTTTTAAAAGTGAAGAAAAATCCTTTTCGAGGAAAATTCTTTTTGTCTACTTCATTTATACGTCACATTTTTAATAGGTATCATTTTTAAGCCGTTCGATGCAAAAAAATACATGATTTCACATAATTTAAAATTTACTACCTCTTTAAAAGTGATTGATATGTGATACAAAATAAAAATGATATTTAATTTTTTTTAGAAGATAAGAGAGAAGAAAACTGTTTGTTAATATAAAGAAATAAGGTTGACGTTTCTAATTAAGGGAGATGAGAACTCTTTTTCGGTAAATGTTTTTGCATCGTCTGTCTCAATTAGAGTAATTATATTCATCACTCTCAATTACTCTCTTCCTCTAAAGTTTATGAAACGATGAAGTAAGGTGGAGATTACTCATCCCAATTATTACTATGTATTGATTTAAAAAAATAAAAAAATAAATACTATAATTCTATTTAACATTCCTCTACCAAAACTTTTTTTATACTCTCAACAAACATTTGGACTACTCTTTGTTAATTAAAAAAAAATGGCATATTACAACTACTATAGATTTTTTAATATCATGTTTGAATTTTGGACTCTACAATAATATAATAGAAGATAATGTCTGTTTATAATCTGAGTCAATTGCTTCAATGCCATGTCCCTTTCCCTTCGATCACGAAAAATCAAAATTCGTTAACGGGTCCGTATAGGCGGCATTCATATCGGTTCTACAAAGGCGGCAACGGGTCTATAAAGGCGTTCGTCATAGTGGCTACTTTTCATGTCGTTTAGAAATTTCTTCCTTTTCAAACTTAATTTGGTTAATGAAAAGTTGTTATGGATAGTGAAGTCAACGGAAACTGGGTTCATCTTTTGCATATATAAAATTATAAATTATAAGAAATTTGTGGATAACACAACAAACAAAAAAATATGCCTACAAAATATTTAAAATTGAAGGCTCATTTGGTTTATGGAATAAAACTGCTGAAAAATAATGGAAATAGTTATTTCTTTATCTAATAAGTGGTCGGCCACACACTACAAGACTTTGGGGTAGTCATTGACAAATTTATGTGAGAATGTTAAATGGTCGAGACACGTTTATATCTAAGAAAAAGTGAATAATGCTAGGCATGATCTCATTATCTTCTATCACCTTCAGATTTAGGTGACAATATCTTACATGCATTTATTTGGTGTATGTGATTTTTTTTTTTTTTTTTTTTTTTGTAAAAGTGTATGTGAATTGTTAGAATATATTGAATGTTTTTTTATTTGATTTTATCAATTACATTAATCAATACAAATATATTCTCATAATATCAAATCTCACAATATATTCTAATACAGACAGTGTGAAATTGTGCATTGCATTCCATGACAACTTAACAGCAATATAATAGAAAGGATATCCCCTAACTATGATTTAAGGTCAATACTCAATAGCTCAGTAGTTCCATCAACTCGCTAGTAGCTTTCTTTTGATTTTTTTTTTAATTTAAAAAATACAATTATTTTTCACTTTTCTATTTAAATACATTCCACAAAATACGAGTATCCTACCTATCTTCAGTTTTTTCATAAAATTTCAACATAATCTTCGATGAAAGGCAAAAAGAGGAAATGAGAGATAATTATTTTGTGTTAAAATAATGAATAGGAAAATTAAAATGGTTTTCAATGCCTTGAGTTTCATTGTGGTATTCTCAATATTTAGGGAAGTAATAGAGAAATTTTTTGAGATTTTTATTATATTTAGAAAATAGAAAAATAAAAATTATAGGAAAACTGCTATTCATTCAACATAAAAGTTGAGTGAGAATGCGCATGCCCCTAAGGTCAATAATAGCCCATGGGACAACGGTAGGTATGGCAAGCGACAATGCAAATTTCAAACTACGTACGACCAACATGATATTCAATAAAGCACTGGCGATATGGGTAAATTCAAACATGATATTCAATAAAGCACGGATGTGATCGATAAATTTTCTTAAGACGTATTAATTTCTTTGTGTTTTGATGTGACCAGTGATAGAGTTTGGATTTTGGTCCTTGGAGAGAGATAAAGATTTAAAAATAATATTAAACAAAATTTATTAAAAATGATAACTAACAAAATAAATTAAGTAATTCAACAAAATTTAATGGAATCATTGTTGTTGTAACTGCAATAATATATTTACACAATTAAAATATTTTATAAAAACTTACAACAAAATGTAACATAAATTATATATATTCATAAAAAATTAATTTAAACGAGCAATCTAAATATAAAAAGTTTGATAACGTACTTGAAAGTTTTCAAGAAAGATAAATTATAAAAATAAATAAAAAATAAAAAAACCACATCCTCATGGTTAGTTTTTGCTCTGGGCAATTGTTCACTATATATAGAAGCTCTCAAAAAAATAACTAAACAATTTATCAGAATTATTAAACGACTTGAAGAAAAAAAGTTTGGCAACAGAAAATTCTACCACAAGAAGAGTTGCAATTTGATGGTCGTGGACCTTGTGGTATACTTGTATAACATATAGTTGAACTTGGTAGTTGTTTTAAACTTGAGATATCGAGTTAGAAAATTGAAATGCAACTCAATCGCAACTCAATGTTTTAATATATACTTTAGGCTTTCTTTTCTATTTTTGCCAAGCTTTTTTTTTAAGTTTTTGTTGGCCATGTTAAACTACAAAAACATTTTTTTTTTTTAATATTTTTGTTGAATTTGGGGACATTGACATTTTGTTGGTAAATTAGAATGCACATTGACAAAATTAATTAGTAATTTAGATAGATGTTAACAATAGGTAGTAGTTCACCTAAAAAAAAAAAAAGTAGGTAATAGTTTGAAGAATATGTGTACAGACTTTCTAAATTGTTTTTATTACTTTACTAGATTGATTTGTTTTTATTACGTTACTATATATAATAAATGTTTACTCACGGCTTGCAAAAACAGAAAAAATCAAAATCAAAATCAAAATGGACCAAACGGGTAATTCTTAAAAGTGCAGATATATTTTACATATTATTTTATCATTTACTATAAAAATAAGATCAGGATCCTCGATAATTTGTAGAATAATTTCGCATTAGAGTTTTAAAAATCAGTTGGGCTTAATCCCATCCCAATGAGATACAATGAATGAAAAATCAAAGATTATCTATTGTTGCAAATATTAAGGTGACAAATCTAAATGAATAAAGTTTTTTTTTTTATTATTATTATTATAAATTGGGTTAGATGGAGTTTCTTCAACCTAGTCAATTAAAGTGACATATCTTTAAAGCATGTGATTCACATATATATATTTGTAATAATTTTTTTTTTTTTTTTGGACATGTCCATACAAGAGGGGGAAGAGGAATTCGAACTAGTGACCTCCGCTTTATTAGGCGTGGTCCTAGCCGATTGAACTATCTCTTGGAGACTATTTGTAATAAAATTAACATTATATGTGATTCTCATATACATTTTTAAAAATGCATGTGAGAATCATATGCTCTATAGACTGATGTCAAATTTACTAGGCTATGTTACACCTTTTTCATTTCCTAAACAAGCTTTCATCACTTGGTTAGCAATGAGGGATGCTTTGACCACTGAGAGGAAGTTGTTGATATTGGGGTTTCAAGGGGATGTGAAATGCATTTTTTGTAGACATGTAATTGAGGATAGAGATCATTTATTTTTTTGCTTGTGGTTATAGTAGCAGAATTTGGCAACAGGTTATGAGTTTATGTAGTGTGCTTAACCCACCTACTTGCTGGGAATTTGTGGTTTCTTTTGAGTTGGAGAAGTGGAGGGGCTAAACTATGAAGGCTTATTTGTGTCGGCTAGTTTTTGCTTCTACAATATATAATATTTGGAGGAATCGTAATGCTTTGAGACATAACAATAATCCGTGCACTGAAGAAAAGCTTATTCAACATATTAGATGGGAGGCGAGGATCCAATTTGCTACAAAAGGTAGATTTAAAAATACTAGAGGAAATGATATTCTTTGTAGCGCTTGGGGTATAGATGAGATTTTGATTTAATCTTATGGAGATTTTTTTGCTTGTATAGGTGTTTTTAGCTTTAGCTAAGTGCTTTAGCTTTTCTTTGTAAAATGTTTAGTAGTTGATTATTGAAAGTTACTCATTCATAAAAAATAAAAAAATAAAAAAAAAACAGTAGTATTGAAACAAAAAATTAACCAAACGGATCTATTTTACAGGACTTTCATCCGTCCTTGAGCTTATCATATCCTTTATCACATCAATTTAATATATTTGGGAAGAAGCTGGAATGAAATAGTCCTGGTGTTAAGAGTATGTGATAAGGATATCCTTATCGTATTGGAATCCAAGGCTTATCATATCCTTTAACACCACCAAGGCCATTCCATTCACAATAATGGAATAACAATTCAGCATTCCAAACGTACCCTAAGTGTTCTCAGATATGCATGGAACAACAGGAAGGCAAGAAAGACAAGCCTATGTAGACAAAGGAAGGGGTGGTTTTTTACAGAGAGCCACAAACCTGTACTTGAAGCTGAAGCTGCTTTTGGTATTCAATAGCTTCATCAATCTTTGAAGCCTTATTTGTCTGCCGAAAAAGAAAATCATTCAATTAATAACTGAAATGGCTCTAATGAATTGGAACCAATCAAGCTTTATAAAGGCCAAAGTTGGTTGCATGTGTGATTCTGTACCTTGTTAGAATTTGGAATCAAATTTTGCAATGCTTTCATTTTCTCGTTAATCCTGCTCCTCCTTCTCTGCCCAACATACCCCACACATCAAAACCCAGAAACATAACATAAGGGAAATGAACAAGACTTAAAACTAACAGATAAGATATTCAGAAGCAGATGCCAACCTTTTTAGACAAGTTATGAACTTCCGCAGCTCTGCTTCTCTTTGATGAACTACAGGGAGGAACCGGCCTCGGGTACGCATCTTCCACCAACGTTTCAAAATCCCTACCCCCCAAAACCACGACTATAACTCCCCACTCACCCAAACACCCCCCCCCCCAATCGCCCGCCTCCTAAGTCGTCGTACATTTTCTGGTCTCTCCAACAAACCTGCACTCACAGATCTCGAACTCTCTTCAATTCTGTTTCGGTCTCTAAGACCTCGTGTCATATTTGATATTGAAACCGACCTGGATCCATGGACGTGCCGGCGTTTTATCGGTGGCTGGCCAACAGGTACCCGTAGTCGATCGTGGACATGGTGGAGGAGCAGCCAAACACCAAGGATCAACAAAATAACTCAAAACCAAGCTTACCCATAAACAAAACACCAAGAAAACCCCTTACCTCTGCTTTTCTGTGAGTAGAGAAACAGAAGCGCAGGTCAAAACAGGGTTAGCGACCGGCCATGCTGCACTGATCTCATCCTTCCAAACATTCACCTGCAAGCAATTCACCCTTTTTTGTTTGTTTGTTCTGTGGAGACAGAGAGCTAGCAGAGCTGAGAGAGAGACAATCGAAAAAGAAATTAAAGACAGATGCAGAGACGCGTGCAGATCTAGAGACGTAGGGTTTTCTAATTTTATTTCAAAATGGTGTTGGTTTAACAGTAACTACTGTAGAATCAACACCTCTTTTTGAAAAAGTGGTGTCGGTCTCACTAAAACCGACACTATTAATTAGTGTCGGTTTTAGTAAAACTGACACTATTGGACATTTTTTAGTGTCGGTTCTTTAAACTGTCACTAAAAAAACAATCACTAAAACTCCAAATTTTTGTAGTGTGTGCTTAACTCACCTACTTGCTAGGAATTTGTGGTTTATTTTGAGTTGGAGAAGTGGAGGGGCTAAACTATGAAGGCTTATTTGTGTCGGCTAGTTTTTACTTCTACAATATATAATATTTGGAGGAATCGTAATGCTTTGAGACATAACAATAATCCGTGTACTAAAGAAAAGCTTATTCAACGTATTAGATGGGAGACGAGGATCCAATTTGCTACAAAAGGTAAATTTAAAAAGACTAAAGGAAATAATATTCTTTGTAATGCTTGGGGTATAGATGAGATTTTGGTTTAATCTTGTGGAGATTTTTTTGCTTGTATAGGTGTTTTCAGCTTTAACTAAGTGTTTTAGCTTTTCTTTATAAAATGTTTAGTTGTTGATTACTGAAAGTTACTCATTCATCAAAAAAACAAAACAAAACAACAAAACAAAACAAAACAACAGTATTGAAACAAAAAATTTACCAAACGGATCTATTTTACAGGACTTTCATCCGTCCTTGTATTATAATAGTTGCTTCCCTCCAAGTAGAGTAACCCAAGAGTGGTTCAGTCCTCATAGTTGTGGGCACTCAGTGACAATTGACATACCACCAAATTTGTGCAATGATAACAATTGGATGGGATTCACTCTATGTGCCTCTTTTAAAATGGGTGGGGATCAAGAAACCATCATCGACAATTTGGTTTCAGAAATTCCGCACTTCCTATAGGTGGGAAGTACCCTTTAATTTTCTATTTTAAGGGGCTTGGATCCAAAGAAGCGAAAGCAAAAAGTTCCTTGTCTTGTGCTAACGCATTCATCTCTTCTTTATTGAATGCAACCCACGCTTCAACTCCATCGCCGGATCTTGTGTCCTGTAGAATAAACCCTGTTGGGAACATGCTCTCCGTGTCGCCGCTTGAACCAATACCGCTTACCCACATCGGCTTTCCCCACCCGAAATCGATGTCATAGATACCAAAGTTACACCAACTGGTAACCGCAACGAAGTTGATTCCCAAAGAACTTTCTATACTTGAGAGTTCTTCTGTTGTTGCTTTCATAACTTCACAAAGATTGGAAAACCCTCCCTCACCTTGTAGACTTTTTACAAAATCAGCGTTGACTTTCACTATGGCTTCTCTAAGCTTGCTCACCATGCAAGCTAAATCTGTCTCCTCAGCCATGCATAATGCGCCTGCACTCCAAAATAAATTTCCCATGGAAGAGTCTGCGAATTTTGGATCTGCTCTTCGGCGAAAATTCACTGAGTGGGAAAGATAGCTTGGCTTTTGAACGCCAGAAGTGGCCTTTAAAACAGTCATGATGGATTTCCATAGGAGCGCTGAAACAACCTCAACTCTTGTTGGGTTCGGCACGCTTGAGCTGGTCGCTTTGGCTTTTAGTGATGCAACGGCTGAGCCATCAAACACAACTCTCCTTATAACACACCTGCCTGATTTGTAGGCCTTGGCAAAAGTCGTCATGACTGCCTCTTTAGAGAACGCATCGTTTTGTGGGAAAATTAATGGGGCATCAAAATTAGGATATACAAGCTCAGAGGCCTTACGAGCAATGGCTGCCCAACCATTGAGAAATGCACTGAAGGCAGTTCCATCAGCGACCATGTGGCTGACAAGAACACCAATGGAAAAGCCGCCGCATGCAAAGCTCGTCACTTTTATCAAAGCAACATAATCTCCCTCACCTGGATCATGGAAAGCCGTCACTTGTGGAAAAAGTTGGTTCAATGATACAATATCAGGTTCTCTGATGCAATCAACAAGATGACAGTTTGAATAACCTTCAAAATAAGAAACTCCCTCGTCATTACAATCGATGGTGAGTTCATCTTTGACTTTGCCAGCTAAAGGGTAAAAGCGAGTTAGGTTTTCAGATAGGGATTGCTTGAGCAGTTGGGATCTTTGAGAGATAATATCAGCAACGTTAACAGAATGGCTTGTGCTTTCGTTCATGGGATAAAAGAGGACCACAGGAATATAGATGGATGAATGGACCTGGTCAAGGAGGGAGAGCTTATACGTTTTCAGGTTCGGAGGTGTTGGAGAAGAGGGTTTGATGCACTCTTTCGAAATAATTTCCACCTCCATTTTCATCTTTCCTTGAACAAGATATGGAAAGCTAACAAATTAAAAGGATGGTTTTCACGAGCAGGTAGTGCAAGTCACTTGAAAATAGGAGGTGATTGGAGATGTATATATATGTATTAATATATATATACAGTCTCGAGGCTCACAGACAAGGGTTGAAAATTCATATTCTAATTTGTCGCTACGTACGTCACGTAAGTCCATTAGCCATGTGGGGGTCAGGGGCTGCGCTAATTGTCAAAGTCAACGATGGTGTGATTAATAGTCAAATATTGCTAAACAGTGATTTGTACGTAAAAATACAATTTTGAATTTTTTACGTGGAATGAAAGGATAAGGATACATAGTATACCCACAAGTTTAAGAATTTTTTGTTTTTTTTTGTTCATTGAAAATGCTGCATAGTAAAATGATGACAAGTTACCGATGATAATTGAAGTATATTTTAGCTAAAAATTGTCTTTAGGTTTACTGAAAAAGAAGCACTTATTTAAAAGTGAAGAAAAATCCTTTTTTTTGGACGAAAATTCTTTTTGGCTACCTGTAATATGACACTTTTTTTAATAGGTATCATTTTTAAAGCGATGCAAAAAATACATGATTTCACATAATTTTAAAATTTACTATCTCTTTAAAAGTGATTGATTATTATTATTTTTTTTTTTGACATGTCTACATAAGAGGGGGAAAGGAAATTCGAACTAGTAACTTCTGCTTCATTAGGCGTGATTCCAAGTAATTGAACTATCTCTTGAGGACTAAAAGTGATTGATATGATACAAAATAAAAAGTAAAAAAATTCGTGAGCCTAACTCATCTCATAAAACCGGTTCAATAAGAGATGGTTGCCCATTCCTTATAAACATGCTCAAAATCTTGTTCACGAGTAATGTAAGACTATTTCTCAACAAAAATGATATATATATATATTTTTACAAGATAAGAAGGAAGATAATTGTTTGTTAAAATAAAAAAATAAGGTTGATGTTTTTAGAAGAGATGAGAACTCTTTTTCGGTAAATGTGTTTGCATCGTCTATCTCAATTAGATTAATTATATTCATCACTCTCAATTACTCTCATCTTCTAAAGTTTATGAAACGATGGAGTAAGGTGGAGATTACTCATCCCAATTATTACCATGTATTGATTTTGAATAAAAAATAATAAATACTATAATTCTATTTAACATTTCTCTACCAAAACTTTTTTTTATACTCTCAACAAACATTTGGACTACTGACTGTCAATTAAAACAAATGGCATGTGAGAACAACTACTGTAGGCTTTTTAATATCATGTTTGAATTTTGGACTCTACAATAATGTAATAGAAGATAATGTCTGTTTATAATCTGAGTCAATTGCTTCATTAATGCCTCGTCCCTTTCCCTTCGATCACGAAAAATCAAAATTCGTTAATGGGTCCGTATAGGCGGCGTTCATATCGGGTCTACAAAGGCGGCAACGGGTCTATAAAGGCGTTCGTCATAGAGGCTATTTTCTTGTCGTCCAAAGAAATAACAGTGATCGATCTCATTCGTCTTTATAAAAATTAGTACATAACTCACGCTTATAATTTAATTTTTAAAGCTTAAACACAAAAATATATCGGGCATCTTTTAATAAAAATACATGTTAAATATTATATATTAATACATTACTGAACATGCAGTTTTTTATTTATTTTTGAAGTGTACCAAACATGTACTTAATGAAAAGTATAAAAGAAAAAAAATAGCAAGAAGAAAACTTAAATTTTGATTATCAAAATGTTAATAGAAAATTAGTAGGAAACTCTAATATTGTTGATGTGAAATTATATTTCAATACAAATAAAATTCATAAAGTTCTAATCATTTCATTGAAATATAATTAAATGCCTTTAATTAAGCTAATTTAATGACTGGTCCACTCTTGAAAAACTGGTTCACAATTATTTTTTAAAAAATTTAAAAAATACAATTATTTTTTATTTATAAAATACGTGTATCCTATCTGTCTTTAATTTTTTCATAAAATTTCAACACAATATCCGATGAAAGGCAAAAAGAGGAAATATGAGAGATAATTATTTTGTGTTAAAATAATGAATTGGAAAATTAAAATGGTTTTCATTGCATTGAGTTTCATTGTAGAATTCTCAATATTTAGGGATGTAATGGAGAAAATTTTTTAGATTTTTATTATATTTAGAAAAATAGAAAAAATTATAGGAAAACTACTACTCATTCAACATAAAAGTTGACAAATAAAAAAATAATAATAATTTTTTTTCTTTAAAAAAATGAAAAAAGAAAAAACATAAAAGTTGACTGAGAATTTGCATGCCCCTAAAGTCAATAATAGCCCATGGGACAACGGTAGGTATGGCAAGCGACAATGCAAATTTCAAACTACGACCACTGGCGATATGGGTAGAAGATGAAAATTCAAACAAGATATTCAATAAAGCATGGATGTGTTCGATAAATTTTCTTAAGACGTATTAATTTCTTTGTGTTTTGATGTGGCAAGTGGCAAGTGGCAGTGATAGAGTTTGGATTTTGGTCCTTGGAGAGAGATAAAGATTTAAAAATAATATTAAACAAAATTTATTAAAAATGGTAAATATATAATAAAACTTTGGGTTAGCCCTTTAGAATTTAAAAATGCTTAATTTTTTTTATTTTTTTTTTCGAATATTTACTCATTGGGTTATTTAAAACTATAATAAAATTCCTGCTGTCACATTTTTTTTTTTTTTTTTCTAACGGCCGTTTACTGGGATAAAACATACCGTTTTGGGATATGCCATGTCAGATGCCGCTGTACATGTAAGATCCAAAACGCACCATTTTGGCCCTAGCCAAAACAGTTACTCATGTGAGCAGACCAACCCCATTTCCCCAAACTCATCTCCCCCAACACCGACCCAGAATCCATCGCACCACCGGCGCACCCACCACTAACACAGACCGTACCGACGATCCACCCTCAACTGTGAGTCAGGCGCTCCACCGGCGGCACGCATTCCGGCGACTAGGGCTCAATTTTTCCTTCTTTTTTTTTTTTTTTTGAAAAAATTGAATCCGAGCAGGTATCTCCGAGATTTCGTTGGGGGTTTTGTTGTTTCAAATATATAGAAGCTTTTTATTGTAGTTTTGGTATGTTATTGGTTGATTCTAAAGTTGTGACAAAACCCACATGCTGTGTTGCTTTTTCTCCTTCTTTGAATTTATAGACTTTTTTGCATGATAGAATAGAATTTTCAATGATGCACTCTAGTTAAAAAGGATTGGTAGTGGGTTTTGTGGTGGCCCTGAACCCGACAGTTGTGGTCCCGAATGCTGATGAAATTTGTTTGTAATGCTGTTTTTTAGTGGTCCACTGGTGAGTGTTGTGAACTTTTTGTCAACTAATTACAAGGCATTCATAGTTAAATTTTATTGCATAAAGTGGGTTTTGTGGTGGCCCTGGAAACCGACAGTAGTGATGAAAGATTCAGAAATTTCTGAAGTGTAATGCACAGTTTTAGACTTTTAGTGGTCCCATAGGGTTACATTGATTTTGTCAACAGATTCTTTTGTCCTTAATATATACATATATATATATATATATTTAGGTTGGTATTGTTTTTTGTCATGGCTAAGAGCAGAGAATATATTGTTGGCTTTGGTTTGTGGTCCCATATTGGGGTTTCATGTATTTTGCTTTGACAAGTCATTGGGTCTCCTTTGACAATTGTGTTGGTATTACTATCACTAACCATTCAAAATAAATTGACTCCCTTATGCACGGGCAACCAAAGTGACTTCCTCTATGTTTGTGCTTAAAAATTTGCAGTTACCTACGAAAGTGTTTTTAATCAGGTCTGTTTATTATTATTATTATTATTATTATTATTATTATTATTATTATTATCTTTTAATTTTTTATTAATGTCTTTCCCTTTCCTAGGTTCTAATTAGATAGTCATGAGCTATTTTGAAATTGTTGGATGCATGGTTTTCAATTTTTTCATTGTGATGAACTTTATGATTATGGTGTTTGTTGAGTCTTGGTTGAGTAGTCAGATAGGCCTTTCACATGAAATATGTAATTCAACTTTTTTCTTACACGCGTTCATATGTTCACATGTATGTTTGTCGATCTAAAAGTGTAATACCCCGATAAAACACACCTTTTATTAGATGGAATCTTCTCCATAGGAGCAATTGGCAGAGGTTTTCAATAAAGATGTTTTACGAGACCCAAAACCCTTAGCACCAAAGTAATCACACTTTAAACCTTTAGAAAAGTAGAAGCCAAACACTAATCCTCAGAGGGCGGACGTACGCTCCTGTTTGTAGTACGGACGTACGATGGGGGACCACCGGACGTATGCTCTGCAAACCGTTCAAACGGACGTACGATGGGGGACCACCGGACGTATGCTCTGCAAACCGTTCAAACCGACGTACGATGGGGGACCACCGGACGTATGCTACTTTTTGGAATACCCTTTGGTTAATACCTGGATGTACGAGACACCTTCTAGACCTATGTGCAAAGACCATCGGATGTACGCTAAGGTTGCCGGACGTCTGCTACTTTGTCAGGGAGTTAGAGGCAAACTTTCCCTATAAATAGCCCGCCCCTCCTCTCATTTATCATGCCTTCTTCCTCCCCCTAGTATGCCCCTAGGCTACCAGAACCCTTCCTTAGTGTTTTGAGTGAGAAATCCGTGAGAATGAGCTTCAAAGGAGAGTTTCCGAGGAGAGGAGACCATGTCCATGCTTAGCTTCGGGGTAAGCTCTATTCCCTTTGTAATTATCACTTTGTTACCTCGTGTTTCTGCTTTGATTATGGTTTTCAAGTGTTCACTAAGCGTTTTCCCAAAGATAATGATGTTTTTAAAGGATTTTTTCAAAGAATCATGATTCAGTGATTTCTTACATTGCATGTCCTGTTTTACTAGCTTAGAAGAGGTTTAGAGGTCTATGAATGCCATTGGAAGCATGCACTATCCGAACCTTGAAACAGTGTGCTTAACACACTGAGTGGACGTACGGCATCGAGGTCGGACGTACGGTCAATGGGCAGAGCACCTGTTCTTAAGTTTCACACGTGTATGCTTGGGCTTAGCCACATTTTTAGGTTTCATAAGGCATAGAATAATGGTGACAGTATCCGTTATAACAGGAATTAGCTTGGTCTGAGAATTTGCTTGAATGTGCGAGGTAAGTAAACACTTACACCATTTTTAAGTAGAACGTGGGATATGTCAGCTGACTGACCACGCGTATGATATAAGCATGTCTATTTTTTGTAATTACTTGGTAACTGTGTTATTAAATGAACTGTTAAGATGCATCGTAAGACATGGTACGCCGGTACGTGCGGTATGAACGGCCATGGGCTTACTATATAAACTACGTATTATGGTCAAATGTGTGTGTTATACAAGGCTTTGGATCCATTGATTTTGTGACCTTGATGCAACCATTCCTAACAGTTCGGTCACTACAGGACATACGTCATTAGTTGGTGTGGGCCACTCGAGGTCGAACTCAATCGTGACACTAATGTTACGTACGGTATGTTGTACAATGGCTGGGACACTGACATTGTATTATAGGTCCATCAGGACAGCATCAACCCTGCTGAAAATAGGTAATATCTCGGGTAGACCAAGTATGGGAGTTATGACTTAAAATACATTAGCTTTCTGCATTAAAACACATAGGTAGTTATCGCCAGTTTTACACCATAAGCCTTGAAAACCCTGAAAAATCCATTAAATGGTGTATTAGCGGAGGTAATGCCCTCTTTTGGTTATTACTCAAAGTGCACATTTACTTTTACTAAGTGGGCTCATGTCATATCTATGTGTGAGGTTTACTTACTAAGTCGTTAGACTTACGCGGTTATTATTCTTTAGGTGACCTGATTCACTGCTTTGGAAGTGGCAAAAGTGCTACTACCTGACTGGTTATGATTTACTTGTAATTACAGGTTTGTCTTATTCATTAGTAGCTCCACATTCTTACTTGATGGATTATAGTAAATCTCAGATTTATTCACCTTCATTTGTATTTACTCTGACAGTTTTATAAGGCTGATTACCCATTTGGTCACGAGTTGGCTCAACTGGGTGAATTGCCAGTGACTCCACCAGATTAGCCGAGGCTGATTTTGGGGGCGTTACAGTATGGTATCAGAGCATACGGTCTTGCCGACCATAGCTATAAATCCGAGCATAGGATAAAGTATTTAGGTTTGATCTTAAAAGAACTGGAGCATAGGATAGGTTTAGTTCCCTTGTTTGAGGGTGCAGGCCACTTTGACGGCCTATTTGATTGTTTGGCTTTAGATGAACAGGATCGCCTGTTCTGTGTTACAGGCACCTGATCCTACTTCATACTTAGATGCATGATGGTTATAGATGCTTACCGACTGTTCTCGAATGGCCAGCTGAGTTTGGACCCTACACATCTGGATACCAATCTTGCTCTGGTAAACGCAAGGTTTCAACCCAGACTGACCAGTTAGCAATTAAGAGGAGAACAGCCGTCCTTAAGCGTCCCAGAATCTCGACAATACAAGATTTTTCATCTATCCCCGGAAGGTTTAACCCTTATCTCAGTGATGAACAGAAGCAAGCAATGCATACTCAACTAACCTAGATTTCGGATGAATACGCCCAAATGGAACAAGAGAAAATTCGACTGTTGAAGATGGGGGCATTACCAGAAGGATCTGATCGTCAGAGAACTGCATTTCTCTCCAGCATCAACAAGAACTATGAGGAACTGGTCAAGGATAAGAAAGACCCGTCTGAAGAGTGATAGGTCTTGGGGGTAGCAATCTTTAGGTGTAGATAGCTAGGTTTTCCCTCACCCTTAGCAATGGTGAGTTTTGATGTTTGGACGTTTGGGGTCAATTGTAGAACACAAAAGAATTTTCACTGTACCCCGAATTTCAGAGAAATAAAATCATTTTAACCTACCTCGTCATTTCTAGCTCTTTTGTGCATTGGAAATTTCTAAAAGCTTTCAAAAAAAAAAATCATTTTTTTAGGGTTAAGCGGACGTACGCCATTAACCCATCGTTTTATAAAACGGCATAACGTCCTCAAACTCTATTCATTCTCATTTTCTCTTATTTTCCTCAAATCCAAACACTTTCAAAGGGATTCTCGGCCAAATCTCTATGATTTCAAAAAGATTCCAAGCTCACATTTCAGATTAAACCCGAGGTATGTGGTTTTTCAAAGTTTTTTTCCAATTTTTCACAACTTAGGGTTTCGAGTTTTAATTTCGATTTTTCTTGCGCATTTTGCATTTAGCTGGATTGGTTGTGAACTAGGATCATGAATTTGAGGGTGCAGGACCATTTGGTTGCATCATTTTGGCTTGAATCACACCTATTCGGATTTGGGGGATTTTTCGCCCTAAGTCCGAAATTCTTGAATTTGTTGATCTCTTCATGCAATTGATGCTTGAAATGAAGCCTAAACCCTTCCATTATGATCTATGAACAAAACCAATTTGTCCTTTGCCCAAAATTTCTTGAAAAATTCTTGGGTCAAAAACCTAATTTTGAGATTTGGGGGTTTCGAATTTTTAATCAAATTTGTGTATTTTTGGGGTCATTTGGACCACTTAGAACTCAAGACTCGTACCTTGAAGTTCAACCTATGATTTGGACCGTTTGGATTTGAATTTTTCGTCTAGTCCGAAATTACGAAAATGCCCCTTACTTACAAGGATAGGGTTTTTTGCCCTAAATCCGGAGAAACCCCCTATGATTCCCTTGAAACCCAACATTGATGAGTTATTCAGGTTTCCATTGTGCTTGTGATAAGATTGAACCGAAATCCATTTGTCAACTTGATCAATTTCGATCGACCCAAACCCTAGTTTTTCTGGTTTATCTTGGGTTGTTTGGACCAATTGACACCTAATGATTGAAACTGGGACTCCAATCTATGATTTTGAACCTTGATCCGAAATTTCGCCCAATTTTGTAAAATTACCAAAATACCATTCACCCCAAGGGATAGGGATTTTACCCTAATTTGACCTTGTAAACCGGAAATGTGAGCCTGCATAATTTTTAGGATACAAATCTCTTTCAAGGACTCAATTTGTCAATCCGGTCCTTGAAAATCCCATCCAAGTCTCATGAATTACCAAAATACCCTTCTTCTCCTAGAAGGGGCGATTTTGACCTTTTGGACTTACTGGGTTCTAATACACCTAAAATTGTTGGTAGGTGCTTTATAGCTATCTAGATAACCAAGTCTCAAATATTTTGATAATTCCGAAATGCCTTAACTTTCCTGACATTGTTAAAAGTCGCCTAAGTTCGAATCCACCAATACAATTTTGTTTTCTGAACCTGCATTTTAGAGCATGTAGCAATAGGACCATTGCATGGGTAGGGTTTTGCATGGGAATTCTGAGAGTTGATATTGATAGGATTTTTTCGTGCAGGGTGATGGTACGCACACGCGCCAGTAAGGTCTCTTCTTCCTCAGCTGCATGCCAGTGACCACGCCGAGCACCCTTACAGGAGGCTTAGGACCCCGATTCCAAGCCGAAGGTCGTGGTGGAGGATGTAGAGGGTGATAAAGTTGCCTGAGACAGACCCGTCCCTGGTGTGCAGATTAGAGAGGCTAGTACTGCCACAGACGAAGAGGATGCCGACTTGGTATATGACCACACTCGTTTCAGAAGGGATAAGGTCAGACGCTGATACTTTCGCTACTACCACGGGCATAGGATCATCATTGAGAGGGGAGCCACAGTGGAGGAGTTCGATGAGCGCGCGTCGTGGGTACGGGTAGTGCTGGATGCCCAGGGGTGGATCGACATGGTAGAGGATCACCACCCTGCGGTGGAGACCATTGTATAGGAGTTCTATGTGAACCTCCACCAGAGACGTGGCAACTCATTCCGTACTTGGCTTAGGGGGATAGTGATAGATGTGACCCCTACGCTCATCAATGAGATCACTGGAGTGCCTCGTGTACGTGACCCGGCTTACCCTTGTCCAGTCGATCATCTCCCTGCTCATGCAGACTTGGTGGCATGTTTCGTCGAGGGGCGCCCTCATCAGATGGAGCTAGAGGGAGAGGGTAGCTTCCAGATGAGTGACTTCAGCAACAACGTTCGTTACATCTACTACATTCTCGCTAGTTAAGTACTCCTGGTCATTAGCCATATGATGATCACGATAAAGAGGGCACGCTGCCTATATGCCATGATGACCGAGACTCCCATCAACTACGGCTCCATGGTCACTTCCACCATGATGTATGTCCGACTTTTGGACAAAGGTTTCGCGTTGCTGTACGGGGCGCTGATTACTCAGATTGCAGATCACTTCAGGGTGGACATGACGGGGCTGAGGGAGGTCCAGCCAGAGAAGGGAGCCATGGGCGTACGCTTCCTCAACGCAAGTCAAGCTCGCTTGCAGGAGGCAGAGCAGGAGCAGAGGGCATAGTGACCACAGATGGCAGCCCAAGCTAGCGGGGCACCTGCTAGGCTAGAGAAGCGCATGGACCGCTTTGAGGCTTCACTCTGAGGGGCACGGAAGACTTTACAGGTGTTACAGAAAGCTATAGCCAAGGATCATGCCACCCTGAACTTGCTATGTGACCACCTCATGGGGCCTTTGGACGTCAGAGATTATGGCATCCACAACTCCAGTTTCAGCAGAGGCCGAGGGAGCCTTGGGGCGAGAGTTAGTCCTAGTGCCCGTGGGAGCCCAGGCACGAGAGGGAGCCTGAATGCTAGAGGGACGCTGGTGCGAGCATCTACAGAGCTGACTCCGAGGAGACGACCCCGCTTGTAGTTTTAGCGTTGCTAGATGACTATCTTACTAGGCGTTATTTTTCTTTTTTCGGTTAAGTCCATCGCGGCGGTGGCAATTTTGGGATGTATCTTGCTGCAGCTTAAGTCCACCATTTTAAGGGTGGCAATTTTGTCTTGTGTATATTTATGACTGCCTGTGTTTGATAATTGAGGTGATGCTTGTTAACCCTTTTTACTTGGGCTGCAAAATGTTATCTAGTACGTTTTCTTGCTATTTTTAATTGCAAGGCTTTTACATGATTTATTTTCTCATTCCAAGTTCCGAATTGTAAAAATATTTTAAAAAAATGGACGTTTTACCTTTGGCTTTGATAGCTCTAAATTTCGAGGGTGAAATTTCTATAAGAAGGGGAGAGTGTAATACCCCGATAAAACACACCTTTTATTAGATGGAATCTTCTCCATAGGAGCAATTGGCAAAGGTTTTCAATGAAGATGTTTTACGAGACTCAGAGGGCGGACGTACGTTACGTCTAACGGACGTATGCTCCTGTCTGTAGTACAGACGTACGATGGAGGACCACCGGACGTACTCTTTGCAAACCATTCTAACGGACGTATGATGGGGGACCACCGGATGTATGCTCTGCAAACCGTACTAGCAGACGTACGTGGGACCACCGAACGTAAGCTACTTTTTGGAATACCCTTTGGGTAATACCTAGACGTACGAGACACCTTCTTGACCTATGTGCAAAGACCACTAGACGTACGCTAGGGTTGCCGGACGTCCACTGCTCTGTTAGGGAGTTGATGGCAAACTTTCCCTATAAATAGCCCGCCTATCCTCTCATTTCTCACGCCTTCTTCCTTCCCCTGGTATGCCCCTAGGCTACCAGAACCCTTCCTTAGTGTTTTGAGTGAGAAATCCGTGAGAGAGAGCTTCAAAGGAGAGTTTCCGAGGAGAGGAGACCATGTTGGTGCTTAGCTTCGGGGTAAGCTCTGTTACCTTTGTAATTATCACTTTGTTACCTCGTGTTTCTGCTTTGATTATGGTTTTCAAGTGTTCAACTAAGCATTTTCCCAAAGATAATGATGTTTTTAAAGGATTTTCTCAAAGAATCGTGATTCTGTGATTTCTTACGTTGCATGTCCTATTTTACTAGCTTAGAAGAAGTTTAGAGGTCTATGAATGCTGTTGGAAGCATGCACTGTCTAAACCTTGAAACAGTGTGCTTAGCACACTGAGCGGACGTACGCCATTAAGGCCAGACGTACAGTCAGTGGGCAGAGCACCTGTTCTTAAGTTTCACACGTGTATGCTTGGGCTTAGCCATATTTTAGGTTTCATAAGGCATAAAATAACAATGACTTGTATCCGTTATAGCATGAACTATCTTGGTCGGAGGATTCGCTCGAATGTGCGAGGTAAGTAAACACTTACACCCTTTTTACATAGAACGTGGAATATGTTAGCTGACTGACCACGCGTATGATATGAGCATGTCTATTTTCTGTAATTATTTGGTAACTGTGGTATTAAATGAACTGTTAAGATGCATCGTAAGACATGGTACGCCGGTACGTGCGGTATGAACGGCCATGGGCTTACTATATAAACTACGTATTATGGTCAAATGTGTGTGTTACATGGGGCTTTGGATCTATTGGTTTCGTGACCTTGATGCAACCATTCCCAATAGTTCGATCACTACAGGACAGACGTCATTAGTTGGTGTGGGCCACTCGAGGTCAGACTCAAGCGTGCCACTAATGTTACGTACGGTATGTTGTACAATGGCTGGGGCACTGACATTGTATTATAGGTCCCTCGGGACAGCATCAACCCTACTGAGAAGGGGTAATATCTCGGGTAGACCATGTATGGAAGTTATGACTTATAACGCATTAGCTTTCTGCATTAAAACACTTAGGTAGTTATCGCCGGTTTTACACCATAAGCTTTGAAAACCCTGAAAAACCCATTAAATGGTGTATTAGCGGAGGTAATGCCCTCTTTTGGTTATTACTCAAAGTGCACATTTACTTTTACTAAATGGGCTCATGTCATACCTATGTGTGAGATTTACTTACTAAGTCGTTAGACTCACGCGGCTATTATTCTTTAGGTAACCTGATTCACTGCTATGGAAGTGGCAAGAGTACTACTACCTGACTAGTTATGATTTACTTGTAATTACAGGTTTGTCTTATTCATTAGTAGCTCCACATTCTTACTTTATGGATTATAGTAAATCTTAGATTTATTCACCTTCCTTTGCATTTATTCTGATAGTTTTATAAGGGTGATTACCCATTTGGTCACAAGTTGGCTCAATTGGGTGAATTGCCAGTGACTCTACCAGATTAGCCAAGGCTGATTTTGGGGGCGTTACAAAAGGTCCACCATGGTGGGATAATACGCTATACGCTGTTTAGCTACGTAGATGGTGACGTCCATGACGTACCAGGGTATGATGTTGACTTTTTCTGTGTATGAGAACTAAAAGAATTTGTTCGGGATTTCGGATACGTGAACGATTTTAAATGCTGGTATAACGTTAGTGTTGAACATGAACAAGTGATACCTTTGACTATTAATGCAAATATTGTAGATTTTTTAAACGTTATTGAAATGTATAAATTTGAAATTGTTTATCTATATGTTGAACATATGGTGGACCACGCTGTTATGATAAATGAGACTTTTTTTTCTTGAATCTTGTTAAACACAAGTTGGCGAAGGGGGTGGTGTTGGCGAAGGGAGTGGTGGGGTGGATGAAGTACATATGGTTTGCCATGAACACGGGGATGGTGTGGTGGATGTAGTACAAATGGTTGGTCGTGAAGATGGGGATGGAGTTAATACTAATGAACAACTTCCGAATTATCAAGTAACAATGAGTAAAAGTCTACAAGTACGGGTTAAAACTAAGGCTACCCACAATGTTATGCCTTCAAAGAAAACGACTTCCACTGCCTGTGTGCCTCACTGTGAGCAACCAAGTGAGCATCCGACCACCAGTCGAGGAAGTACAAATGATTATATTATTATTGTTTTATGTATTACAAATGATTATATTATTATCGTTTTATGTATTATATTTGATTATTTTAATTTGAAACTGCTTAGTGAATTGATGTTTTCAACTTTTTATTTATTTAAAACAAGAAGAGAGACATCCTTTCCTAAGACTCCTTCAAAGAGAAGAACCTCCACCGCATGCGTGCATGAAAGTGAGCATCTGACCACCAGCCAGGAAGGTACACCTGAATATATTATTATCATTTTATGTATAATATTTGATTATTTTAAATTGAAAATGGTCAGTGAATTGATGTTTTCATGTTTTTATTTAAAACAAGAAGAGGCACATCTGTTCCTAGGACTCTTTCAAAGAGAAGGACCTCCACCGCAAGCGAGCATCCGACCACTAGCCGGGGAGGTACACTTGATTATATTATTCTTGTTTTACGTATTATATTTTTCTATTTTAATGACACATTGGTTAGTTAACTGATTGTTGTTATAAATTTGTTTTGTTTGTTTATTTTTTTTTATTTTTTTATTTTTTTATTTTTTTTTGTGTGTAATGTTCTTAGTACAAAGAAAAACAAGAAGAGAAGGAAATGCAGGACCTTCAAGTGAGCATCCGAGCACCAGCCGGGGAGGTACACCTACCATCACTTTTTCTAGCTTTATGTATTATATTTTTCTATTTTAAAGTGAAGATGGTTAGTGAACTGTTGTTATAAATTTGTTTTGTTTGTTTGATTTTTTTTTTTGTGTAATTTTCTCAGTACGAAGAACAAGAAAAAGAGAAGGAAATGCGGGACCTTTAAGTGAGCATCCGAGCACTAGCTAGGGAGGTACATCTGCAGTCACTTTTTTCTTGTTTTATGTATTATATTTTTCTATTTTAAATTAAAGATGGTTAGTGAATTGATTGTTGGTATAAATTTGTTTTGTTTGTTTGATGTTTTTCTTTTCTTTTTTTTTTTGGGTAATTTTCTTAGTTTGAAGCACAAGAAGAATAGAACAAGATGGTCAACCTGTTGAGGGCCATCCTGTATCTGTTGAGGGCAACGATAATGTTAGTGTTGATGTTGTGCCCGAAACTGGTAGAGAACACAAAAACGTGGTAGGCCTCGGAAGAACAAACATGTTCCGGGAATTGATGAGGTTGTGAAGCAGTTGTTGAGCGACTTTGAATTTACTGATGGCGAAGAGAAAGACCTCTTCTACGATTTTGATGAGGTGCGAAAGAAAAGGGAGGGAACGGCCCACTAGTGGGACAGTGTTGAGTTTAATGTCAATGAGGAGGGAGCAAGATTTGGGGACCATCATGCTGATGTGTAAATGAAAGTGATGGTCTAGCAAGTTTGGAAGACAGTGATTCAGATAAGGTAAAAAGAAAGAAGAAGTATAGGCAATTTAATGAGAAACACGACTTGAAGATACCAGTCACATTTGCAGATGCCTATTCATTCAAGAGGGCATTAAAGACTTTTGCTATGCAAAACGGGTTTGATTTCTATTACAGGCATAATGATATGGGTAGGGTTAGTGCCGTTTGTAGAGAGCACTCAACGAAGAATTGCAAGTGAAGGATTCATGCCTCCCTTAATGCTACGAGGACATGTTTGCAGATTAAGACCTTATACTTGACCCATACTTGTGGCAATCAGTATGAAAAAACCCGATGCGACGTTGAGTATCTTATCCGTGTTTATAAGAAAAACTTCAAGGATGACCCACATGGACCCTGTATGCTTTGCAACATAGGGTTAAGAGAGACCTCAACATAGATGTTCCAATTGCTCGTTGCTATAGAGCAAAGAAGGAGGCATTGCATCAAATTTTTGACAGCCATTCCAATCAATACCAACTCACTAGGCGATATGCATTGGCATACTAAGCATGAACCTTGGTAGTAGTGCTTATGTTAGTAGAGATGGAGCATTCTTCTAGAAAATGTACATTTGCCTTGATGCGTGTAAGAGGGGTTTCAAGTATGGTTGTCGGCCAATACTTTGCGTAGATGCTTGCCATCTAAAAGGGGAATATGGAGGGCAATTACTTTGTGCCATAGGCCTAGATGGAAATGATGACATGTTCCCCATTGCATATGTTGTTGTAGAGGCCAAGACAAGAGAGTTGTGGCAATGGTTTATCCAATTGTTGTTGGAAGACTTATGTGGGGTAGAGGGCGGACTCGGTTGGACTATCATGTCTGACAGGCAGAAGGTAATGGTTTATTAAATTTCTTATGTGCTTATATGCTCAATGTATCAAATTTTTATTTTACTCTCTTTTTATTTTTTGTAGCCATTTTATTTGTGTCATTTTTATTCCTTGAAACATCTTTGTGTGTTATTTTATTTATTAATCTTCGTACATTAATTCATTCCAATCGATGTGTGTGTAGGGGCTTGGTACCGTAGTTGATGTTGTGTTGCCACATGCGGAGCATCACTTTTGTATTTGACACTTGCATGCGAACTGCAAAGCAAGAGGTTACACAGGTAAAGCCTTTAAGGATGAGATTTGGGGGGTTGCACGGGCAACCAACATCGTTGCATTCGACCACCACATGCATAATATTTATGAAATGGACAAACGTGCACACACTTATCTTAGTGGTGTGGCCAAGCAATCGTGGTTTAGGCGTGCATTCAACTGCCAAACAAAAAGTGACATGTTAAATAATTTGGCTGAGAGCCTCAATGCCTGGATTAAAGAATCAAGGAGTAAGCCCACTCTCACCATGCTTGAAGATATTCGTCGCCAAATAATAGCACGCTTCCAACAGAAAAGGAATGGTATCCAATCGACGAATTACATCATTTGCCCAAAAATTCAGAAGAAGTTGGAGAGGTCAAAGAGTAATGCTAGGAATTGCATAAGTCGCTAGCAGAATGAACTGGAGTTCAAGGTGGACCACATGTACGATGCACGCCACATAGTCAAGTTAGATCAACACACATGTACTTATGGGAGGTGGCACTTGAATGAGATCCCATGTCCTTATGCTTGTACTGCAATATACATGCATAAGCAAAAGCCAGAGGACTACCTGGATGCATGTTACACAATAGATAAGTACATGGAAGGATATGCACCTAGAGTCTTTGGCGTGGAAGGGTCAAACATGTAGTATCCCAGATTTTAACAGTCCTATTTTGGGAATATTTATTTAATTTTAATAGTATTAAATAATAATATTTATTCTTGAGAATTTAATAGAGCATATAAATAGTATAGGAATAAATGTTGAGTTTATAATGAAGTTTAAATTTTATGTGGGATATTATATGTTGATTATTTTATTGGGTGATTTAAGATAATAGATATTTGATAAATGTTAGAACCCAGAAGATGAACATATGGTTTGGAAACCTTCAGCACATTCCCTTGTCCATATATGGTCAAGTGAATAGTTTAATCTATGAGTGGAGTAAGGGGGGACATGGAATGAAATTGAGATGATGATAGAATTTGGTCATGATGAGTGAACAACAGTTTCGATTTCAAAACATTCGTGAAGTTCTTGGTTTAGCAAGCTAGCAAATGGAGATTTCAAGGTCATGAGTGTTTAGTGGGGAAAAGTGAGGAAAGAATAAATGATGATGAGAACTTTCATCATGAAGGGGAAACAATGGATGCTTTGGTTTCGTTAGAATTGTAGAACCTGCGAAGTTATTAGAGAAAAAGGGAAGAAAACATCATGATAAAGAAAAACATCATGATGAAGAAAAACGTCATTGGTGTACCAAAAATAAAGTACTCGCAAGTGTACGAGTCGTATGCAGTAAAGTGCGCGTAAAAATGCGAGGTCGATCCACAAGGAGTTGTGTTTTGTGATGAAATCAATTTTCTATTTAAATAGATTCTATTTTAACCTAGTTCTGCAATTGGTCGTGCAATTGTGACAAAACTAAAATGAGTGATAATTTAAATGACAATCAAAGTAAAGTACTAAGGTTTTCGAATCCGCCTCGGCAAATCAAACAACATACTCTCGCATTTCACATATACAATTGACAATCAAACACGTTTTAACAGAGTTTAAACATCGTAAACAGGCATGTAAAACCATTTGATGAATCCATCCGTTAAAGAATCACAACGAGTATTTAATTGAGATCAAATCATCCACCGTATCCGTAGATCACGATGGATATTAGTCTCAATTTCAATCACTCAATGTATCCCCAGATAGAACACAACGAATATTGAACAATGCATGTAATCACAAAAGATGCTCAATCACTTAAAGTAATAAAGCTAGGAAATTAATTTTGAACAACAAAATATCAGATTGTATATGTAAAATCACGAGAGTACAATTGTTTATCATCGACGAGGCTTCATCTTCAACCGTAGTTGAAGGTTTAGCCCCTCATGATCACAAAAGACATGTCAAAATCAAATGAAATCATGAAAAACAAAACTTACAATTGAAAAACGTTCACACAGGCCTAAGCACGACAAAAAGTCATGTTTCTGCTCTCTATGGCGCCTCCCAACGTAGGGTTTACAAAAGAAAGATGCTAATTTATACTAAACAACTAGGTTTTCTCGCGTGCTGGCAGATCATCACGAGTGCGTTCGACCGCAGTAAGTGCGTTCGAACGCACTGCGTTCGATCGCAATAACTGTGATCGAACGCATGCGGGGCTTCAAGTTCCGTGCGGCGCGGCCCTTTAACGATGATTTTAGGGTTTCAGCTGTGCGCTTGAATGCAAGTGCGTTCGAACGCAACATCTTGCGATCGATCGCACAGCCAGTGTAGCTCTTGTATTTTCTTGTGCTTAATTTTCACCCTTTAACCGCATTCTTATGTCAATGACCTGCAACACACTTGAGACACCAAAACTAACAACATCATCAGAAAACGACACAGCTAAGAGCCTAACAAATATAAGTTAAGGGGCTCAAATATACAATATTTGGCACTCATCAAATACCCCCAAACTTACATTTTGCTAGTCCCTTAGCAAAACAAAATGAAGAACATAACAAAAACAAGAAATATGAGTCCACTGTCGTGGGAAAAACGGTTGCATTTAACATATGCAACAAGCCTTTTAAACCCCTAGGAATTCCCTAGAGGACGAGTGAAGTCTCGTGAGGGTTTTTCAGGAATGACACCCACAAACATTTTATTAACACTATGTTATTGACAGACAAAGTCTTTCACTTAAACACATGGTTCATACATCATTAGCAAGTTTAACAAGTCGAACATACAAACCACATCATCTAAGCATCCAAACACCATTCAACTCACAGCTAGAAAATTGAGACACATATGCTTCAAGAGGTGAAAAGTGAACTAACGCAAGGTCATGCAGTTTCAATCATTCTCAAAGAAAATGTGTACCCAAAAATTCATAGAACTGCACTATGATGAAAACAACCAAGGCTTGAATTATTATTATTATTATTTTTTTTTTTTTGTGTAGGTTGTGCAATGCTTGGCTCCCTTAAGTTTCTAAACGACTTATGTAACGAGTGTTGGGCCAGTGACTCCAAAACCAGATGGCTTTAGGACACTAGATGTAGAAACATCCCTAAGGGCTTAATTACTCAAGTCAAAAAAGAACTACGAGGCCTAACTAGCCATACAATCACTTAGCTAGACTTTCTCCTCTTTTTACGCGAACACTCATTGCTTGATGAGGCAAGAGGTCCGGTTACTCAATGAGAAGCTCAACCTTATGATTTTTTTTTTTTTTAAGCCAAGGTTTTCCTCACCACATCAACCCACAAATCTCTAGAGACACACTTTCCTAAAGTCAAATCTCATACCCCACGGACCCTACTGCTAGTGTGCATGTGAAAAATCTGTCCAACACATGGGGTCTCTTTAATCCAACATATGAGTCAAACACTGGGATTTCTAATGATATGCCATGTTCAAACAAGTTAAACATACCAATGACATGCAATCCACAGTTATGATGTTTGGTCAAGATCAATCAACCACATAGCAAATTTTTTTTTTTTTTTGAACAAACAAAATAAATAAAATGACAGATATTTCTACCCCACCCCCAAAAATGGTTTATCCAATTGTTGTTGGAAGACTTATGTGGGGTAGAGGGCGGACTCGGTTGGACTATTATGTCTGATAGGCAGAAGGTAATGGTTTGTTAAATTTCTTATGTGCTTAAATGCTCAATGTATCAAATTTTTATTTTACTCTCTTTTTATTTTTTGTAGCCATTTTATTTGTGTCATTTTTACTCCTCGAAACATCTTTGTGTGTCATTTTATTTATTAATCTTCGTACATTAATTCATTCCAATCGATGTGTGTGTAGGGGCTTGGTACCGTAGTTGATGTTGTGTTGCCACATGCGGAGCATCACTTTTGTATTCAACACTTGCATGCGAACTGCAAAGCAAGAGGTTACACAGGTAAAGCCTTTAAGGATGAGATTTGGGGGGCTGCACGGGCATCCAACATCGTTGCATTCGACCACCACATGCATAATATTTATGAAATGGACAAACGTGCACACACTTATCTTAGTGGTGTGGCCAAGCAATCGTGGTTTAGGCGTGCATTCAACTGCCAAACAAAAAGTGACATGTTAAATAATTTGGCTGAGAGCCTCAATGCCTGGATTAAAGAATCAAGGAGTAATCCCACTCTCACCATGCTTGAAGATATTCGTCGCCAAATAATAGCACGCTTCCAACAGAAAAGGAATGGTATCCAATCGACGAATTACATCATTTGTCCAAAAATTCAGAAGAAGTTGGAGAGGTCAAAGAGTAATGCTAGGAATTGCATAAGTCGCTAGCAGAATGAACTGGAGTTCAAGGTGGACCACATGTACGATGCACGCCACATAGTCAAGTTAGATCAACACACATGTACTTATGGGAGGTGGCACTTGAATGAGATCCCATGTCCTTATGCTTGTACTGCAATATACATGCATAAGCAAAAGCCAGAGGACTACCTGGATGCATGTTACACAATAGATAAGTACATGGAAGGATATGCACCTAGAGTCTTTGGCGTGGAAGGGTCAAACATGTAGTATCCCAGATTTTAACAGTCCTATTTTGGGAATATTTATTTAATTTTAATAGTATTAAATAATACTATTTATTCTTGAGAATTTAATAGAGCATATAAATAGTATAAGAATAAATGTTGAGTTTATAATGAAGTTTAAATTTTTTGTGGGATATTATATGTTGATTATTTTATTGGGTGATTTAAGATAATAGATATTTGATAAATGTTAGAACCCAGAAGATGAACATATGGTTTGGAAACCTTCAGCACATTCCCTTGTCCATATATGGTCAAGTGAATAGTTTAATCTATGAGTGGAGTAGGGGGTGATGCAGATCAGAAGGCAATTCGGAGCTTCTCTGTTTCTGCGATCGATCATGCGATCGAGCGCACTCCAACGAATGATCGCACCCACGCCAGCAAACGATCGCAGAACTAGCGTCTAAAGGCCCAACACTACTGAGTAAGCGATCGTTGGCAGCGTTCGTGCGCCCTGATCGATCGCCCATCTGCGAACGATCGTACTCGTCCTTGCGATCGATCGCACACGGGAATCTATGTTATATTTTGGCGTTTTTACTTATTAAACCGATGTTATTTAATTGTTTTAGTAGTCTTATGGCTTTAGGAGTCTTTATTTCGTATTTTATCAGATTTAGGGTTATGAGGGTTATTTATGTAATCTTTTTAATAGGTGTAGGGTTTGTGGCTATAAATATATGTTTATAGCCTCCAAACAATTCAGTTGTTGTTTATTATCAGTTTTCATTGAATAAGAATCTCATAGTTGAGTTTTCTTCCCCTTTTTCCCTTAAAATCGTAGATAGACTCAAGATTTTGAGAAGAGTTCTTAGATTGTCGATAGACTCCGATCTAGAATTATCTATCCGCTACTTGTTTGTTGATCTACGCTGCAACCCACTAAGTCGCGCTGCATCAGTTGGTATCAGAGCTCAGTCACTTTCCATGAATGGGGAGGAGCAACCGCTTTGCAGACATGTACGAGGTGTACGCACACATGGAGACAGCACGTAAGGAGCAACTGGCAATTCGTTTGTGGCCCATGGGTCATGGGCCGAACGATTGTCGTCGCCAACCAAGACCGCAATTCACGATGGGGAAGGCAAAATTAAAGCTGAAACCCGGCAATACAAGGAGGATCAATTTTGGGCATTGGAGGATCGACATGAAGCCTCACCTACCCAAATATCCAACTTGTATCGTCACAAAGGGAATGGATCCAGAAACCCTTCTGCAGAGCGCCGAACGCACGGAAGTCAGCACCATGCGCTAGCTCATGCCACTCGGTGGGTGGACGGGTTCAAACTCAAGATTCCAGAATTCCTAGGGGTGTTACAACCTTCAGAATTTTGGTATTGGCTAATGGCTGTTGAAGAGTTCTTTGAAGTCAACGGAATGGCCGACGCACAACGAGTCCCTTTGGTAGCACTCACATTCCGGGGAGTAGTTGCTTCGTGGTGGCAACATTTGAAGCAATGTAGGAGGCGACAAGGCAAATTGAAGATCAATAGTTGGGAGCAACTATTAAAAAGATGATAGACGCTTTTGTGTCCCAAGATGATACCATGGACCAACAAACCCAAAATTAGAGACAAGGGTCTATGGCTGTGACGATAAAATATGAGAAGTTCGACAAAAAGAGGGTATTTCGGAAAACACGGAGTGATGCCAAGAGTCCACAACAGGCCAATTGGGCTCATATCTGCCAACCACAAATCCCTACACCGAATCCATATTATATGGAGGAGGAAAAAGAATCTGTGGACGGAGAGTTTCAGGAATCCGAAATCATTGATGAGGAATTTGAACATGAATGCGTTGAAGATGAAGATCTGTCACAAGAACCGGTAGATTGGGATACCTCACCAGTCTATGATGATGACGTCAATGAAGAAGAGCCAAGTGAAGAACCTTTGGCATCCGACCTAGAGGAAGAGTTAGAAGAATATGGGTTGCATCCTATATTTAGCGGCCTCTACCCCGATGAAGATGGCCAATTGGAAGATGAAGAGTACCCATTGGAAGGTGGAGAGCCCACAGATGACATCACCGATTGTGAAGAAGATGACATCGCCGATTGTAAAGAGGTTGAGTATGTTGATTTCCTTGGTGTTGAAGATATTTTAAATTCTCCTAATAATGATGTTGATGAATTTTATACGGATGAGGAGAATTATATGTTCATAAGGGAAGTAACAGCTGATCCGTTCATGAACATTTTCATGGCACGTGGGAGAGAAAAGGAACAAGAAAAATATGGCAAAGCCGAAGAATTAACAATTGTGTGGGGCGTTCACGACAGACATCAAGGTATTCCAATGATGAGAAGCGTCACACTTATTTTGGGGTGTTGCCTTGTTTTAACCTTGAGGGAGGGCGATTGGAATGAGTTGACCGGACATCCGAAGGACCGTGGAAAAGACCGGCCAGATTCGAGGACGAATTCTCTTCAACCTGGGGAGGATGATGCAGATCAGAAGGCAATTCGGAGCTTCTCTGTTTCTGCGATCGATCATGCGATCGATCGCACGATCGAGCGCACTCCAACGAACGATCGCACCCACGCCAGCAAACGATCGCAGAATTGGCGTCTAAAGGCCCAACACTACTGAGTAAGCGACCGATGGTAGCGTTCGTGTGCCCTGATCGATCGCCCATCTGCGAACGATCGCACTCGTCCCTGGGATCGATCGCACACGGGAATCTATGTTATATTTCGGCGTTTTTACTTATTAAACCGATGTTATTTAATTGTTTTAGTAGTCTTATGGCTTTAGGAGTCTTTATTTCGTATTTTATCAGATTTAGGGTTATGAGGGTTATTTATGTAATCTTTTTAATAGGTTTAGGGTTTGTGGCTATAAATATATGTTTATAGCCTCCAAACAATTCAGTTGTTGTTTATTATCAGTTTTCATTGAATAAGAATCTCATAGTTGAGTTTTCTTCCCCTTTTTCCCTTAAAATCGTAGATAGACTCTAGATTTTGAGAAGAGTTCTTAGATCGTCGATAGACTCCGATCTAGAATTATCTATCCGCTGCTTGTTTGTTGATCTACGCTGCAGCCCACTAAGTCGCGCTGCATCAGGGGGACATGGAATGAAATTGATATGATGATAGAATTTGGTCATGGTGAGTGAACAACAGTTTCGATTTCAAAACATTCGTGAAGTTCTTGGTTTAGCAAGCTAGCAAATGGAGATTTCAAGGTCATGAGTGTTTAGTGGGGAAAAGTGAGGAAAGAATAAATGATGATGAGAACTTTCATCATGAAGGGAAAACAATGGATGCTTTGGTTTCGTTAGAATTGTAGAAGCTAGAACCTGCGAAGTTATTAGAGAGAAAGGGAAGAAAACATCATGATGAAGAAAATATCATGATGGCTTATTTCTTAGCAAATTTTGGAAGAACTCAGTTAGTGAAGCTAGCCGACGCCTGCGTCCAAACTATCTTCATATTCTATACTAGATTTTCTTAATTCATTTAATGAGATAATATTACTATTTCAATATTTATTTTGGTGAGATGTTAATTATTAAGGAAATTACCCGTTAATTTGAAGAGTGATATAATAATTTCCATGATTTTGTTTAGAGTGTCGGCAGGTCGTGTAGACTTATGGGTTGAATTAAGTAAGTTTAAAAATATCATTTCTTTTCCTAACTTTATTGTATTCATTTTCTTTCCTTCAACCACCGAAAGCAATTAAACCCTTTATAATTATACATTATTATGTCTGCTACTTTTCCCCATTTCTCCACACACTTATCTCATCTACCTTTCTTCGTTCTTTTCCTTTATTTTCCCTTGCACCATCTCTACCTATTCTGATCTCTGCAAACTAAGATCAAGCAAGAGTCAAGAGACTGAGAGAGAGAGAGAAAGAGAGAGAGTAAGGAGGAATCGGGAAGTAGTCTGGAGGAAGAAGAAAGAAAAAGAAAAGAAAATAGGGGTTTAATAAGTGGGTGTTTAATGGATCAAATTATTGAGTTTGTATGAGGTAAAACCACTTCCTTGTACTTATGATTAAATTGATTAATTTCAGTTGGAGTTTATGTTAAGTTGTTAATTCTGTGATGGATTGACAGAATGGTAGAGTTATCAAGATGGTTAAATTGCAGTTGAAAGATTGCTCTTAGCTGCAGTCTAGAGGTAAGGGGATATGATCATATTCATGATTTCTTACAAATCTAAATGTTATATTTTCTAATAATGGTTAAAATGATAGCCTTTCTTTGATAGCCCCTTTTATGCATCCAAAAAATATATTTTCAGAAAAGAAATCAAATATAAATGATGATGCATAAAACTATATTTTGGAAAGGAATCAAATGGTAAACAATCTTTATGAAAATGCTTCCGCTATGTTATACAATGTTATAATTATGTTATGAAAAATAATGGAAGGATGAAGAATGACAATAATGAAGAAAGGAAAGAATGATGAATGAAAGAATGAAAATGAATGCATGAATATTTTAAGATACTTAACGGCCTACGTATGCATAAATGATGGTACCAAATTACGAGTGCGGATGGCAGCCATCTTGTATGGTCCGCCAGGTATGGCTCACTTGAGTGCACCTTAGTTATCGGGTGAGTGCATATTCCTAATGTGGTTCCTACTTGTGGCCACAGGATGGAACTGGGATCCTAGTGATCGCCAACCCTCACACACAATGCGTAAATGTGTGTTGGCCACCATGTTATTGAACTAATAATTAATGATGCATGAATGATGAGATGCTATTATTGTTTGATGAAAACATTTTCTTAATATTGTTTAAAGGATATTGATGATGTAGTTTTTGGAACTAAATGCTATTTCCAATTTCACTGACGGTATGATGCATCTACTTACTGAGTATTCGACTCACTCTTTTTGTATGTTTGATGATTTTTTAAAACTACCCAGATGAAGTTATGGATGATGCTACAAGGCAAGGAAATTAGAGGCAGAAGCTACTTCTTTATGGGAAAAGGAATAAAGCTTAAGTTTGTTAGCTATGTTATGATTATTTTATGAGACTCTGATTTTAATAAATAGTTTTGTTTATGAAATTCTTATGACCTCAAGAGAAAAGTATAATATCCCATTTTTTACGGGAGGAAGGTGTTACAAAACACATGGCCAGCTGATGATCCATGCTATCCCATTATGCCACCTGTCGTTAGAAGGGCTCCAGGTAGACCGAAGATAGCTAGGCGAAGAGAGGCAGACGAGCCGACTAACCCTTACAAGCTTACCCGTAGTGGATATGCAGTAAAATGTGGAAATTGTGGAGGGTTAAGACATAACTATAAAGGTTCCATGCAACCTTTGAATCCAGACCAGAAGAGGTGGAAACCAAAAAAGTATAAGCCAAAAATAGATGGCAACCAAGCCCAGCCAAGCAGTGAAGCATAGGTATAAATGATTATATATGTTTTTTGTAAGTTAAAAAAAAAATTATATTCATATATAACTCATACTGATGAAAGTTTTTGCCTTACTTTTTGGTTAATGCATTGTAGGGATCACAAGCTCAACCACAGGTAGGAACAAAAGCAAAGTCATCACAACAAAGTGTTCGTACATGTCGGGTGACATAGGTAAAACCATTACTTTTTAGTTAAGCTAACACATATATAGAATAGGAAAAAAAATAATTTTGTCTGTTGACGGAGTTTAGCATAAATTATCCATAAGTGTTGACTAGATTCATCATAAATGAATTGTGTTTGGGTTTTATTAATTATAAATTTGACAAAGTACTAGTTAAGCATGGAAAGGGACGAACCTAATTTTAAGGCCTTTTTTGGAGAAAATAGTCTCTAGTTGAGTGATGGTTTTAAGGTCTTCTTAAGGCCATTAGTGATTTGTGTACTAGATTATGTTTGTTTAAAGTGATTTTTTTTCTTTCTTTCTTTCTTCTAATTGAAATGGGGAAAAGGGTTACAGGGGACATGCAAGCACTCTTAGAAGATAAAAAGACCGTTAAGGGTCCATTTCCAAGTGATCCTATTGCCAAAATTAGCTCTTAATGCATTGCAATGGATATTGATGAATATATGTTGATTATTGCAGCTGATCATACTCTTGTTGCCAATTAATGGTCTCAGAAGCCTATTTATGATAGAGGAAGACTATATTACCCCTTATTGTGATTATGGCGTGTACTTTTGGTGGAGATCAGGATGATGATGACTCCATTTCACATAATTAATAACTAGTTAATTTCTTCAAATTCTATATGCATGAGTGCAACGAATAATTGGACCGAAGCCTCTTGGTCATCTGTTAAGTTCTAAGATTAAATTGATTTAATTTCTTATTCTTTCCATTTTTCACTAGCATGCACAATGAATTGTTTGATTTTTCAGTAGTGTTTTTGATCCCACACAAGCAGAAGATAGATGTATTGTATGAAGCACAATTATTCCCAAACTATTATTCTTTGTTATGTTTTTTGTTAACTAAGTAATATTTTTCTTTTCATGAATCGCGGGTGGAAGGAAATGCGGAATCATCACAATGTGATAGTACACGTATGGCGTCACATATACGAAGGAGCTGAACATTTAGTGCAACACAATGATGTGATTTTCATTAACCTTTTTTCTGTTATATCCACGTGGGGTTAGGCCCATAACTTGATAATATGTTATTCACACTTAATTTGTATGTTACATGACTAGTTGGTGTTTTTATGTTGCATGACCAACACAATGACAATGTTGGTATTTTTGCATAAGTGGCGGATTTTTTATCATATGCCATAATGCCTTACAATGGTGGCACTTTTGTTACAGACTCCTTTGTTTATTTTGTGTAATGTGCCGTCATTATTTGATAATGTTGTAATACAGTTTAGAATAATATGTTATGTTCATTTATGTTAAATGTAATATACAATGGCATCAATGTATGTATGTATATTTTATTGGACTAAAATCAATGTAATTTGATGCAATTTTTTTTTTTTCATGAACTACCACCATCTCATCACGTTGAAAGAACTCATTCAATATTTTCAATGTCAGATTGTTATGTTGTCACTAAATAAAAATAGGGTTGTAGGCAAATTTATACCTTTATTAACCTATTAAAAGAGAAAGTTAACAAGTTATAAATTTTCAAAAGGATGAGACAATGCCGTTAATATATTTGTGGGAAATGCCGTTAATATATGTAGGTAAAGTTTGGTGCCTAATTGGGTTAGGTCAATCACCATGAAATTAGGACATCAAATAGAATGTGGTAACACTGAAATCAGAACAAACATTAACATACACACTTGTTCTACAAATTTAAAAAGTCATACAGTATTTGTTAATTCAGGCCTAGTGATACGAAATACACAATTGATAGTTATACATCAATACCCCTGACCATGTCCTTTTGATGCCTCAATGCCCCATCAACAACAGACAAAACAACAACACACAAACGACCAACGAAAAAACCAACAAATATGTTTGGATCCTCAGTCTGACTCTAAGTGATGACACTTCACCCTTCAAATAGTGAAGTTGTTTATACAACCCAAGTAGGACCTCCGTTCTGCATGCACAAGTTTTGTTATCATACCATTGGAAAAAATGGCACTGTCCAACTTTCTGTCATAGCGCAAAAAAATTGACAACTTCAAATATTTACACACAATTAGGATTTAAAAACCATAAGTCAACACCAAATTATCCAAATTAGAATACCTTTTTATGGTCATACATAGCACACCCATAGAATCGCCTCCCGGGATTTCTAATAGTTGTGGATGTTATAATTGAGGTTGTAAGGCCGCACCTACACCGCACAAGTTCCATATCCTCTTTAACTGACAATATTACAGATGCAAACAACGATGACTGTTCATTCTACAATGAAACCCTAACTCATTAGCAGCAAATCAAAACAAACATCTATGGGTTTAACTAAGGTAAAAATTACAAACCTTTTTCAGCTTTTTAATGTAGAATTCGTCTTCATTGTTTGCTTCACTAATAATTTTCTTCATTATGCTCATCTTATTACCAAGACCTAACAATATACAACTGATGTGGGAGATAATAATAAAATTCATAAAATAACAATTTCTCATCTCAATCAATATTCAATGAATTCCTATGCTTCCAAAACTGTGATCGATAATGAACTCCATAAGTCATTTATTCCTTTTTTTTTTTCCTAAATTGATAAATGGTATATTTTTCTTTTTCGAATTTTGGAACCTTAAATCAAGTTTACCAAATCAATGGTATATTTAGCAACTATTCATTTTCACAAGAATATGACAAATAAAAACTAGAAATTTAGTGCTTACAAAGGTATGCAATCAATTCATCCAACAAAACTAATTGAGATATATGTTCTAAAAGTACACCATTTTAACTTGTTAGCCTATAGAATTTCAATTGTAGCCATCAAACAACTCTTCCCAAAAAGAAAGACAAAGAAAATTACTATGTGCCCATATGTAGAAAGTCATAAGGTAAGCAAAAGGAATTGCACCTTTAGCTTACAACTAATCCTTCTAAATCCTAAAATATACACTTACAGAAAATCAGTCCTTCAAAACAGCCAATTATAGATCAATAATAAGCAATTTGTTTAGTTCTTTATGCAATAAAATTTAACTATGAATGCCTTGTAATTAGCTGACAAAAAGTTCACAACACCCACTAGTGGACCACTAAAAAACAGCATTACAAACAAATTTCATTAGAATTCGGGACCACAACTGTTGGTTTCCAAGGCCACCACAAAACCCACTACCAATCCTTTTTAACTAGAGTGCATCATTGAAAATCCTATTCTGTCATGCAATAAAGTCTATAAATTCAAAGAAGGATAAAAAGCAACACAGCATGTGGGTTTTGTCGCAACTTCAAAATCAACCAACAACATACCAAAACTACAATAAAAAGCTTCTATATATTTGAAACAACAAAACCCCTAACTAAATTTTTGAGATTTTGGAGATACCTGCTTGGATTCGATTTTTCCCAAAATAAAATTTGGAAAAATGGAGCCCGAGTCGAGGGAATGCGAGCCGTAGATGGAGCGCCTGAATCGCAGTCGAGGCTGGACCGTCGGTACGGTCTGTGTTGGTGGTGGGTGTGCCGGTGGTGCGCCGTAGTCTGGGTCGGTGTGCCGGTGGGTCAGTGTCGGGGGAGAAGCTTGTTGTGCGAATGTCTACCTAAATTAATAGGCAAATAATCACAGTTTTGCTTGCAAGTGCACAAGGTCAAAAAGTGTAGTAGATGTGTAAGTGCAAGATCAATCCCACAGGGATTGGTAAATTTAGCTTAGAACTAATTTCGCAATAGAAAATTAGAGAACGAAAAATTAAGTTTGATTTCCACCACTAATCATGCTTATACAATAAATCAATATGCCAGTGCTTTAATTACATGACGAGTATTTAATGGGTTCCAACTTAAGGGCATGGCGTATACTCCTTAAGCTATTGGTTTCCCTATGCAACGAGTTAAGCATGGTGTATACTCTAACTCTTTTCTTTCTTAAAGGATTTAGCGTGGCATATACTAAGTTGTTCTCTATGAAAGCATATGAACTGTGAAAACCGACAACCACATGAGACCTATGGCATGGCATATACTCCCGGTTTCCCATGTTGATTAACCCAAGAACCCCGCGTAGGTTATTTTTGTTACTTATGTTAAACCCAGGACTTGATCATCCAAATTGATCTAACTAACAAGTCCATACCACATGCATATGTTGATCAGGCAGACACACATGAGGAATTCATGAAAACAAGTATTAATCAAGTTAAATGCTATCATGCAATTATCGCAAAGGCGCCAATATTGAGTTAAAATACAAACATGATCAGGGCTTCAATCAAGCCCCAACTGAACGGTTTAGTTACACATAATATTGATGCTAATCATCTTCATAAAATAAAATAAAGGAAAAGAATAAACCCGGAAAATCGCTTCCTTAAGAGCCGTAAATTCTTCTCCAAAATAGCGTATGTCTTTTTCTGTGTTTACAAGCCTATTTATAGAGTCTAAGAGTATTCTAGAAACCCTAAAACGTGTAGGGTTGAATCCTTGTGCAACAAGGATTGGCCAAAACCTTAAAACCAAAAACTTCCAAAATAGGGCTGCGGCTGGATTGAGCTTTATGCACAAGTGCGCTCAATTGCACTTGGTGCGCTCGATCGCACTACAATCGATCTCCTTCTTATGCACGCGAACGCAGGAACATTCGATCCTTGCCTTGTGCGCTCGAGCACTGGTGCGCTCGATCGCAGGTCTCCTGCACTCGATCGCTCTCTCAGGACTCTAGCTCCTTCTTGATCATCTTCTAACTCTTCTAAAGTCTTGTCCATTAAGCCCTAAACTTCCAAAGTGCTCTCTTTTCTTCCAAAGGCCTATAAAACAAAGAAAACACAAAAAGAAAGTAAAATAGAACAAAACAACATAAACTAAAGGTCTAACAAATATAAATTAAGGAGCTTAAATATGAATATTTAAGTACTTATCAATGCTGTCGGGGGAGATGGGTTTGGGGGGATGGGGTTGGTCTGCTCGCACGAGTGGGCTAGGGGGTGTAACAAAAACCCCCATGTTTAAGCCAAACGCACCGTTTTAGCTAGGGCAAAAACGGTGCATTTTGGATCCTACCTGTACAGTGGCGTCTAACGTGGCATCTCCCAAAATGGTGTGTTTTATCCCAGTAAACGGCCGTTAGAAAAAAAAAGTGACGGCGGGGATTTTATTGTAGTTTTAAATGATCCAAAGAGTAAATATTCGAAAAAAAAAAATTAAGCATTTTAAAATTCTAAGGGGCTGACCCAAGTTTTTATTATATATTTACCTTATTAAAAATTATAACTAACAAAATAAATAAGTAATTCAACAAAATTTAACAAAATCATTGTGGTATAGTTGTATATATAGTTGAACTTGGTAGTTGTTTCAAACTTGAGAGTTAGAAAATTGAAATGCAACTCAATCGCAACTCAATGTTTTAATATATACTTTAGGTTTTCTTTTCTATTTTTGCCAAACTTTTTAGGTTTTTTCGGCCATGTTAAACTACCAATTAAAACATATTTTTTTTTATGTTTTTGTTGATTTTGGGAACATTGACATTTTGTTGGTAGATTAGAATGCACATTGACAAAATTAATTAATTAGTAGTTTAGATAGACATTAACAATAGGTATTAGTTCACCTAAAAAAAATAAAAATAGGTAATAGTTTGAAGAATATGTGTACTTTTTCCTAAATTTTTTTATTTCTTTACTAGATTGATTTGTTTTTTATTACTTTATTATATATAATAAATGTTTACTCAAGGCTTGCATAAACAGAAAAAATCAAAATCAAAATAGACCAAACGGGTAATTCTCAAAAGTGGAGATATATTTTACATATTATTTTATCATTTACTATAAAAATAAGATCAGGATCCTTGATATTTTGTAGAATAATTTTGCATTAAAGTTTTTAAAATCAGTTGGACTTAATCCCAACCCAATGAGATACAATGAATGAAAAATCGAGGATTATCTATTGATGCAAATATTAAGGTGACAAATCTAAATGATTTTTTTTTTTTTTTTGGTAAATTGGGTTGGATGGAGTTTCTTTAACCTAATCTATTAAAGTGACATGTCTTTAAAGTATGTGATTCTCATATATATTTATAATAAAATTAACGTAATATGTGATTCTCATATACATTTTTAAAAATGTATGTGATAATCATATGCTTTATAGACTAATGTCAAATTTAATAGGCTATGTTACATGAGTTTCCTTCGACTCAATTTAAACCTTATCCTACCAAAACATTTTAATCAAGTTAAAGTAATGTATGGTTGGCTCATTGGCTAAGCCAATTAGGTGGCCACCTAAAACCCCAATTAACAATAGTATAATTGAATTTTGTTTAACAAAAATAATATTTTAAGGACCCAATTAACTTTGTTTAATGTTTAAAATAAAGTAAATTTCGTTTTGCGCAAATAAATTTCACATGAAAGGAACTATGAGATGCTCAACACAAAATATGTCATTCGTTGAAACTAATTGTCTTGGCATTGTTATGTCAACATGTGAGATAATTTTGAGATAAATATGTGGTATATGGAAATTACATTATAACACCTTGGGTGAGCATTCGAATTTTTTTAAATCCTTAAGTTTTTTTTTTTTTTTTTTTACAATTTACTCCCTAAGTAAATTGAAATCACAATAAAATCTCTGCCGTCAAAATTTATTAACATCCGTTAGTCTGAGTATTATTTTTTTAATTTAATTTTAGAAATTAAATCTAAAATTAAATTAAAAATTAAAAAAAAAAATGAGAAAGAAAGAATACAGTGGTGGCCACCCCATTTTGCCTGGGGGTGGTTCGGCCACACCCTAGGGCCAAACCCTCAAAATTGTTTTTGAGGGTTTGGCCCTAGGGGGTGGACGATCCACCCCCTTAGGCCATGGGGGTGGCCGAACCACTCCTTTAGGCCATGGGGGCCAAGGGGGTGGTTCGGCCACCCCTTAGGGCCAAACCCTCAAAGCCGTAGGGGGTGGCCGAACCACCCCCAAGAAAAATGGGGTGGCCAGCCACCCCCCAAGGGGTGGTTCGGCCATCCCTGTATTCCTTATTTATTTATTTTTAAGATTTAATTTTTAGAATTATATTAAAAAAAAAAAATCATATTTTAATGGGTCAAAACACACCATTTTGACCCAAACTAACGAATGTTAAAAAAATTTTACGGCAGGGATTTTGTTGTGATTTTAATTTACCCAAGAAGTAAATTGTCAAAAAAAAAAACTTAAGGATTTAAAAAAATCCGAGTCCTGACCCAAGGTGTTATGAAGTAATTTCCCTGTGGTATATAGCGTTACTCCTATTTTACATTGCTAATGTGATAGTACCAATCAAGCTAATTAATCAGGCATCAAAATTAGGACATACATGTTTTGACGAGTGATTCCAAAAGCTACTCTCATGTTCTTCTTGTGTCACTTTAACAATGAGCTAGCTTATAAATCATTATATGATTAAAATTTAATAATAATCAATCACAAAGTCAATGATAATTTTAGAAGCCACATCAACTTTTAAATAACACAAAAAATATATAAAAGTGACTTCTAACATAACTCCAAGTTAGCGGGCCTTCTGAGCAATGGCTGCCCAATCATTGAGAAAGACACAAAAGCAGTTCCATCAGCGATCCATCGTGTAAGAAACAAGGACACCAATGGCAATACCACCGCATGCAAATTAAGCAATTAAGCTGGTCACTTTTATCATATCATAGCTACATAATCTCCTGCTGTTAGTTCTTTAAAAGTCATCTCTTGCGGAAAAACTAAGAGTAGGCTGGTTGATGCAGTCAACAAGATGGCAGTTTGCATAAGCTTCTAAATATAAAACCACCTCGTCACACATTCTTTAGACCCTCCAAATATTGTTCAGCAGTCAGCACAACTCCACTCAGCGCCTATTTACAAGATACTTGCGCGCTAGCTACATGCATGTGAAAATCATCCTTTTGTTAGCTTTCCATATCTGCTCAAAGGAAAGATGAAAATGGAGGTGGAAATTATGTCCAAAGAGTGCATCAAACACCCTCTTCTCCAACACCCCCTAGGCTGAAAACCTACAAGCTCTCCCTCTTGGACCAGGTCATTCCTTCCGCCTATATTTCTGTGATCTTCTTCTATCCCATGAACAAAAGCATAAGCCATTATTCTGTTGTTGATATTGTCTCTCAAATATCACACATGCTAAAGCAATCCCTATCAAACACCCTAACTCACGTTTACCCATTTGTTGGCAAAATCAAAGATAATCATCTCTCCATCGACTGTAATGACGATGGGGTTTTATATTTAGAAGCTTATGCAAACTGTCATCTTGTTGCCTACCTCAAACAACCTAATCTTGGATCATTGGACAAACTTGTTCCGCAAGAGATAACTTCTAAAGAACTAATTCCGGGAGATTATCTCGCTATGATATATAAAAGTGACCAGCTTTGCATGTGGCGCTATTGCCGTTGGTCTCCTTGTTCCGCAAGTGATCACTGATGGAATTTCCTTGAGTGTCTTTCTCAAAGGTTGGGCAGCCACCGCTGGTAAGGCCTGTGAAACTGTATGTCCTAATTTTGATGCCCCATCAATTTTCATACAAAACGAGGCACTCTCTAGAGAAACAATTACAACGGCTTCGTCAAAGTCCTACAAATCGGGCAGGAGTATTGTAAGGAGATTTGTATTTGATGCCTCAGACATTGCATCACTTAAAGTCAAAGCAACCAGCTCAAGCGTGCAAAACCCGACAAGAGTTGAGGTTGTGTCAGCACTCCTATGGAAATGCACCATGACTGCCTTCAAGGCAACTTCTGGTATTCAAAGGCCAACCTTTATAACCCATGCAGTGAATTTCCGCCCAAGAGCAGATCCACCATTCACGGAATCTTCCATGGGAAAGTTACTTTGGGGAACAGGCGTATTATATACGGCTAAGGAGATAGATTTAGCAGAGATGGTGAGCAAGCTTAGAGAAGCAATAACGAAAATCAATGCTGATTTTGTGAAAAGCCTACAAGGTGATGGAGGGTTTTTTAAATTCTGTGAGCTTATGAAAGGAACGGATCACATTGCGGTTACCAGTTGGTGTAACTTTGGTCTCTTAAGTAATAAAGAATGTTCTTGCGGAATGGATCACATTGCGGTTACCAGTTGGTGTAACTTTGGTCTCTATGACATTGATTTTAGGTGGGGAAAGCCGATGTGGGTTAGCGGTGTTGGTTCAAATGGCGATTCAGAGACCGGATCACCAAATACAATAATGCTAATGGATACAAGATCCGGCCAGGGAATAGAAGCATATATGGGTTTGGTTAGATAAATAAGATACGATTGTGTTAGCACAAGATAAGGAACTTCTTGCTTTCGCTCCTTGGGATCCTAGTCCCATATAGTAGAAAATTAATGGTATATATTTTGAGTAATTCTAATAGTTATTCTTGTGTCATTTTAAGAATGTGGTAGCTTTTAAAATCATCATTTGATCAATCATAAAATCAATGATGATTTTAGAAATCACATCATTCTTAGATAAACAAGAATGACTTCTAACATTACTCATATATTTCTCTCATGTGATGTGAATATCATATGATAATTTAACGTCAAGCATGGCACACATATGAAGAAACTATTAGACTGTAAATATTATAATGATATGTAATCCTAATCATATCAAACTATTGTTCAAATAAGAGAAGTGGTTTCTACTTTGATGGCAAGAAAATTTCCATTACTTTCCGGGGAACATGATCAACCTACAAAGAGCGATTAAAATCACAAGGTCAAAATATGTAACAAGGTTAATCAGAGGTGGATCCAAGATGTTCACTCATGGGGGCATTTTTTTATTTATAAAAAATAAAATTAATTAAAAATATTTTAAAAAATAATTAAATATAAAAAATTACAAGTTCCTATTTGTACATATGCTCTCCGGATTTAGTCTCTATCACTAGGATGATAATTGCATTTTTTTTTTCTTAAGCAATGATTTTCGAGCAAATTTGCTAAATCTACTTCAATACGAAGTCGTTTAAAATTTGAATGGAGTTCAATAGAATCATAGTTTTTCTTCATAATCTCATATTCATACAATTATATATTTGTACAATTAAAATATGAAAAAAAAAAACTATATAAATTCAAAAATACATAAACAAAAACTATAGTTGGCCTAAACGCCTCAATTTTTATTTTTTTTTCTTTTCTTCAAAAAAAGTTGCACGGCTGGTCCCCTTTCTATTTTTATTTTTTTTTTTTCAAAGCCTTATTCCATTTTGTCTTCAACGGCTGTCCCTAAAAGGCTAGACCTTATTTTTTTGTCATTATGTAATACTATAATGTATATTATTATTTTCTCCATTATATAATATTATAAGTACTTATGTTAAATAACTTAAATTCCTCCCCAAACTCGAGGCTGCACGATTACGATTCTCACAAATGACAAAATGGTTAGTTTTGAAGTTTTGAACTATTCATCATCTTCCCCTATTTCATTCTTCTTAAACACTGAAAAATTTCAAATTTTAACTTATCAAGGGGCATAATATGACTGAAGCATGAGGGTGAAGAGCATAATCATGATTGCGAGAGGATATAATAATGGCGCAAAAAACGTTTTATCATGGTACAGAGAGATTTTTAGGAGTTGAGAGTGGGTGTATGCCCACCCTTGGCCCCCTGGATATGCTCTTGAGATTAATATTATCAAAGAGTAATATCTATATATGGAGGATATATAGGAAGGAATTAAGTACCTAGTAATAATTAAGGTTTCACAAACTTGTTTATATAACCCAATGCAACCTAGCTAGTTAGTAGACACTAATTAGAGTTTGTTTGGCCAGTTTGGGATTGTATTTGAGATGCCTAAAATTGTTTTCAAAACTCAAAAGATTCATTTAAAGAAAAAAGTATTCGTTTAATAAAAAAAATTAAAAACGCTTTTAAGGGTCTAAAAAGCCTTAAAATTAATTTATAATCCTATCATCATCACCACTCTTTTAACCTTTACAACACTATTAAAATAAATTTAATAATAACTGGAGGAGAAACACACTGTCTTTGGGAGAGTTTCAGCCACCGTACTTAGAAAGATGGAGAATACATCGAAGACTCTTTTTTTTTTCTAATTACCAACGAAGAGTTCAAAAATGCCAAAGATAGGATGCAAGATACAAACGAGGGATCAAAAGTGGTCAATATCTGCAGCAGGTCATGAACATAATTAGTGCTGGAATATTTTACATTTTTTAAATTAAGTTCATTAATATTTTTCTTAATAAGTTATTTCTCTTTATGTTAGAATATTATTCTCAGTTATTATATTTATTTGTAAGGTTTAGGTCTACTTTAGGGTTTATTGATCACTACTCATTGTCTCTCTATAAATAGAAAGTCATGTAATATTGTTTGATCTTGAATATACAATATGTAGCCTAAACGTCTCTCTTCGCTTCCGCTCTCTTTTCTTTCTCTTTCGCATTTTAGTATTTTTATATTTTAATTTCTATATATTTCAACATGATATCAAAGCCACGTTTTTGTTTTTGTGGCTTTCAAAAAAAGTCTGAGATCTCCCAATTTTGTTGTGATTCATGGCTCTTTTCATTGGCGAATCTTGGCACATGGTTTGGCCCTTCATAGGGGTTTTTTTTAACGTCTAGTTTCTGTTCTCCGGCCTCATTGTCAGTTGCGGCTTGGCCCTTCAACGGATTCTTTTAGCAACTTGTCTCCATTCTCCAGTATTTCTCAGAACGTCACTTTCAGCATTTCTCATCTTTCTTGTTGGCAAACCTTGGCACAATGTGGCTTGGCCCTTCACATGATTAATTGCTAGTTTTTGTTCTTTGACTGTCATTGTCAGTTGCGGCTTGGCCCTTAACAGGATTCTTTTAGTAGCTTGTCTCCATTCTCCAATATTTCTCCGATCGTCACTTTTAGCCTTTCTCGCCAACATTGCCTTGATCCAACCATCAACTTTGGATGCCTTTAATTTATTATCTTTTCCAAACTCAAGCTTACACCTTGAGTTTAAGGGGGGATGTTGTAGCCAAACCCAGGAAATCACTATCAAAAAATGTTTAGAGACTACAGACACTATGAACACTTACAAACCGATGCAAGACCTTGACTCTGTAAGATCAACAAGCCTCCAACTCGTCTCTTTGCTCACAATCTTTTTCAACATGATTCTCCTTTACCGGATCCTTCCAATAAACTTCTCAATGAAACGCACAATCAAACTAACAAAATCATCTACAAGGAACAATTTGGCTCTCAACAAATATTCTCTCTTAGAACAGCCTCTCACGAAACCTAGCCTCCAATTTCATGCATCTCTCTTTTGAATGAGATGTATATATATTGCACGACAAAACCTTAGACACCAACACACTTATAATCATGTTTTAAGGCGTCACACTTACGGGTGTCTGGATAAGTTAGTGGGCTGTCCGGACAGGGCCTTGCAAAGGGTTAAAACAGCAATTTGGATCTTCTGTCGAGCCTTGATCAACAGCTCTAATCGATGAGCGTTTGTGGTCCGATTGAGCTGAAACTTTGCAAGAATGTTCATGACATGTGAATCCTCATTGTAAACAGTGGAGTTTGAGCCCATGGATAGTAGCTTCTGCATTTTGGAACCGAATTGAGCCAACAAAAATACTAACAAACTCCCCCTTTGGCAATTCAGTGACAAAACCTAGCAGAATCCAAAGACAACCAAAATGTAGGATATACATGATAAACGGTTGTTGTCGATCCAATTTTCTCGCCCTTTTTGTCACAAATTGACAAAAGGATTTCTGAAACACTTCACAAAACACATCAAACATATGGAGAACGAGAATAAAAGTGTCACCAACACAAAAATACTCATGATCACAACTTTGAAAAATACAAGTATAAAATGCAAGATCATGAAAGACATAAACAAAACTCCCCCTCAATGCAAGACTTAATAACAAGAAACTTGAAATGAACAAGGTTTCTCCCCCTCAATAAGTCAAATGAACACACATGATACACACATCAAAGACTCATGAATTTCAGCAATGAATATCCCAAAACATGTTCCAAATATGCAATTTTTTTTTTGATAACTAAGAAGAAGTTTTATTAAAAGCGTAAGGCACCCCTAAGTACACTGGAAGTATACAAGCGCAAACACCTAACAAGAAAAAGAAAAGAAAAAGCCAAAGCTCGCCCTCAAAAACAGAAACCCAAAGAGGCCTAAAGCCCTCATAGCCACCCGAAATGCTGCATTACAATAAGATCACCTAATTAGAAAGAGAAAAACGAACAAGAAAATCATTGTAACTAATCGACACCGGAAAGACATGCGCAACGGTCCAAGGGTACAAAGTATGAAAACAAGAGGATAATAAGTCTTCCAAGGACCCCTCTAAGTCCTTAAAAGACCTATTATTTCTCTCCCTCCATAGACACCAAAAAAAAAAACAAATAGGAACCATCTTCCAAACCCACTCCCCCTCCTCCCTGTAGACCACCAACAAGCGAGCAAGTCGAAAACCCGTCTTAGCATCACCCAAGACAACCCAAACCGGCCAAAAAAGGCACTCCACAAAGCATAAGCAACCTCACAACGAAGAAGATGATGATCCACCGTATCCTCACTTCTCTTACACATACAACATCTGTTAGTCACAATCACCCGTCGCCTCTGGAGGTTATCTAGAGTAAGGATTTTGTCCAAAGCCACCGACCACACAAAAAGATCACCCTCGAAGGGGCTTGTGTTCGCCACACACTCTTCCAAGGGAATCTCCACCCTTCAGTACAAGCCAAGGAAGCATAGAGAAGCTTGACTATGAAACGACCTCTTTTGGAGGGGATCCACCACAATCTATCCACACCCCCTTATCTCACTCGGGCAGCGTGCAGCAACTGGAAGAAAAAGGCAAAGACTTCCACCTCCCATTCATGAGCCCTTTTCTAAAAAAACTAACATTCCATTGATTAGAACCACCCAACACCTCATAATTATCCGCCACTACGGCATCCTTCTCACAAGCAATACTAAATAAACTTGGGAAAGCAAACTTGAGAGCCGAATCACCACACCACAAATCATGCCAAAAACTAACCCTCGTCCCTTCCCCCACCTCAAATCGCGTAAAGCCTTTGAAAGTGTCCTAGCCTTTCCTAATATTCTTCCATAATCCCACCCCATAAGCTCCTCCAGGCTCAAAAGAGCACCAACCTCCCCATAAACTCCCATACTTCACCTCAACCACAACTCTCCACCAAGCGTCACGCTCCACACCATAACGCCACAACCATTTCCCTAGCAAAGCGCGGTTGAACACCAATAAGTTTCTAATACCTAACCCTCCCTCCTTAATCGGGGTGCATACCTTCCTCCACTTCACCAAGTGATACTTGAATTCTTCACCTAACCCACCCTATAGAAAATTACGTTGTAACTTCTCAATGTGCTTAGCAACACTAACCGGAATAGGGAACAAAGACAAATAATAGGTAGGCAAGTTTGCGAGAGTGCTCTTGATAAGCGTGACCCTACCACCCTTCGACAAATACAACCTTTTCCAGCCAACCAACCGATGTTCTAGCTTCTCAATCACTCCATCCCAAATATGTATAGCCTTGTAGGAGGCTCCCAACGGCAAACCAAGATACTTAACTGGTAAAAAGGCAACCCCACACCCTAGAATGCCAGCTAACAAGTCCACTTGCTCTATATCCCCCACAGGGATTAACTCCGATTTAGCCAAATTAACCTTCAGACAGGAAGCAGCCTCAAAAAGCAAAAACAAACTCCTCAAATAGCGTAATTGGGTGGGCATAGCATTACAGAAAACCAAAGTATCATCAGCAAATAGAAGATGTGAGATAGTAGAATTACCGACTGTAAAGCCTTCTAGCAACCCCCCATGAGCCGCCGCAGAAATCATTCTGCTCAAAGCTTCCATTACAAAAACAAATAACAATGGCGACAAAGGGTCCCCTTGTCTTAATCCTCTGAAACTGCTAAAAAAACCATTAGGAGAACCATTGACCAGAATCAAAAATCGCACCGAAGAAATGCAATGTTCTATCCATGAGCACCAAATCCCCCCAAAACCACACCTCCTTAGCAAATATAATAAAAAATCCCAATTCACATGATCATACGCTTTTTCCAAATCCATTTTGCAAATAATCCCTAGCTCCCCAAATCTCAACCGGCTATTAAGGCATTCATTAGAAATCAAGACGGGATCTAGAATCTTCCTACCCTTAATAAAAGCACTTTGTGACTGGGATATAATCTTATCCAGAACAACCCTCAATCTATTTGCTAAAACCTTGGCTTCTATTTTATAGATACCTCCCACAAGGCTAATTGGCCGGAAGTCTTTGATATTAATAGCACCGGGGACCTTCGGGATATGCAAAATGAACAAAGCATTGAGGCTCTTTTCGAAAAACACTCATGCATGAAAATCTCTAAACACCTTCATAATATCCTCCCTCACAACCTCCTAACAAAATTGGAAGAAAGCCATAGAAAACCCATTGGGACCCGGCGCCTTATTACCATTCATCTTAAACACCACTTTTCTTACCTCATCCTCCTGAAATTCTCTCTACAACCAGCAAGCTTCTTATGCCGAAATGGAGTCAAAGGAAATGCCATCTACCAAAGGCATCCATCTGCACTGCTCTGTAAAGAGTTTTTGGTAGAACTCAACTATGTGCTCGCTAATCTCAACTGGATTTGAAGAGGGATTATCACCAATCATAAGAGTATTTATAGAGTTGTATCTTCTATTAGAGTTGGCTATGGAATGGAAGAATTTAGTACACTTGTCCCCTTCATTTAGCCATTTCACCCGAGATTTTTGCCTCCAACTCACCTCCTCCATAAGAGTGCATTTCTCTAGCTCTCAAATCACCTCTGCTTTCCTCATAAACTCCTCCGGATCCAAGGCTCTACTTTATTCAATCCCATCTAACATCCAGAGATCGTCAAGAAGCATCCTCTTATTCCTATCAATGTTACCAAACACCTCCTCATTCCAAGTCTTTAAATTCATCTTCAAGGCCTTGAGCTTACAAGCAAGAACAAAGCTAGGTGTACCTTGGAACACATAGGAATCCCACCATTGTTTCACTAGGTCCACAAACCCTTCTGCTTTCAACCACATATTTCCAAACTTGAATGGCCTTTTCCCCCTTGACACATCCCCCAACTCAAGAATGATTGGGAAATCATCTAAGCATAGGCGAGAAAGCCTCTTCTGCCGAACCCCTAGATACCGTGCTTCCAACTCTAGGGAAACAAGAAACCGATCAATCCTAGACCAAAAAGGGGGGTCATTAGAAAGCAACCAAGTATACGAGCCCCCAAAAAGGGGAAGATCCAATAACCCTTGTTCTGAAATGAAGTCTGAAAAATCCATCATAGCCGAATCAAGATGAGCTCTGCCTGATCTTTCGAGTAACATTAAAATCACCCTCAATACACCATGGCATGTCCCACCAACTTAGAACTCCAACCAACTCCTCCTAGAGGAGCCTTCTATCTCTATTAAGGTTCGGACCATACACCCCTGCAAAGGCCCAAACAGAGAGATCTCCCACATTCCTAAAGGACACCGCCAAGGTGTAAGCCCCCACACACACATCTACCTTTTCCACCACCCTGCTATCCCACATAATCAAAATACCACCCGAGGCCCCACTAGAATCCAAACAGCACCAATCCATATGACTTCGCCCCAATAAGCTGCAAACAATATTGCTAGGCATACCCTGAATCTTGGTTTCTTGACGACAAACAATATCTACCTTCCAATCTCTGAGTAGATTACTCACCCTTAATCATTTCTCCCTCTGATTTAACCCTCTCACATTCCATGATAGGATACTTAGCTTCATAACTTTACTACCTGCCCCCTCGCTTTCCTGTTGCTGCGACTAGTGCTCACACCCCTAGTATCATAATTCATTGAACTCTCCAAATTCCTAACCTCCCTCTTGCCCTTAGTGCCACTGCTCGGGTTAGAAACCATTGCATTATTCCGGCGTTCCTCTTCTAAAAACGTCAATAAAGCTAACAATTGCAGCTTGTGACCCACAAATGAAATCCCCACTATCGGATAAATCTCATTGGCACATTGAACCACCCAATCCGAATAACCTGACAAACACCCCGCAATAGGACCATACGAATTCAGAGGAGAAGGCCTATCGACATCACCAATCCCTACGCCCTCTTCCTCCCCGCCCATACTACCAACAATGTCCTTCGCCCCCTAAACTTCATCTCAAGTCTCAACCACCCTATCTTCCTTTCCTACAGTCTAGCCATCTTCCTGTACCTCATCCACAACTGGATTCCCGAAACCCCAACCTGAATGGATCCCATCAAGTGCTCCGGGGGACCAAGGCACCACATCTCTGCCCTCGATTACTGGAGATGTCCTCTCCGATGTTATCTGATACGTTTCTACCACTATACTGACCATAGACATAATCACCGGCGAAAGAGGAGGAGTTTCTCCATCCTTCAAATACGAACCCACCCTGCCAGACGCCTTTCCAGACACAAGCAACTCTTGATTGGCAGTAGGAACTACCGGAGATGGGGTCTCCAGCAACGTTTAGGGCAAAATAGCCACTCCCTTAGCCAGAATTGCAATCGCTGGAGAAGAGGGGGGGCTCTCCAGCCTTTAGTCGTGAACCCACCCCGCCAGACGTCTTTCTAGACACAAGCAGCTCTGGAACAGCAATGGGAACTACCGAAGATGGGGTCTCTGACAACGTCTGAGGTGAAACGGCCTCTCCCCTGGCTGGAATCGCAGTCGCCAATAATCTCTGAGTACCTTTAGCTACTCTTCTTGGGCCCTTATCACCGGGAACTACACCAAGAGCCTCCACAAGATGAGCTCCATCCTTGGCGGGGACCTCCGGTAGGTTTAGCGACCTCGTCGCCAGGCACATGCATCCTACCGATGACGAGTCACCTGGGTCTTTGGCCTGACTCCCGTTCAAACCCATTGACAGCCCACTTGAATGTGCCGGGTAAATAATGGGTCTTTTCCCATCTAGTCCAGAACATCCTACGCAGTCCTAGCCCAAGCCCAATTTCACGCCAGCCCTCGTCCTTCTATGAACCAAAACCTTCTTTTTTTGCCTTAAAGCCTCTCGTTGGCCGTGGGCCTTTCCTAACAACCCACTCTTTCCCCTTCTGCACACCTCCTAACGCAGCAGATTGATTTAATTCTGGGCCTCTCAAGGTCTACTTACCTTTCCCATCAACCCATTCCTTCCTCTACAGCATCCCATGCTCCTCTACCCTTATAAGTGCCAATTCCAATTTCTGGAGACCCACGTCAATTTCCCCTTTCAGCCACCTTAATGTCTCCCTGCAATTCCGGAGCTCAAGACTTACACAAGTATGGTTCTGACACTCATCTACCTCCCGTCTCTTTAGCAGTTGCAGAGTATCGCCACTCGATGCACCCTCCTTCACTAACGATTGAACGTCACTCACCGGAACTCTATCCTCTTGTGCTTTTTCCCCCTGATTGCCATCACCTCCAGCTGGAAAGTTCCAACGTTCTCCTACCCACAGATTGGTCTCGCCAAATACTTGGTCTGCTCCCTTTGAGTTAAGCCTGGTACCTCTGCACCTAATGCATGCTTATCCGAACCTGTTGAGGCCTCCTTCGACCAACTAGGTACTCTAGCCACAGTCCCTAAAAATGGACCAAAACACTCCTCTGACGAGTTGACTGTCAATGCCATAACCTCAGCGTAGCACCTCCTTGCCTTCCCCTCCTGTATCAACTTCACAGACTTGACACCTCAGAGGGACGAGATAGCTAAATGCATTTTCGAGATGAAGCGAGTCCATCCTTGACCATAGCACCCTTCCAGAATTAGAACTGACCCACTCATTCGCCTCTCATCAAATTCCTCTATCGTTAGGAAACGCCCATGCATGTTAGATCGTCGTTGTGCAATAATCCATGGATAGCCCACTCTGGATTGGTCCCAGAAGACCTCATAATCATCCACTGAAACCAGTACCTCCACAGTGCGCACTAACCACTCTAACTCCTCCTTCTTGAAATGACAACAACATCATTTTGTTTAACCCAAGCAAAGAAAAATGTTCCATTCAACCTATGCTTGTGTGTTGTGTGTGTAAGCCATCCAATGAGAAAAATTACCAACCTACAAAATGAGGAGAAAGTTTCACCACCATGAGGTTTTGACAAGTATATCAAATCAAAAGTTTGACCTTATCATACTACGGTCTACCCATTCTCATCCTATACATTTATGTTTGTAAAACACTTTGCACATGCAAGTTTGACACAATGAAATAAATACCTTTTGGAATATGATCTTTCGATTTTATTTGTTTCACTATTTTGTTTCTTTTTCTCTATAAGAAAGTGTAGTGACCCAAATTATTAACTAGGCTTAAGTAGCTTAGTTAGGGGGATTAATTTGGGCTTTGGGTCACTAAGGACGCTAGAGGGGTAATTTGGACTTTTGGCAGACAACGTGGGGGGACCACCGAACGTACGCTCTGCAAATCGTACAGGCGAATGTACGTGGGACCACCGGACGTACGCTACATTTTGAATACCCTCTAGTTAATACCTAAATGTACGAGGCAGCCATGGAACCATTGGGCAAGAACCACTAGACGTACGCCCCTTGGCCAGACGTCCGCTACTTTTCTGAGCCTATAAATAGCACCTTACCCCCTTCGTGTTTTTCATAACTTCATAACACCCCCAGGCTGCCAGAGTGTTCCCAAATTGTTTCCAAGTGTTTGTAAGTGTTTGGTGAGCGTGTGTGTGTGACGTTTGCAAGTTTCAAAACGTTCGTGAGGCGAAACTCTTGTGATTTTGTTTTAAGATGGTAATGTTCGATCCTTATCTTTTAATTACATCGTTATGCTGCTCGTTTTATGTTTAGTTATAGTTATTAGCTTAGTTGTGCTTTTAAAACCCATTTGGGTTAGCGTATTCGTTAGCTTAGCGTTGTTACGTTGCATGGAGGCTATTAACTAGACTAGAAGGCTTTAGGGTGTTTCTAATGGCCCTAGGAGTCGGAGAATAGGCAGACAGTGGGAAAGAAAATGAGGTTCTTCCTGAGGACCCATACAACGGACGTACAGTGTCGTGACCGGATGTACGGCTTGCCGTTGTACGGCGAACGTACACTCTTAAGCCTGGACGTACGGTCACTGTGTGACAAGGAAACCCTATTTTCACCAACTGTCCCGTAGCTCCTATTTTCCTTACTTTAAAGTTGTTTCAGTGGAATTGGGACTAATAGAAGGTTTTCCACAGATTTGGAGAACTCGGATCTTTTGGAGTTTTCAGAGATGCGTATCAATCCAGGTGAGTTTTAACTCACATAATGCGCATTGTTATTTTCCATGCACTGCACGTCTATTTTACTAAGTAAACATGCATATTTTACAACTCTCACGTTTTGTACATATTACACATGAACTCTATCTTTTGGGAAAAATATTGTACTGAACATGTTAACCAAGTGAGACTTGTAAAATAACATGCATGTAAAATACAAACAAAATAATTGCATCGTATGACATGGTACACCGGTAAGTGCGGTAGTAATGGCCATGGGCTTACTATACATGTTAGCTTTATGGTCAAATGTGTGCGTTATATAAAGGTTGTGGATCCATTGGTTTCGTGACCTTGATGCAACCATTCCCAATGGTTTGGTCACTACAAGACGGACATCATTAGTTGGTGTGGGCCACTCGGGGTTAGACCTAATCGTGCAACTAATGTTATGTACGGTATGTTGTACAATGGCTGGGGCACTAGCATTGTATTATAGGTCCCTCGAGATAGCATCAACCATGCTGAGAAGGGGTAATATCTCGGGTAGACCATACTGTTGAACTATGATTGTTGTTTACATCATATGCATATATCATTACTATATATATATCACGCATTAATAAGCTGTCATGATGGAACTGCTTTATTTATTAAACCTCTGAGTTCATTACTAAAACTGGCATGGGTATTATCTGCGTTAAAAATCACTAAGTCTTAGACTTACCCCCTTTACTTTATGTCTTTCTCCATCATTACGAATAATTGCGCGGTTTAACTGTTTTAGACGAAAATGCCATCAGAGCCTACTTGTGTGATTGTTCAGGACCTGATACGGGTGATCTTTGAGGATATGGATCATGTTTGGCTTAGGACAATGTGGGAAGATGGAGGATCTGCCCGTGCAGACATGATAGAGATTCTGATCTCATTAGCTTTGCTGAAGCTTAAGTACAGGCTTTAATCTGTTGATCTTTGGTGACAATGTTGTAGTATCTTATTTTGGGAATGTATCTATTTGACGGTCTGATGACCGATACATTTGGTGACTTTTTATAATATTATAGATGTAGTACTTTTATCTCTGGTATTGTTGTGTGATGTTTCATTTACTATCTCTTAATCCCATAGTCTTGGTAAAGTCTTCCACTGCAGTTTTCTCATTACAATGAGGAAGTTGATTTCTCGGAGGTCTTGCCTTGGAGGGACATGGCTGGGATGGTGCGCCGTGGGGTCAATTACTAATTAATTGATATTCCCATCAGGCGGGGTGTCACAAAAAGTGCCTTTAAACTTGTGGTGCTTATCACAAACGAGAAAGTAGGAATTTTTAAGCCTTAGGTTCAACTAGCATATGGTCAATTTGAAAAATATGACTAGTCAAAAACAAACCTCATGTAGTTACCTAACATACCTCACATTTAAAATTAAGAAATAACCTCAAATTAAGCTTAAATGTGCACAACAGATAAAGCATAGGTAAAACGTACCACATAAGCTCCGGCTTTTGGTAACCACAAAAACAAGTCCATTGAATAACAAATTTTCATCTCATGCATACTAAGAACATTTCAAGATGCAAGGAATTAAATCCATCAAAGCAACATGAGAAACTAATGGACTATCTAGGCACATAAGACAAAAGAGAGAAAAGAAAACAACCAAAATAAAATATTTTTGTCTTTTAAAAATTTTCAAAATGAAATGCACACAAACAAATAAAATACCAAATCAAAACAAATATAATATCAAATCAAAAAATAAAATAAAATACCAAACCAAAGCAATAGAAAACAACATGCTCCAGGATATTCAAAAGAATGCATGACAACCAATCCTAGGCATGTGGACTATTCACCTAACATAAGGTGAGATCACCATCACTCCCCCTCAATGGGTGAATGGTATCATCTTTCCTAACCCACACTTGAGAAATCTTAGGTCTAGACTTATAACTTTGCTCAAACTTATCTAGCATAGATAGCACTTCTCTCATCATTAGGACCAAACCCTTACTTTCTTTCCTAGAATAGGAATTTTCATTTATATGCACATGAGGTTTTAGATTATAACAGTGGGATCGAATGTGGCCCACTTTTCCACAATGATGACATGTAGGGACAAACCTTTGAGAAGGTAATTTCTTAGGAGGATGCACGACTCTAGGTTTAGGGTAAGAAGCATGTGGCTCAGTGTAATTTTTCTTACCTTCCTTAGCTTGATGAGTCGGAGCAACTACTGGCTTTCCTTCACCTAAAGATTCTTCTACTTTCACTAGTTTAACAAAAACAATCTCTGAAGTAGAAATACGGTTAGAAGAAAAAGAAGCATTTTTGTCAAATCCTAAGCCAGATCTATCACTAGAATGCTTGAATATGCAACATTTTATCAAGCTTTTCACTAGAGAATTTACTCAAGTGATTTCTAGATGCAATCAGATCATTTTGAAGGGCTTTATTTTTAGCAATTAACACATGATTTTCAAATTTAAGAGTATTGCAAACAGCATGTGAATCACTCAAAGATTTCAATAAATTGTCCCTTTCAAGCTCAAGATTCTTAAAATCCTTAACGATTTTAAAGTTAGTATTTCTAAGCATAGAAAACTTTTCCATCAAATTGTCAAAGGAGTTTTGAAGATCACTAGCCCTATTTGATTCATTATCAGAGGCAAACTGAACATCTTATTGTTTAGAATCATCATAATCATAGGATGCAACAAATGCCATATAATTAGGAGTTTCTTCCTCATCAATGTCACTCAAGGTAATATTGAATGCTTTTTTATCTTTTGGCTTATTACTCTTGAGGTTAGCGCAATCCTTGTGAACATGACCATAACCAGAACACTTATAATATTTTGGACCAGGTAGGTCTCTTTCATTTCTATCCTGAGTACTCTCTTTTTTGTTTTTCAAATCTCTTGGAAATTCTATGTTCATTCTTAAAATACTTTCTAGCTATAAAAGCAAGTTCTTCATCATCTAATGATTCCTCATCAGATAACTCATCAGAATTTTTCCTAAGAGTTCTAAGGGCAAAATCCTTATTTTTCTTAGGTTGAGGCAAAGAAAACTCATAAGTTTGAATAGCACCAACTAACTCTTCTACCTTCATGGTATTAAGATCAGTGCATGACTCAATAGAAGTTACCTTGATTATGAATCTTTCAGGGAGCGATCTCATAATCTTTCTAACTATATTAGTGTCAGAATATTTCTTTCCTAGATTTATCATGGAATTTCTAATTTTACTAAGTTTACCAAAGAAATCATTGAAAGTCTCATCCTCCAACATCTTAATTTCCTCAAGCTGAGAAACTAACATTTGAAGTTTTGACGCTTTAACAAGATTTGTTCCTTCATAAGTAGTTTCTAGGATCTCCCATGCATCTTTGGCACTATCACAATTTGAAATTCTAGATAACTCAATTTGTGAAATTGCCAAGTAAAGAACATTCATAGCTCTATCATTTGCCATACGAGTTTGTTTTTCAACATTAGACCATTCGGCTGTTGGCTTGTCTGGAACGTTAAATCCAGATTCAATGACAGATCAAATGTCTATTGATTTTAAGAAAAATCTAATACAGGACTTCCAATAGCCATAATTTGATCCATTAAAACTAGGCACAATGTTAAGGGTTTGAGACATCTTGAACAAGAAAAAAAGATCACACTCAGGAATTTAATCCTTCACAGAGTGAACCCGCTCTGATACCAATTGAAAAACTCTTAACAGATAATTATCACGGTTTATGTGTAATTAACGGATATTTAAATCTAAGCAACCATATAACCAAAAATTAGAACAATCATACACAAGGATTTTAGTAACGAAGATGAAACCTTTTAGAAAACAATCTAAAAGTAAAACTTCTCTGAGGCAGCTAAACCCAGGAAATTACTATCAACAGATGTTTAGAGATTACAGACACTAGGAACACTTACAAACCGATGCAAGACCTTAACTCTGTAAGATCGACAAGCCTCCAACTCGTCTCCTTGCTCACAATCTTTTTCAACATGATTCTCCTTTACCGGATCCTTCTGATAGACTTCTCAATGAAGCACACAATCCAACTAACAAAATCCTCTACGAGGAAAAATTTGGCTCTCAACAAATATTCTCTCTTAGTATAGCCTCTCACGAAACCTAGGCTCCAATTTCATGCATCTCTCCCTTGAATGAGATGTATATAAATTGCAAGACAAAACCCTAGACACCAACACATTTAAAATCATGTTTTAAGGTGTAAAACTTAGGAGGTGTCCGGACAAGTTAGTGGGTTGTCCGAACAGGGCCTTGCGGAGCAGAAACTGAGTTTCTAGAACTGCTATTCAGACAGGGCCTTTCAAAGGGTGAAAATAGCAATCTGGAACTTCTATCGGGCCTTGATCAACAGCTTCGATTGATGAGTGTTTGTGATTAGATTGAGCTGAAACTTTGCTGGAATGTTCATGACACGTGAATCCTCATTGTGAACGGTGGAGAATGGATTCCGAACATTCTATATCAGTATTTGAGCCCATGGACAGTAGCCTCTGCATTTTGGAACCAAATTGAGCCAACAAAAATACTAATACCTTGTAAGGTTTATTCTCCCTTAATTAGTTTATGTCTGCTTTAGGGTTTCTTGATTACTACTCATTATTTCTCTATAAATAGAGTCATGTAATATTGTTTGATATCTTGAATATACAATATGTAGCCTAAATGTCTCTCTTCGTTTCGGCTTTCTTTTCTTTCTCTTTCGCATTTTAGTATTTTAATATTTTAATATATCTTTCAACATGGTATCAGAGTTATTTTAACATGGTATTAGCGATATTTCAACAAGGTATCAGAGCCACGTTTCTATTTTTGTGACTTTCAATAAAAGTTTGAGATCTCCAAATTTTGTTGTGATTCATGGCTCTTTTCATTAGCGAATCTTGGCACGGAGTTTGGCCCTTCATAGGGGTTTTTTCTTTTAATGGCTAGTTTCTGTTCTCCGGCCTCATTGTCAATTGTGGCTTTGCCCTTCATTGGATTCTTTTAGCGGCTTGTCTCCGTTTTTTGGTATTTCTTTGCCGTCACTTTCAACCTTTCTCGCCTTTCTTATTGTCAAACTTTGGCACAATGTGGCTTGGCCCTTAACTGGATTAACAACTAGTTTTCGTTCTTTGATCGTCATTGTCAATTGCGGCTTGGCCCTTAACCAGATTCTATTAGCGGCTTGTCTCCATTCTCTGGTATTTCTTCAGCTGTCACTTTCAGCCTTTTCTCACCAGCATTGCCTTGATCCAACCATCAACTTTGGATGCCTTTAATTTATTATCTTTTCCAAACCAAAGCTCACATACACCTTGAGTTTGAGGGGGGATGTTGGAATATATTATATTTTCTAAATTAGGTTTATTAATATTTTCCTTAATAAGTTATTTCTCTTTAGGTTAGAACATTATTCTCCGTTATTATATTTCCTTGTAAGGTTTATTATTTTCCTTAATTAGTTTAGGTCTACTTTAGGGTTTCTTGATCACTACTCATTGTTTCTCTATAAGTAGAGAGTCATGTAATATTGTTTGATATCTTGAATATACAAGATGTAGCCTAAACGTCTCTCTCCTCTTCCACTCTCTTTTCTTTCTCTTACACATTTTAGTATTTTTATATTTTAATATATATATTTCAACTTGATATCAAAGCTATTTTAACATGGTATCAGAGATATTTCAACATGGTATCAGAGCAACGTTTATGTTTCTGTGACTTTCAATAAAAGTCTGAGATCTCCCAATTTTGTTGTGATTCATGGCTCTTTTCATTGGCGAATCTTGGCACACAATTAGGCCCTTCATAGGTTTTTTTTATTTTTTTTTAAATGGCTAGTCTCCGTTCTCTGGCCTCATTTTCAATTGCGGCTTCGCCCTTCACCAGATTCTTTTAGTGGCTTGTCTCTGTTCTCCGGTATTTCTCCGACCATCACTTTCAACACTTCTCGTCTTTCTTGTTGGCAAACCCTAGCACAATGTGGCTTGGCCCTTCACTGAATTAAAGGATAGTTTTTGCTCTTTGACCGTCATTGTCAGTTGCAGCTTGGCCCCTAACCGGATTCTTTTAGCAGCTTGTCTCTATTCTCTAGCATTTATCCGGTGGTCACTTTCAACTTTTCTCGCCAGCATTGCCTTGATCCAACCATCAACTTTGGATGCCTTTAATTTATTATCTTTTCCAAACTCAAGCTTACACCTTGAGTTTGAGGGGGGATGTTGGAATATTTTATATTTTCTAAATTAGGTTTATTAATATTTTCCTTAATAAGTTATTTCTCTTTATGTTAGAATATTATTCTCCGTTATTATATTTTCTTTTAAGGTTTATTCTCTTCCTTAATTAGTTTAGGTCTACTTTAGGGTTTCTTGATCACTACTCATTGTCTCTCTATAAATAGAGAGTCATGTAATATTGTTTGATATCTTGAATATACAAATGTAGCCTAAACATCTCTCTCCGCTTCCGCTCTCTTTTCTTTCTCTTGCATTTTAGTATTTTTATATTTTAGTATATATATTTCAACACGGTATCTTAGCTATTTTAACAGATGCAACAATGAATAAAATGTATCGGTGTAATTGTGAAAAACCATAAAGGAGATATAATCAAGACATTGTTAGCTCTTAGGCTACACATCAAGTAGAAACTTTGACCGCTTTAATGGGTGCAATTTTTGCGAGAGAATTGGAACATCAAAATGTGGAGCTAGAAGGTGACAATAACTAGATTGTGTAAGAATCAAATAGGGGCTGTTAAATATGTTGTGGAGAGCGAAAGAAGGAGAGAGAGAAGACAGAGAGTGGAAGAGAATAATGGATTACATTATATTGAGTCTTATGATAATATAAATACAGACGCCTCTATTTATAAAGAGGCTATGAGTGATAGGCTAAGGTAAACCAAGTAGACCTAGAATACCTAAAGAAATAAATAACCTAACATAATATTCTTCACATCTTCCCTCAAACTCAAGGTGTAAGCTTGAGTTTGGCCTCAGCGAATGCGACTGTATCCACCTCGTCTGTTTAAAAGAAAGGGAAAAAAAAAAGTGTTAAATTCGTCAAAAAAGCTGTTTGTTGCTTGTGTTGAAAGAGTTGCCAGAAAAGTTGTCGGAGAAGTGACCGGAGATGGGCCGCTAGAGGCAATGGACGGCAATTGGTGATAGAGCAGCAGGCAATAGTACTTGGTTCTAACCCAGTGGACTGGGTTGAAAAGCCTGTATTTGGGTGATTTCTCAAATACTCAAATATCGCCCCTCAAACTCAAGGTGTAAGCTTGAGTTTGGGAAAAAGAAAGAGAAATTATGATTTTCTTTTTTTTTTTTTTTTTTTTTGGTTAAGGTTCACTGGAAAAGTCGTCGGAGAGGTGGCTGGAGTTGGGCAGCCATTGGCGTTCGACAGAGGTCGGCGGCGGTAGCTGGCAACTAGTGGCTGGTGGCTAATGAAGGCAATTGAAGGACTTAGGTCAACTTGATGGAGTTGAGTCTTAAATTGGAGCCTTATAGAATAGGCTATAATGGGCCGGTTTGATTGGGTCAAAATAGGCCAAAACCCATGGACCATTTAATATGGTATGACCCGAAAATCATATGATGACCTGGGTCTAACCTAGTGGACTAAGTTGTAAGAATTGACCCGGTTGGACCGATTTAGAACCCGATGACCTGGTTAGAAACCAGTTTAGGATGAGGTTAGAGATGCCTTGGATGGATCAGAAATTGACCGGTTTAGCAAGTGGGCCGCTTACATGGGCCAAAATGGCCGAACATGGACCGTTGAATGGGTCAATCTAGCCCGAAAAAGATGATCCAGTTCTAACCTATTGGATCGAGTCGAAAATACTTGGATCAAGATATATATAATTTTTTTTTCCTAGAGTTGACATGTGGCAGAGGAGCTAGGGCTGACGTGGCGGGCTCTCTGGAGGACACGTGGCAGCTGAGAGAAGAGAATAGGGTCTAGCGCGTGTGGTGCACTTGCCAAAGGATGCAGCCACATGAGGTGCATGTATTACACGCGCCAGAAGTCGCCTGCAACACCATGGGCGGCACGTGATTGATGAACATATCCTTCTAGGGGCGCATGGAAGCTTGAACGGCTAAGATCTTTTCAAATCTGGACTTAGAGACGTCTGATCTGTCGTCTGGCATGGCTATCGAGGCTTTGTCGCAGCGCGTGGGGCGTGTGCAGGAATTGAAGAAGGTACGTTGGAGTGCCGATTGCGGCAAATCTTCCACAGATCTGTACCTTGCAAGAATGAATATGGTATAAATATTTCCAGATGAGGCTTCGATAAGGGCATGGAAGAGTTTTTGAGTGGATGACCGCTTGGTGGTGCGTAAATGACCTGAAAAGGGAGGTCACCGGGGGGAGTGCCAAGAAACGTGAAAGACGTTTAGTGGAGGCCACAAGAAAGTAGCTCTGATACCATGTTAAATATATTGTGGAGAGTGAAAAAAGAAGAGAGAGCGAAAGAGAATAATGGACTACATTGTATTGTGTCTTATGATAATATGAATACAGACGCCTCTATTTATAGAGGGGCTATGAGTGATAGGCTAAGTAAAGGTGAACCTAGAAGACCTAGAGTACCTAAGGAAGTAAATAACCTAACATAATATTCTCCCCTACAATCTACTTTTGTTCCCTCTAGAAACATCCAAGACAACACTATTCTGGTCCATGAACTTCTGCACTCTTTCAAAAGCAAAAAAAAGGTAAAAGGGGTTTCATGTTTCTTAATATGGACATGGAGAAAGCTTTTAACAAAATGAAATGGGAATTCATCTTTATCTGTTATGAAAAAGTTGGGCTTCCATCCCACTTGGATTAACTGGATCAAATTATGCATCTCCTCTTCCTCTTTCTCCATTCTCATCAATGAAAGCCCCTTTGGTCTGTTTTCTCCCAAGAGAGGTCTTCGTCAAGGTGATCTCCTCTCTCTTTTCCTGTTCATCTTAGGCACAGAAGTCCTCTCTAGACTATTGTTTAAAGAAGAAGCTCTTGGCAACATTAAAGGGCTGAAAATATCCAGGAACACCCCTGCCATCCACCATCTCCTTTTTGCTGATGATCTCTTGATCTTTGGCAAAGCTACCCCTAAAGAAGCCAACAGTATCCGTTCCTGTCTTGTGAATTATTGCCTCTAGTCTAGTCAGTCCATCAACAATGGAAAATCTTATATCAGATTCTCAAAGAATACCAATCCTACCACTGCTGCAATGATTCTTGAAATTCAACCCTACTCCCCTAACCATTCAAAGTCCATTTATGTTGGTCTCCTTCTCCTCTTTGGAAACTCCAAAAAAGCAGCTTTCCTTATTCTTAAAGAATACCAATCCTACCACTACTGCAATGATTCTTGAAATTCTGCCCTACTCCCCTAACCCTTCAAAGTCTATTTATGTTGGTCTCCTTATCCTCTTTGGAAACTCCAAAAAAGTAGTTTTCCTTAATATCATTGATAGAGTTAAGTCTAAGGTGGATGGTTGGCATGCTAAGTCCCTCTCCCAAGCTGGTAGGTTAATCAAATTTGTGGCTGTAGCCATCCCTTTCTATGCCATGAGCACTTTCCTACTCCCAAAAAGTATCTGCAGCCAGTTAGACAGGGTTTTCAAAAAAAATTGGTGGGGTTTTCCTTCCTCAAAAACAAGAAATCTCTCTCTCAAGTCTTGGAACTCTATTTGCACCCCCAAAGTTCTTGGTGGCTTGGGCATTAGGAGAATGAAAGATGTTAATCTTGCCCTCATATCCAAACTTGGTTGGAAGCTCCTCACGGGTTCAAACTCTTTTTGGGTGTCCCAGCTCTCAGGTAAGTATCTTCACTTTGAATCTTTCCTCTGCCCCTCTTCCCTTTCTTCCTCTTCTTGGCTTTGGAAAGGCGTCATAAAGTCTCAACCTATTATATCACAAGGTGCCTCCCATAGGATTCATAGATTCTCCTCCCTTTCTGTTTGGAACTCCTCCTAGATTTCTATTGTGCCTTTTTTTCTCCCCCACTCCCCTCCTTCTGAGAAGGTCCTCTTTTCCTGACTTGATGGTCTCTGATCTCATTTCCCCTAATAGCTCTTGGAATCTCCCTCTATTGGTCTCTTTGTTCACTTCCCCCAGTGTCAAAGAAATCCCGAAGATTCCTATTAGCCCCAACCTTTCCACAAATTTTTTTTGGACCCCTTCTTCCAATGGCCTTTTTTCTACCAACTCAGCTTATAGGCTACTTAGCAGCCCTAGAATCTCCACTGTCTTTTCTCCTCTTGAGTCTAGCTCTTGGAAGTTATTATGGAAGCTTAAGCTTAATGCTAGGTTGATTTTGTTTCTCTAGAAAATTGCCTAGGACATTCTCCCCTCTAAAGTCAGGTTGAAAGCTATCTTCCATATCCCACCCTTAGAATCTCTTTGCCCTCTTTGCAGCACTGAAGATGACTCTATATCCCATCTCTTCTTTCGCTGCATTTTTGCCAGAGTAGCTTGGAGATCCTCCTTTTTGCCCCTTCATTCCTTAGCTTGGTCCTCTCTTAGTCTCCCAAACTGGATCAAAGGCATCATCCACCCTCATTCCTCTTTTGGCATTCCTAAAGTTGATTCTCACTTGTTTCAAATTTATGCTTCAGTTCTATGTGATCTTCTTTGGTTTTCCAGAAACAAAGCAGTTCATGAAGGCATAATCTCATATAACATTTCTCTGGCTAGCTCCATCAGAAGAACCTCTCTCAATCATGCAGTAGCTTGGAAGTCTTCTTCTCCTCTTGTTAAAGAATTATGGTCTCCTCCTCTAGTAGGTGCTCACAAGATCAACTTTGACATTGCTATAAGGGAGCAGTTTTCGGTGCAAGCAGCAGTTTGCAGAGATTCAAGGGTCACATTGTAAAGGCCATTTCCCAAATAAATCCTCCTTGTGATCCCAACTTTGGTGAAAACTTTGGTGAAGCACTTACAGCTCATTTTGCTGCATCTCCAGCAACCTCTTTGAATCTCAAGAAGTTCCCTCTTGAAGGTGACTCCTCGGTGTTTATAACTGCTCTACAAAATCCTTCCACCTCCTTAGACTGGCACATAGAATCAGTGATTACCAATACTTGTTTCTCCTTCTGGCCAAAGAAAATTCATAGAAGTGTAAACTTTTGCGTCCACCATGTAGCTTATTAGGTCACGATAAGAATGTGTTCTCAGGCTACATTCTCACTTATTCCCCAATCCCAACCCCNCCCCCCCCCCCCATTTGTAGTGGAAAGGGATCCACCTCCCTCTCTTTTTCTTTTTTCTTTTTTTTCCTGTTGTAAGGCCTTTGGCTTCCTGGTTTGATAATGAAATGTTTGTTAAAAAAAAAAGTACCAAGCTGCCTTACTTTTTGTTATTTTTCTTATGCTATTTTATATTTTATGCTAATGGTTTTCAACGATACTTGTGTTACTAAGATGATATTAGGAATTGAACCTTTTCATGTAGCCTTGAGAGTACACAATTTAGGATTTTTTTTTTTTTTTCTTAAGTAATTTTTGTGTATAAATTTTTTTCCTTTTCGTTGATTTAGTGTTTTTTTTTTTTTTTTTAATAAATAAATTCAGCGGCTACTTTACCGAGACGTGACTATAGTAATGCCTATTCACTGAAAACTAATGACATGAAGAATCTAGACAGTGGGAATCGCAGACATTCTCTCAAGTCCGATTGACCCATAGCCTAACTCAACTACATTATGAGATCAATAAGACCCAAAATTATTTACATTAATAAGACAAGATGATTTTCATTGCGAGAGTCAAACTAATGCCCTAGTGTTTACTTAACCACGTAAAAATTGCCTCAAAGCCATTAAACCAACTCCCTTAATGGTTAGTGTCATATGTGACAGGATTGTTGATTGCCAATGCAAAATTTAAAGGTTCCTCCAAGTGTATGCTTTATAATCAAATGGGGTGCTGTTATTTGACCAAATAGAATCAAAGTAGATTTATTATTGCTTCAACATCATTTCTGGATGTCTTGAACAAGGATGGAACCACGTACCTCTCTTAGAAAAAAGCTCTGTTCTCTCTCCTGGAACGAAAAGTCCAATAGCCGGTGCTAGGAGGGGGGGGGAATCCTTCCCCCTCCTCCTCCTCTTTCCCTTTGCTGTTTATTTTGGTTTTTTGCTCTTCTTTTGCTGGGTTTCTCTCTTCTGGAGGATACTCCAATCTCACTAGAGCTTGCCCTAGTTTTATTCTGACCCTCCCTAAACAGCTGCAGCTCCTTCCACCCCCTTCCAGTCGCTTCTCCCCCGTCGTGGATCATCTACTTCAACGCTTCGCCGGCCAGATCTATAGAGTTTTGAAGATCGACTTTTTCAAAGTCCGATCTCCTCCTCCCTATCAGCCCTTGGCCGAAACGCGCTCCTCCACCAGCATCCCCGACGATCCAGCTGCTTGGCGCTGCTTTTTGAGACTCCTTCCGTCTCCGACAGGCCCGTGAGTTGACCACACGCACCTGCGTGTGGATCTTACTCGTGGGTGTGTGAGTCCCACACGCCGTGCAGTCCTCCACCGACGACCTCCTCCTGAGCAGACACTGTTTTTTGAGTTAAAGCTTTTACTTGTAATTTTATGTTGCTGTTGTGTTGCTTATTGATTAACCCTAACCGGATGGGGCTCTTTGGAGTAAATCTTCGTTCCTTTTGGTTTCTTTTTGGAAACCTTTTTTCCACCGTCACTTCACATCTAAACCTCCATGGTTTTTTCGGAAGCCTGTTTAGATGTTGGTATGGAGAATTCGTGCTCCCAATGGTTGTATCCATCACTAGTATGTGCCGCGACAAGAGTTTACTCGGACTGCATTCGCATCTTTTTTTTCCCTTTTTGATCTCATTCCTGTCTGAGATATGTCCGGTTAGGGTATTAGTAAGCTTGTTCCTCCCGTTCTGTCTTTGTAAGGCCTTTTTGCTGCCGTTCTGTCTTTGTAAGGCCTTTTTGCTGCCTTTCTGCTTGTAAGTTTCTTTGATGCAGTTTGTTACACCAAAATAAAAAATAAAACCCCATCATTTATGTAGTCATTTGAGCAATAGGATAGGCAACTACTCTATGCTATTGCTCTCTGTAGTCTAGCACAGTTGCTCAAGGGCTAAGGAAGAGCTGAAAACTTTCCTCAAAATCCACAACAATAGGCAATAAATACAACAAATCAACAATCTGCCAACTCCAATCCTTGATCCATGGCTGATTCAATAAATTTTTACTAAAAACTCTAAACGGTCTGGAAAGAGATGAACATAAACAGCCAAGATCATAAGTACATTGGGTATGTACAAAAGGCTCCCAAAAAAATTACTAGTGAATTTCACCTGATCCATAAAATCTAAAAAGGATCACAAAGGATGTAGCCAAGCATCTACTCACACAATGATCAGGCTTCCTCCAAACTAGTTTTGCCTCATATCATTTCCTACGTTTTCATATGGTATAGCCTTTGCAATATACCATTCGTTTTTGGGAACAAAAACAAAAGATTGCCAAAGTTCTTGTTATAATTCATAGTTGTTTTCAAGCAAAATAAGCAGTTTAAAAAAAATAATAACTAATTTCTTGAATTATGGCCAAGCAAAACTGATTTTCAAGCAAGTTTTGCATAAAAGTACCAGCTTAATTTCAAAGCAAAAGTCTGTATTAGATTCATCTTACAAATACACTATTCTCCCTTCCCTAATTACAAAGTTCCTGACGAGAAAAGAAATACATAATAGTGATTGAATATCAAAATAGACACACAAAAGCAAAAGCAAAAAGAGAAGGAATTTGGAAGGCAATTAAAATTCAAGAAGAAGCACAAGTTGTAATACCATTTGAGTTGCACCAATTTGATGCCAAACTGTCCAGACGCTACAGGAATGTAAAGGATTTTTACACGATCATAACTTTTTAAACCTTGGATTCAACTGAACTTGTTTCTCAGAATAAGCTTCTGACATAGCTGCACCTCTCTTTAGAATCAACAAAATGTGACCAGCAAGGAACTTTTCTGTCAGTCTGCCATTGTTGATCTGACACTGTTTTGGTTTGAGCCGAAAAATTGAGATGTGCAAGTTTCCACAAGTTGTCAAAGTAGACCTCTACCTTCTTTGCAATTCTTGGACAACCAACAAGATAAATACCAACTTCCTTCACCTATAACCATTCAATAAAAAGGACACCTTGTAAGATGGGGCAATGACAAACCAACATGCTGAAACAATTAGAAGCAAATTAACTGATATATATGATTTAATGATTGTTCTTAATCTGCTGCTTTGTCCATTCTTCTCTTTGCAGGTTCTCACTCTCACCTCTTTATCCAAATTACATGCTACTAATTAGAAATTCATCTCAAAAAAATTTTATTACCCAAATATTACTATTCAGTTTCTACTAGTGCCACAAAAAGCCCAAATGGAGCAGCCAACTGTTTAAAAAAGTCATCCTCATCTGTATTCCTTGACTACCAAAAAAAAAAAAAAAGAGAGAAAAAAGTTACCTTGGTAGATGGCTTGGATGTTCTTTGGCAGTGGTGGGTGGACGGTCGGCTGCAGGCGTGTGGTGGTTCGTCTGCGTTGTACAGTGCTAGCGGGTTTGCGGCATACGGTGGTTTCAAGACCTGGCGTCACATGGTGCTTTCTGTCCATGATTTGGTGTCATCCAAAGCTCGGCAGTGTGCGGTTGTTCATGACAAAGAGTTGCACGAAGCTCAGTGTCCATTGGGTGGTTGATCTGTCAATTGAGAGGAGTGTGAGGGAGGAAGGAAAGGATGGAGCATTGTGGGGGGGGGGGGAGGGGGGCCAGGGAATGTGGGAAGATTTCTAGTATCTATAATTTCTATTTACAAAAAGAACAATGGTTTTTCTATTCTTTTGTTCTTCTTACAAAGTAATTGATATGGAACAGGCGAGAGAGATGAAAGCGGACTAAAGAAAGCACCAACGATTTCTCATACTTTTCCATCACCATTGCCATATTAGGGAGGATCATGCCTTCGGTTCTAATGGATCACTTCAATCATTAGTCCTTTTCTTCAGAGACCTTCTCTCCATGGCAAGCATCATCTTTAGTGGTATCAAAATCGAAATAGTGAACCACGCTTCCATATTCTTCCATTACATTTGGCTCATCAAGTAGTAGATGAATTCCACACTTCTTCACTTTAGCTGCTTCCCAAAAGTTGATAGACAACTCAATTTCATCTCCACTTTCCATCTCAATTTCATTTCTTATGAGTGGCGTCTGGTATAGAAAGACATGATCTTCACTAGTTACAGCACCGGGAAAGAGTGATGGCCAAAGAGTGTGCTCGTAGCCTCTAGTTTTGTTATCGATTATCACGTGAGGATAAAGACCACCCATCTTACTGTATTCTGAGTTGGCTGAATAAACAGCACAAACAAGCAACCGAAGGATTTGACCATTTGAAATTGAAGGTACATGGAAGGATATCGAAGACCCAATTCTCTGATGGCTGAACCAATTTGGAACCTCACTACCAGGGAGGCAAATGACACGATACTGATCATCGCGCATGGATGACGAACACTATTCAAAAAAAAAAAAAATGCTCACATCATAAAATGAGAGAGAGAAGAGGGGGAGGGGGAGAGAGAGAGAGAGAGAGAGAGAGAGATGAACCTGGAGATGACTCCTAAAATCATATGCTAGATTGTTACACCCCTCCGTGTGAATGATTGAAGTAAATTCCAAATTCTCGAAGCCTTGAATCTCTGTCAATTTCTGACAATTACGAAAGTTAAAAAATTGTGTACTTTTATGGTTTGGCAAAATTGAGAGTCTTTCCACTGATGTGCAGCCACTTGCATCCAAGACACCTACACTTGGAGGGAGTCCTGAAATTGATTGAAGATTTGTACACCCACCCAACCACAAAAAGTACAATTTAGGAAGGTTACTGATGCAATCAGGTAGGTTACGAAAATTGTTTCTTGATAAATCCAAATTCCGGAGTGAAGATAAACTCCCAAGATCAACAGGAATTCCATCTTCAGACAAATTGCACTCAGGGAGATCTAGAGTTGTCAAAGAACGTAATCCAGAAATGGACGCTGGTAGCAAACTTACTGGGTTCAAGCTTTTTGGCAACCTCCATGATGAGAGAAGTGAAAACCAAGATTTTGAGGATTGTTCTTTACATCCAGATAATAATAGAGTTTTAAGATTCTTCAAAAAACCAATGGAGTATGGTAGTTGCTTAATAGCAGTTCCATCTGCAAGCAGTTGCGTTAAAGCCATCATATTCCCCAATTCCTCTGGTAACTTGTCAAGTTTTAAACAACCAGACAAGTTAAGAGTTTCAAGAGATTTTAAATTCGAAATGCTTTTTGGAAGATTCCTAAAGTTCTTACATCCTTTTAAATTTAGCGAAACAAGTCTTTTCAAATTTCCAATGGACTCATGAACCTGAACTAAGCTTATGCAACCTTCAAGTTTCAGTATCTCCAATTGTGGCACTTGAGAGAAGTCTGGTGATTTGGTGAGATATTTTGAATTGCTGAGATTAAGGACCTTCAACTTGTTGAGTATCTATGAAAAAAAGAAAAACAAAAAGGAAAAGTTCTTGTTAGTTTTAACATTAATAGAGAGAGAGAGGAAGGGAGGGGGGACTTCACCCTCAAAGTATAAGCAGTTTTGCAATCATAACCTTGAAATTTAAAAAATTTCAATGTCGGTATCTCATGTTTCTACCCCTTTTAATTTCACCCATTTTTTTGTTAAATGCCTAAAATGACCCTTATTTGAAGAAAAAAAAAAAAACAAAGAAAGTGAAAATTCTAGTGACCTACGATTGGTCAATAAAAGGTATTGACCAATCGTAGGGCATTTTTACACTTCGAGGGTAGGATTGCAAAACTACTTATACTTCGGGAAATGTAAGTAAAGTTTCCCAAAAAAAAAAAAAAAATTGTAAGATTTGTTATACCTTGTTCTTCTCCCAAACTTGCTTGACATTACTTTGTTGCATGTCAAGAATAACAAGGTTCTCTAGATGAAAATTTTGTGGTAGAAATTCCAAAGGGCAATTATGCCAACAAAGCCATCTTAACTCTTTAGAGAGATGCTCATAGGATCCTGTGAGATGTACAGCATTGATTTGGAGCAATCTCAAATTCTTCATATTTGTAAATGCTTCTGTTTTCAAATTTACATCTTCAAGTACAGAGACACTTAAGATGAGAGCCTCCACTGTTTCCGATCCCTAGCAAAATAGACAATTGGATTAGTAATGCATAGCCTCATCTTGTGTACAGCTAGAACAACTTTGAACTAGAGTAGGCCTATATATCCTCATCATTATTTTATTTTATTTTATTTAAAAAAAAAAAAAAACTAAATTGATTCGAACGTAATTATAATTGCTTAAAAGCATGATGCATACCTTTTAAATATTGTTAAGCATCAGTTGTTGACTTGATTTGGAAAAGATTTGGATTTCCATTTATTCGATTATGAGTTATATTGATATATTATTCAACTATGATGCATGCTTGGCAAAAAGGTTGAATGCTCATATATACCTATATAAGACATATATCATGTGTTTGTGTATGTGAATTTGTTTATATATATATATGAACAAGCCTCTTACCGTATGTTTGAGTAGTACATTTAAGACATCCTCGCGAAGCCACAACCTACTACGCTTTCCTGGCAAATTAGGTGACTTTTCACGAATAATCTCCCTTCCCATATCTCGAATAAGATCATGCATTCTCAACTTATTTTTGCGATCAATTGTCACAAGGGATCTCTGAGTGAGAATATTAATACCAATAACTGGAAAAAAACCACATCCATCAAGTATTTTGATGACATATTCTTTATCCATACCAACAAAGAAACATGCAATATCAAGAAATATGTTCTTTATACTATCATCTAGTGATTTCAAACTTATTCGAAGTATTTCTTGAATTTGGTGGTGAGGAATTTTTTGTAGTTTTTCCAATTCGCTTTTCCATTCATCAACGCTTCTTCCTAACAAAAAAGAACCCAAAACTTCAAGAGCTAATGGATGTCCTCCACAATACTTCACTGCACCAATTGAAAGCTCCAAGTAATCTTTTTTTGGATGGCACATGCTGAAGGCATTCAAATTGAAAAGTTGAAGAGACTCCTCCTCTCCCAATTCTTCAACCTTATATTTTCCATGTACTCCAAGTCTAGTTAGTATATGTTCATCTCTAGTTGTTGCAATGACTCTACTTCCCGGACCAAACCATTCTGAGTTTCCAACTAATGCATGTAATTGTTCCATGTCATCCACGTCATCAAGAACAACAAGAACTCTTTTTCCATGAATTCTTTTCTTAATCAAATTGATGCCTCGATCAACATTGTCAATCTTCAAATTTCTCATTTTTAATATATCATAAAGAAGTTGTTCTTGTAACCGAACTAAACCATTAGGCTGTTCTGAAATATCTTTAATGTTTAAAAGACAACTGCTTCCTTCAAATCCATAACATATTTGGTTATAAACAGCTTTTGCTATGGTTGTTTTACCAATTCCCCCCATCCCATAAAGGCCTACAATGCGAATGTCACTTGTTCCAAGATTTAACAAACCTTTAACCCGATTAACACGATAATTTATTCCTATTGGGTGTCTAGCAACATTCAAGCCAATGGGTTCCAATTCATAGGAAACTTGTTCAACAATCTTCTTAATGAAGCTTGATTCATACCTGATCATTATGTCAAAGGAAAATAAAACACTAAAATAAGCACAAAGAAAGAAAAAGAAGAATGAAAATTAGTCATTAGCATCAAAAGGATGTTGTCATCTCAATCATTTGAGACTAATATGTCATGGCAAGCAATTAAGTTTTAACAAATTTACTAAGAATTTTTTTTCTTAATATGTTAGGGCAACAATCTTCTCTATGAGATATTCTTTTTTTTTCCTTTTCGTGAACATAGCCATTAACTATTTCATGCAAAGTATGGTTACAGTATCATCCTCTCATGTGTGCAACATTTTATTTAAAGGACAAAAAAATTCATATTTAATCCCTAGGTTTTCGTCTTATTAGTATTTCCAATTTTAACAATTAGGTTCTTAGTTTTTGTTCAAATTTTAAATAGGTATGTATATCACTTAAATGTTAAAGTTAATGGTTTGCCGTATGCCGCGTGTGTCTCATTTGACATGTTAGTGTCCATGTCAAGATGCCAATATCAATGCCACACCAGTAGGTGTCACAGCATCAATACGAAAACAAAAAACAAAACAAAACACCATGTGAAAAGCTTAACCTTCTGAAACCATAGTCCTTTAGCATCTCCACCACTGTTGCAGCTGGCAGAAGGTCTGTTGCCCAGGTTTCTATTTAACTTTCTTCTTCCTAGTAAGGGTTCATCTTTGTATACTACTTGTGTACTAGGGTTACGCCCCTATGTGCTTTAATAATGATATGAAATTACATATCAAAAAAAAAAAGAGCTTTCGAGTAAACTCAAATTCCACTCACAGAACCCATTGAAAGTACAACAAATAGCAACAAGAACCCCAGCAAAATTCACACCTTTCAACAACCCAAAATCCATTCATTCACCAATATAGAATATAGAATATAGAACATAGATTTTTAATCAATTTTCACATCTAATTGTATATCCCTCGCTGGCAAGTCAACAAAAAAAAAATGGTACTTAGATAGGTCCAAAGCAATAGCACATAAACTGAACCAAAGCTAATTTCTTTTAGCCTTCATAGCTGTCCAAGCTAACATGTTTCCTCTCCCTACTCAATTACTTTCTGTATAACCCTGTCCTCTCCCACCCACGGCCAGGGCCGTCACCGTCCTATGCTTTTCCTTTCATAATTTTCCAAGTTAACAAAATTATTGGCAACCAAAATTTGGTAGAGCAAGCTACAGAACAACAATTCTAAATAGCCTCTCTCTCTCTCTCTGACAGTTGCTGAATAAAACCAACTCTTGTTTCCTTTCATAGTTTCAAATTCACTATCTTATCATAAAGCCCACATGGTTTTTGAGTTATTTTTCACCCTCCAAAAATCTACATTGTATATTGGTGAAGGGATTATGGGGTTGTTGAAAGTTGTGAATTTTGCTGGGATTTCTTGTTGCCATGTTGTTGCTATTTGTTGTACTATACTTCATAATTCTAGAATCAAGATTTCTCTATGCTAGTCGAGTGGGCATGAAACAGAAAACGATAAAGTAATTTTTGTTATTCACTTTTCACATAAATTTAAAAGAAAAGAAAAGGACAAAAACTTACTAAAAAAATAAGCATGAAAAAGCAAAAGGGACCATAGCATAATACCCATTTGCAAGACTCTCAAGATTCCAGCCGGAACAATTCGCAGCTTCAGTAAGAGCTACTCTCCACCTTTGCACCCTCTCCATATCGGTCTGAAACCGCTCTTCATGCCCAGTAAATGCTTCGGCAAAAGTTCCGGCCTGTTTTCGGACATCGGAGGGATCCACGTGATAAAATATGGGAAGAAGAGTGTGGCCTATGGTATTTCTACATTGCACGATCTCCACAAGTTCATCAAGGCACCACCGGGAAGAAGCATAGCCTTCGGAGAAAACCACAATAGAAATCCTCGATCCACGAATCGCATTGAGTAGTTCGGTAGAGATGGTCTTTCCTCTTCGAAGCTCCTCGTCGTCTCGGAAGGTATGGATTCCAACTCGCACCAAGGCAGAGTAAAGGTGATCCGTAAAATTCTTGCGGGTGTCTTCACCTCTGAAACTTAGGAAGACGTCGTAATTCCAATGGGGTCTGGAAAAGGAGGTGCTAGTGGCGGCCGAGTATGATTGGACTGAAAAAAAAAAAAAAAAAGAGAGACAAATCCTGTGAGTTAACGGGCAAAAAACTGAAAAATGAGAAAGTGAAAATGAAAATGAAAATTTTCCATCTGTCTCTGAAATGGGACTCTCTGTTCCTCTCTTCCTGAGAATTTGAAGATGAAGAAGACTCCAGTATATGGCTCACAATCGGAAAAAAAAAAATAAAAATAAAAATCTCACTCCAAAAAATACTAATAATAAACTTATAAACCCATTAGAAAATATTTAAGCACGATCCAGCAACAAGCCAACAGCACACAAATCTGCAGTGAAAACAGAGTACCGTCTTTGTTTGGATCTTCGACGACGAGAATCTTGCGAGCCTGGTTTTGGTCTTGGGATTCTGGCTCCAGCTTCCGCTTCAAGCTCGGTCTCGCAATGGCGGTTTGGCTCTCGCGGCGATCCATGTGTGTTAGGTGAGAAATGTGCGGAGAGAGAGAGATTTGGTTGAGAGGGAGGGGAAGAGGAAGAGTGAGACTGGAAATGGTAGAAGGGAATGGAAAAAGAAGAAGAGAGAATTTTCTTGCTTTCACGGCCTTTTCCCACTTTCTGTCCCATCAAGAGAAGATTATTAAGCAAGAAATCACAGAGAAAACTAGAGTTGAAAACAGGGTTGACCACCAATTTTAAAATAAGGGTTAAATACTATTTCATTCAGTACTTGTGGTTTACCAAAAGCAAATAGTCATTTGATTTTAAAAAAATATCGTAAATAGTACATGTAGTAAGCTAATAAATTTATTTGGTATCTTTATTAAAATTCTGTTAAGTTTTTTAACGGAATGTTATATCACCTTTACACGTGAGTGTTAAGTAGCATTGATACTTGAATTTTTAGATACCACGTCATATTTTATTTTATTTTTAAAAAAATCAAAAACCAAAAAAAAAAACAGAAGAAGAAGAAAATACATTGGGTGGCTGAACCACCTAGGGTCACTCCCTCCACTTCTTATCCGCCACTTCCCCACCCACCAAATTCAACGGTGCCGGCATCAGACTCGATACATTACTCAACAACTCCTTAAACAACGGCGACAAACAACTCCTCACTGTCTCCTCCATCGAATTTGATTCATTGTCGTTCTTTTGATTTGACGTCGACTCATTATTCAAAAATTGCTTCTCATTGCTCCTCAAGCCTAACGGGGACTTGTTCGGCTTGGGAGACCTCCAATTGCCGACAACTTCTCCGCTCTCCCCCTTAACATTGACAAGATTGAGGCTACCAAGGTTATAATGACTAATTGGTTAATCATGATCATGATCTACGCCCCAGATCTTACGAGAGATTTCAAATGTTGCTGAACCACCCCCTTGGCCCTGGGGGTGGTTCGGTCACCCTAGCGTATTTTCTCTGTTTTTTTTTTTGGAATTTTTTTAAAATAAAATAAAATATGATGTGGCACACAAAAACTCAAGTACCACGCCACGAGACACCCACGTGTAAGAGTGACATGGCGTTCCGTTAAAAAATATAACGGAATCTTGACAGAATACCAAGTGGATTTTTTGGCTTACCATAGGTACCATTTGCGATATTTTTAAAAACTCAAGTGGCTATTTGATTTTGATGCAAACCACAGGTACTTGAATAGTATTTAACCCTTAAAATAATTCAGAAAAACGGTTGCAAATTGCAATTAACAAAAGATTGACTCTGCCCATAACATATTTTCCATTATTTTATTGTGTTGCACACATGTTTGCTCGGCTACGCGTGCCTTTAAGAGCAATTAAAATAGATTATTATTTATTTTTAAAAAATATATATTATTATTTTGATTTGTGAATCGCGATGTTCACAGAGCGGGGGGTTTCCTTAATACATTCGTATAAGTAGGGTTTAGGGTTTTTCCTATACATATATTATGATGTAACATTGAATCATTAAGTGAAAAATACAACCGCCATCTCTGTGAACATAAGCATATTACCGAACCACATTAAATCTATATCTCAACTCTCTCTCTTTTCGATTATATATATTGTTTATCATTATTGTGCGCGGTAACAACAAACGGCAAGTGAGATTCACTCGCCAACAAGTGGAGACCACGCGCTAGCGCATGGGGGGTAGATTTGAGAGTAGTTGGCGACATCGCGAAGCTGTGGAGCCTGGGAAGGCGGGGGGTGGGGCGTTGGTCAGCAAGGAACACTGAGGAAAGTAGATATAATTTTGAAAAAACTAGATATAGAACCCAAGCAAAACCCTTGAGCAGCAGAAGCTGAAAGATAGAAACTAGGTAGCACATCAAATTTGGAGAAGTGGTGAGCATTTATGGTGGAAGGCGAGGAGGCTATAAACAGTATTAAGGGAAAAATATAAAAAGGCCCCCCAAACTATCAGTCATTTACAATTTAGCCCCATAATATTCAAAAAGTAATAAAGTAGCCCACAAACTACCAAACAGTTGCATTTTGGCCCCCTCCATTAGTATTATCGTCAAAGTGGATAAAAAAATCAAAACTACGTCGTTTTGGCAATGTTAAGTTACTAAGGGAAAAGTACGGATCACCCCTCCTAAAGTTTACAGCGATTTTCAATTCGGCCACCGATGTTTCAATTTTCGCAATTGACCCCTCCAAAGTTTCAAAATCTCTCAATCCAGTCACTCCGCCAGTCAAACCGTGATTGACTAACGGAATAGCGGTCACATGTGTTGCACGTGACCACTTTTGATTTTTTTTTCCAAAATACCCCTCAAACAGTGATTCTGACGAACCTCAACAATGATTTCGGCGATACCTTGCCGGATTCCGGCGAAATCTGGCGAGCTTTTTTTTCTGAACAAATTTGGGGGCCGATTCGCGAGCGGCATGAAGCTGGAGTTGGCGATGGGTGATTCACCGACGCGGTTTGGGTCCGGCGGTTTGGGCAATTCATCGGCTCGGTTTGGGTCCGGCGATGGGCGATGCACCACTCTCGCCCTCATCTCTATCTCTCTCTCTCTCTCTCTCTCTCTCTCGCTCGCTCACAGTCTCCCTCTCACACTCACACATACAGGGGTCTCTCTCTCTCTCTCTCTCTCGCTCACAGTCGTGGCAAAGGCTCCCAAATCCTGTCGCCAGAGTGCTCGTCGGACATCGATCCCGAACCAAATTAGATCAAAAAAAAAAAAAGCTTGCAAGATTTCGTCGAATTCCGATCAGATTTCGCTGGAATCCAGCGAGGTATCGCCAGAATCACTGCTTGAGGGGTATTTTGGGGAAAAAAATCAAAAGTGGTCACGTGCGATGCACTTGCCCACTGTTCTGTAGGTCAATGACGGTTTGACTGACAGAGTGCCTGGATTGAGAGATTTTGAAACTTTGGGGGGGTTAATTGTGAAAATTGAAACATTAGTGACCGAATTGAAAATCGCTGTAAACTTCAAGGGAAAAAATACCCTCTTGGAGAATATATATATATATATTAAAATAAGGATCAAAACGGCGCCGTTTTGATCCTTATTTTAATATGTTTTTTTTCGCATTTTAGTAACTTACCATTGCCAAAAAGACGTAGTTTTGGTTTTTCCATCAACTTTGACGGTGATACTAATGGAGAGGGGCTAAAATGCAACTATTTGGTAGTTTGGGGAGGCTACTTTATCACTTTTTGGGGCTAAATCGTAAATGGCTGATAGTTTAGGGGACCTTTTTTTTATATTTTTTCCTAGTATTAATACTATGTATACATACCCGTATTGAATATATTGTCATTTTAACTAAAACATGACATCATGTAACACTATTAAATAAAAGATATATATATATAAAAATTAAAAAACAAAACAAAACGAAATGTTAACTATGAAATGATTACCCTTTTATGTCTCTCAATAAAATAGGGAAAAGTATTGTTAACCCCTTTGAAGTTGGCAGCGATTTTCAATTCGGCTACCAAAGTTTCAATTTTCTCAATCGATCCCCTCAAAGTTTTAATTTCTTTCAATTCATGTATTTTTTTTTCCAAAATGCCCTCAACAGTGTTTTTTATTTTCCAAAATGCCCTCAACAGTGATTCTGGCGAACAAATGAACAGTAATTCCGGTGAAATCTCGTCGGAATCCGGCGAAATCTGAAAAACTGGCCAGAATCCGGCGAACCCTCTTCTCCAACGAGTTTAGGATCAGGAAAAGAAAAAGAAAGGAAAAAAAAAAAAGAAAGAAAGAATGGAATCACTGTTCATTGTTTGCTGGAATCACTGTTGAGGGCATTTTGGGAAAAAAAAATCAAAAGTGCCTGAATTGAAAGAAATTGAAACTTTGGAGAGGGTCAATTGAGAAAATTGAAACTTTGGTAGCCGAATTGAAAATCGTTGCAAACTTCAGGGGGTAAACAGTACTTTTCCCATAAAAATAAGAAAATATGCAAAATGAGTTATTGTGGTTTCACCGGATTTACAATATGCTTTTTGTGGCATAAAAACATTTTGAGAGATCTTTATAGTACGCAAAAATAAGAAGTAAGTTGTTGCACCCAACTGCTATCTTCTTCTTCTTTTTTTCTTTTTCTTTTTTTCTTTTTTTTTGTCCCCAAGGGATAATTGAATTGACTGTGGAACACGTCTCATGAAGTAGAGGTCACTAGTTCGAATCCCCCCTCCCCCTTATCTTGTGTGGACATGTCAAAAAAAAAAAAAAAATCTATCTGTTGTAAAATTAAAGAAAATAACAAGACAAGATAAAGAGATTGCAATCTATGAAACTAGTTCTTCAAAAATTGGGTAAGATTCTTCTATATTATTGTGTATCTTATATACTACCCAATGCTCCATTTTATAGACATGGAATCATAATGAGAGGTTAAGAAATATGAAACGAGGGAATATGAAAGGGTAGTATATGAATCAAAAGGCTACATCAATGTATTACATGAATGTTATAGGAATTCCAAAAAATGACATGAATGTATAGAATTGCAAGAGATTGAACTAAATGGTTATCCATCAAATACATGAATGCATTCATAACACTCCCCCTTGGATGACCATACACTAAGAATATGCCTCGTTAAAACCTTGCCAAGGAAAACCCAGTGGGAACAACCCTGTGGTGAAGAAAAAATTGTACAATATTCTTGTGTGCCTTAGTATGATTTACAACTGCCTCATTAAAACCTTGCAAAGGAAAACCCAGTAGGAAAAACCTTAGTGAAGGAAAAAGAGTACAATCAGCATAATCACTTTACTTCCCCTCATTAGCATGAAGAGCTTCAATTGTTTATGATGAAAGATCTTTGAGTCAGCACATTCCAATGTTATTCACCAACTTTTTAAATGTTGCAGTTAGTAATGTTTTGGTAAATAAATTTGACAAATGGTCACTTGATCGTATTTGTTTGACATCAATTTCACCACTCTTCTGGAGCTCATGTGTATAAAAGAACTTTGATGAAATGTGTTTGGTTCTATTACCTTTAATATATATTCCTCTGATCTGTGTGATACAAGCAGCATTAGCTTCATATAATATTGTCAGGCTATCTTTGATTATGGACAAACCACACTTTTCTTGAATATGTTGAATAAATGATTTTAGCCATATACAAACCCGACTTGCTTCATGAATGGCAATAATCTCTGAGTGATTTGAAGAAGTAGCAACAAGTATTTGCTTGATAGATCTCCATAAAATAACAATACTTTCACATGTAAATAGATATTCTATTTGAGATTTACCTTTATGCGAATCAGAAAGAAAACCCGTATCTGCATATTCAACTAATTGTGAATTTGAACCTCTTGAATAAAATAATCTCATGTCAGTTGTTCCACGAAGATAACGTAGAACATGTTTGATCCCATTCCAATGCCTTCGAGTTGGTACAGAACTGTATCTTGCTAATAAATTAACTGAAAATGATATATCAGGTCGTGTACAATTCGTAAGATACATCAAAGCACTAATTGCACTAATATATGGTACTTCAGGACCAAGAATTTCTTTGTCATCTTCTCGAGGGCAAAAATGGTCTTTTTTTTCACATCAAGTGATCAAATAACCATTGAAATGCTCAAAGGATGGGCTTTCTCCATGTAAAAGTGTTTCAGGACTTTTTCTGTGTATGTTAATTGATGAACGAGATTCTATTTGGAAAATATTCAATTTGTAGGCCAAGACAGAATTTTGTCTTTCCAAGATCTTTCATCTCAAATTCATTTTTAAATAAGTGGCAGTTTTTATGAACTCTTTTGGAGTCCCAACAAAATTTAAATCATCTGCATAAACTGCAATGATAGCAAATCAAGATTCTGATTTTTTAATGAAAGCGCGTGGACAAACTAGATTATTCTCAAATCCTTATTTCAATAGATATTCACTAAGATGATTATACCACATGCGTCCGGATTGCTTTAACTCATATAAAAATTTGTATAGCTTGATAAAATAAATACTTCGGGATTTTGAATTATATGTTTTAGGCATTTTGTATCCTTCAGGGATTTTCATGTATATATCACTATCAAGTGATCCATATAAATATGCTATAACCACATTCATTAAACACATATACAAACTTTCTTTAACTACCAAACTAATCAAAAGTTTGAATGTAATTACATCTACTACAGGGGAATATGTTTCTTCATAATCAATACTAGGTTTTTGCAAGAAACCTTGTACAGCAAGTCTTGCTTTGTATCTCACAATTTCATTTTTCTCATTACGTTTTCATACAAATACCTACTTGTATCCAACAGGCGATACACCTTCAAGTGTTTGGACTACAAGTCCAAATACTTCACGTTTTGCTAGTGAGTTCAATTCTGCCTGAATTACCTCTTTCCACATTGGCGAATCATTTCTACGTCGACATTCTTCAACGGTTTGTGGTTCAATATCATCATTACATCTGATAATGTCAAATGCAACTTTAAATGAAAGTATGTTGTCGACAACAATTTTGTTTTTATCTAATATTTCTCATGTACTTACATAATTTATTGAAATCTCATTATTTTTAGATACATGTTCCTCTTTAAGGAGTAACTCTTCAAGAGGTTTCTCTTCAGGGGATCTATTTCTAAGAGAATTTTGTACATAAAGTTTGGATGGATCAATTTTTGTTGCATGTTTTGTGGGTAAGGCCTCTTAAGGAGCGCTGATTTCATTTCTTTGTGCTTTTCTCTTTCAGGGAATTTTATCCTTTACACCAATAAGTCTTCCATGCTTCAGACGTGCCTTAGACTCATTTACTATTGTATTAATTGATTGTCCTACATGGACTTTTATCTTCGCTGGAGTATTAGTAGTTGAAATATGAGACTTAACTATTTTCTTGTTATTAATAAATGCATCCGGCAATTGATTTGTAATACTTTACAAATAAATAATCCTCTGAACTTCTAGTTCACATTGATTTGTACAATGATCAAAATGAGATAACGTCGAATTATTTCAAGTGATTTCTTGTCGTACTTCTGGCAATGATTTTTCTTTCCCAAGTGATGGGAACATGTTTTCATCAAAATGATAATCTTCAAAACGTGCTTTAAAAATATCACAAGTTAAAAGCTCAAGGTATCTAATGATAGAAGGAGAATCAAAACCAACATAAATTCCAAGTATACGTTGAGGTCTAATCTTAGTGCGTTGATGTGATGCAATTGGAACATATACAGCACAACCAAAAATACAAAAATGAGAAATATTTGGTAGTTAACCAAATACAAGTTGCAAAAGGAAATATTTTTAGTAAGTTGTTGGTCCGATCCGAACTAATGATGCGGCTTGTAATATTGTATGTCCCCAAGCAGAAATATGTAATTTTGTTTTCATAAGCAAAGGTCTAGTAATTAACTGAAGTCATTTAATAAATAATTCAGCTAAACTATTTTGAGTATGAGTATGAGCAATAGAATGTTCAACATTAATTCCAATTGACATGCAATAGTTATAAAATGCTTGAAATGTAAATTTACCCGCATTATCCATCCGAATAGATTGAATTGGATAATCAGAAAATTGTGCTCATAATCTAATTATTTGAATAAGAAGTCTAGCAAATGCAATATTATGAGTATAAAGCAAGCAAACATGTGACCACCTAGTTGATGCATCAATTAAAACCATAAAATATCTAAATGACACACATGAAGGATGAATTGGCTCATACATATCCCTTTGAATTGTTTGTAAAAATGATGGAGATTCAGCAATTACCTTAGAAGTGGATGATTTGATAACAAGTTTACCTTGAGAACATGCAGCACATAGATAATTACTTTGTAAAAGAATCTTCTGGTTCTTTAAGAGATGCCCATGAGAGTTCTCAATTATTCGATGCATCATAATTGTTCCCGGATATCCAAGACGATCATGCCAAAGCATAAACATCTTTGGATTGGAGCACTTCTAATGCATCACAACGTGTGATTCAATTGTTCTTATTGTTGTATAATACAACCCGGAAGAGAAATCAGACAATTTTTCTAATATGAGCTTCTGACCCGAAATTATTGAAGTAATATAAAGACATTCGTCACTGCCTTCATTAGTGGTTTCAACATGATAACCATTTAGATGAATATCCTTAAAACTGATTAAACTTCTTCTAGATTTAGAATAATACAAAGCATCATCAATACAAAATTTTGTTCATTTTGGCAATATGATATTAGCTCTAGAGCCTTTGATTAGGTTTCATGAACCAGATATTGTATTGACACTAGCTTTGCTTAATATCAAGTATTGAAAATATTTCTTATCTCTAAGAATTATGTGAGTTGTACAACTATCTGCTAGACACAAATATTCACCAATCATATTGAAATTAATCATTCCATCAATATGACTCATGCTTCCATATATAAACAAAATATATATTAAATTTCATTAATCAAAAAGAAAATAATAAAATACAATTAAATTTGTCAATGTAAACATACTGTGATTAAGATATAATGAAAACATAATACTTGTTGTAGAAATATTCATCACTAATCAAAAGATTAGTTTTTATATTAAAGTCTATAAAGAAATCAGAAACGTCAAGATGAGTATCAAGAAAAAAAACAGGAGAATCAATAAGATTACTGTGATTAGTAAAATTCATTTTAATCCCCTTTTCTATGTCTTTTATGGAGGCTTGATACAGTTTTACCAGATGTTTAGGCGTACAGCAGGTACGCAACCAATGTCATTTCATACAACATCTATAACATTTATCTCCATAGTTCTTTGTAGGTTTATTCTGTAAACTTTTGTTTTCATTTTGTTTCGCCTCAATATGGTTCTACTTTTGGTGGTATGAAATATTTCTTTTTGTAAGAGTTATGAGTACGTTTCCCTTTATCTCTATAATTGTTTTTTCTACTACGTTCACGACCATGGTTTTCTTTATTATCATGAAATTAGGTTCCATTTGCTTCAAGAAATGATGTAAAACTCGTTGGACGAGATTGATGATTTTTCATTAATAGCTCGTTGTTTTGCTCAGCCACTAAAAGACAAGATATTAGTTCAGAATATCTTGTGAAATTACGCTCTCGATATTGCTGCTAGAGGAGCACATTCGAGGAATGAAATGTGCAACTTCATGTGCATCCAATCATAACGAGCTTTTGGGAGGATAATTGCCTTATGGTGCTCATATATCTCCCTTATATTATTCCACAAGGTCAATGGATCATTTATTGTAAGGTACTTAGTTTTTATATGCTTCAGGCATATAAAATTATAAGATATCATATTCATAACATTAGTATAGTAACACTCTAAATCATATAAATTTCACATGAACCATAAAATGCAAATGTTATAATATAATTCTTAAAACACTAAAAATTTCTAAGTATATGTTAGAATGTTAATTAACAAAATAGATTATAAGATTATTAAATGTTAAAGAAACTTACAATGAATTGAGAATACCTCACAGATAACTTTTAATGCTGGAGATCAAAAGAACTTAACAATTGACTAAAGCTTCATGTTGATAACGTATTGTAAAATCAAAGAAAATAACATGACAAGATAAAGAGATTGTAATATGTGAAAGTTCTTCAGGAACTAAGTAAGATTCTTCTTTATTATTGTGTATCTTACACACTAACAAATGTTCCCTTTTAAAGACATGGAATCATAATGGGAGGTTAAGGAATAGGCCGATGAGCCACCCCAGTTCAAGCTGGGGTGACTTTAGATCAGCAACGTAACGGGCGTGGAGACCGGTGGCATTGTAGTCCGGTTTGGAGATTTGTTGGTCACGGGTCTAGGATGAAAGGTCGTGGAGTGCAAATTTGCGGTGAACGGCAGTGCGGTTTAAGGGAATCTTTGGCTGGTTGCTTAGGTCTTTGACAATGACGTAAAAGGCTGGCGACAGTGAACTTGCTGACAGAAGGCTGATATTTGAGTTACAAAACTGATTGAGAAATGAGAAATATATATATCAATTTCTTACCTGGTTTCAACATAAGAGGGTGTAATCTAGTGCATTCGAGATTTGTTTCTAATTTACTCCTGGCTGATTTGGCAGCTATTTAGTGGTTGGCTGGCACAAAAGTCACTTTTGTGCAATCTCCCCACCAAAGTCGCACTCCACCGAATTTACAATATGCTTTTTGTGGCNTCTTTTTTTTTTTTTTTTTTTTTTTTTAAAAAAAAAAAAATGAATCATTAAATGCACACCAATTAGATTATGAAATGTGTCACCATAATTTATTAAATATATAAAAATTAAGTATAAAGTATTTTATGTTTTGAATTGTTTGTTAATGATTTTAATCAAATTGTTTTTTATTTAAAAAATATAAAAGTATTTAAGGTCCGTTTTGCAATTTTAAAATGTACAATTTGAAAACTTGATTTTTTTTATTTTTTTTATTTTTTTAAAAAAAGAAGTTAAATGCTTGGCAAAATCGCAATTTTAAAAAAATACAATTTCAAACAATCAATTTTCTACGATTTAATTTAAAATAGCACTTTCTAATATTTTTAATTGATTTAAATAACCAAATTAGAGCACACGAATAATATGTACTACCCTCTGATTTATGATCATGTTTATTTTATTTTATTTAGTTGTAGCTGGAGCTTGTGGTTATGGAAAACCATTCGAACAAGGATATGGTCTTGAGACAATATCATTAAGCACGACCCTTTTCGACATTAAAACGAGGGTTATTCGATTTGTTGCTTGTCTTGCGGCTTACAAATTAGAGCTCTTCTCCGTCACCAGGAGGCTATTAGCAGTCTCTTTAAAATTTCCACACTTCCAAGGTCTGGGATTTTTTAATGGTAATCATAGAGATTATAGATGTAGAGAGAGACATAAATTTTTCTGTGTTTCCGAGTGTGTTCATGAGACATACCATTGTTCCCTTTTTACGCAACTATAGCCATAAAAAAGGGAGAAATCATAGTTGTAACACTCCAATCCCATGTTAGAAAGATGAGAAAAAACCCATATAGAGTGAGTGATTTATAAAGATAGTTATGAGTGCTAAGTCCTACATTACCTAGTTATTAAGTGAAACTAAGCTTTATAATGAATTCTAGGAACTAGTCATTTTGAGGTGATAACACAGATGTAGCTAGCGTTTTTCCCTGAATCGTTACAATAACAGAAAGAGAATTACCAATTCATGATAGTAGAGTGTATTCATGCAATCCTAGTAGATGCTCCAATGTATAATTGTGATGGCAATTAGTTGAATGCTTTCAAAGATATTAACTGGTGTACCCAATAATAACCTTCAGGAAGTAGGCCTCCTTGGCTTAAAGTTAGCCCAAGAAGGCCTATTTCAGATGGCCCCTAAATATCGACTAATTCTAGCCAAGCCCATATGGCCAGGAACACCGGCTCAAAAAAATCAGCTTTAAGCTCCTTCTTTATAATCAATACTATACTGACTTTAAACATCAAAGTAAACCACTGTCCGAACCCGAAAGATCCCTTCATGCTTTTTTACTTCTTTCCTTGCAAGTACTCTTGATTTGGTATTTCTTATGCGACCAACACTATGGCTCAAAAATTGTAGATTTGAAATAATAAAATGTGACATGTTGTGCCCTATGTAGGAAGTTATTCATGCATTCACATATTGTGGAGAAGAAAATTGCATGATTTTGAATTCAATCAGGCGAGCACTCCATATGATTGCTGCTAATGCATCAGAGAGAGAGAGAAATAAGGTTATAGATCACATCTTACCGCCATCACCGGCATCAACAGCACGTGGATACACCGATATGTAACCTTTACCCAACTCTACCTTACTGGGATCAGGTTGACAAAAATTAATCATAATTTTGTTCATCAACAGAAGCAGAACATCTTGGATGAATTGAACTAACGATACACCAACAGAGCAGGGGAAAAATATAAAAATGGTTCAATCACTTTGAGACACAGGATTCTGTCCCAACCACCACCAGCTGTGGTGGGGTTGAACTTCCAGATTTGTTTCCAGATGATGGCTGTTTCTCGGTGTCAAGCCGCCGGACATTTTCAATCAATTTCACTACTTCTGGCATTTTTGGTCTCTGATCTGGCATCCTCACAACACATGACATTGCTATCTGTAACATCTCCACCATCTCTTCCTCAATATTTGGGTACCTCATCAGCTCTAGGTCAAAAACTTCTGCTGTCCACTCTTCTCGGACGACTGAATGAACCCACCTGACCAAGTGGACAATCTCATCACCTGCAGTAGTATGGATGGGGGATTTTCCGGTGAGGAGCTCCAGTAAAACCACCCCGAAGCTATAGACATCAGAAGGTTGCGCTGCTTTCCGGGTGTCTGTCACTTCTGGGGCTCGGTATCCAGCAGCTCGGGAGATAGGTGGGGCCAGTGAGCTCATTACAGTTGCCAGGCCAACATCGGACACACATCCGTACTGTTTAGAGTTGAGAAAGATGTTTGAGGATTTGAGGTTGCCATGGACTAGCTTCCCTGCATTCTCTAAATGGATACGAGCAATGCCTCTTGCTGCACCGATAGCTATTCTTAGACGGGAATCCCAATCCAAAGGGATCCTATCCTCTCCTCTTTTACCTGAAAGGTAATAAGCATTATAAGATATATCAAGGTCAACACAGCCAATGACCACTGCACTCAAGGCAGAGAGAAAAGATTATGCGTTTATAGAAACCATGCACCTACAAAGTAGTACATCCAAACAGGACCAATAGGCTGAGAAATACTTTGTTTCAATTGATACAATTTTAAGCTTTGTGTAAAGGTTCAATGATGATTATCATATCACATTAGCAAACAGTTCTTTAATGCTTGCAAGATGTATATGACCACAGGATTCTCAAATCCTAGCATGGAAGAAACATCAGACGGTATTCCAAAGTGTAGGCTACATTGTGCAGCCAGAATTGGCTTATTGGTCAGACCAAGTCATGTCTAGCCACAACTTTCAAAAACTTGAACCTGTTGACCATTCTTTTCTAAATAATTCTTGTTGCACTTAAAGCCCTCACAAATTACTAAATAATAACATTGCAGAAAGAATAATTAAGTCCAGATTGATTTTGAAATCTGATTCTTATCATGGGGATCGACAGAGTTGAACTTTTACTCAATTATGCTCCTATGGAGAACTTGGACATGGGATTCTCAAGGTATTCATATGTGTAGTCCTCTAGATTCAAAATACTAGGAACTAAACTCACGAAGTTATGTATTCATTATGCATAGTTCTTTTCCAAACCTCGACCCCCTTTCAAGTTCTTAATACTCTAGCCAAAGCCACTCCTTGGCACTGGCTACACAAGTCTGATCTTGATGTTATGCTTCACCTGGGACAGCATTAGCTGTCAAATCATATGTTCGCTATATATTCTTCCTGACTCACTCAATTATTTGTACAATAAAAGACACTAAATATCTATCCCCTACCGAGATTGTAGGAAAACCTTTCTAGAAGATGACCACAAAGGAATGCAGAACTACAGGAATGAAATTCATACAACAACGTTTCAAGTTTTATGCCTCAAATGAAAGGCATTCCTTTTAACTGTAAGACATGGGAAGAATGATTCATGTAGTTGACTCCAAGTAGAGATGGATATCCATACCAAGTCAGTGTCCAACAACTGTCTAAGAGATATTTTCATTCTAAAGCCCTATTTCTGTCATTCTGATGTCCAAATCTGTAAAAGCAAGCCATATCTAAAAGAAAAACTTAAGGAGTCCTACATAATTGTTTGCAAGACCACTTTGTTCAGATTATGTAAGTCATCCCTAATACAACTTCTCACCTTCTCGGACAATGCCATTGTGCAAGCCTTGGAAAAATCTGGCACAAATGAAATTTATTTGCTTACATACGTGATACTTTCACATCTAAGTGTGATTGTTTGCATTTGCACTCTCATGGAGCCTCCCCTTTCATCCTATGGTGAAGCAGCAGAGAAGACACAACACAAAACTCTATTTACTCTTGGTGCCTACCAGCATGGTTATGTCTATGTAGATGTAAACAACTAATAAGGAAGTTTCGACAGTAAAAATTTCCATGTTCCATTACTACTGGCCTTAAAAGCAGCCACTACAGTTAGTTAGATTGCTCAGTAGCAAGATTAGTTCCTCGGGTCAAATTCAAGGCATTGAAGTATAAACAATTCTAAACTACACACATGTTAGCTCAACTACATGGGGAAAAGTTAAACAGATTATCCCAACATTAAGGTTAATAAATTTGAAAATACATAAACTTAACACCTTGTAATAATCCAACGGGTGATGGAGTTGTTGGCTAGTTGGAAAGGTCAGTTTTCCCACCGTTTTATAGAAGCCTGGAGGATGGTTCCCTTGCGCTTAATGTAGTGTATCTAGCCGGAACGCAATGCACAGAACTTTGAAGATTGTGAGAGCTTGTTGATGGTAGAGTTAAAAGCTTTCATGTTCAAATCCCTCTATGTTTGGATGGCTACTCACAACAATCTTCTATTTTCTAATTTCATAGAGTTTATGAATTTGTGTTCTTCTTCTTCCTAGTTGGGTGTCTCTCACGTAATTTCCTGTGTAGTTGGGTTGCACTCCTCAGCACTTTCTAGTAAGGTTGAATTACTTATATAAAAGAAATAAATAACACCTCATAATACATACAACAAGTCGAGATACAATCAAGCTTAGTTGAACCCAAGACCATTTCAAATAGAGACCGAAGGATGGTGACATTCCCTTTCACTAAAGCTTTAGAAATTATCAAACTAAAATATTTTGATTGAACACTCTAACAGCTAAGCCTGTTTTAGTATGCATCAGAAGGACTAGAGCTACACTGGGCATTAATTGGAAAGTATTAGCTTCCAATATGAAAATTGCAACTATCAGCAGTTTATCTTCGGGACGTATAAAGAGGATGATAAAACTACATAAATTTAAGTAACTGATCAAAACAGAAACATAGAGGTCTAAGAAATTAGGCAACATACCATGTAACAAAGCCGAGACGCTCCCTTGGCTGTAATAATCATACACCATCAGCTTCTCATCTTTGGAATAGTAATATGCCTTCAGCTCTACCACATTCTCATGTCTAATACCTCCCACAAGCTCCATCTGCTGCTCAAAATCCCGCTTCCCAGAGCTCACCTCCTTCAACCTCTTCACCACCACAGTGGTTGCATCCTCTAGAATCGCCTTATAAGCCATACCAAAGGTCCCCTTTCCAAGTATCTCAGCAGAGGCCCTCAGTAAATCCTCCAAATCAAATGCATAGTTACAACCCTCAAAGAAAAACAGTCGATTATTTGCATCTTGATTCCTCGAAATCACTTTCTCAGGTGACATCTCTCCCTTCTGCAACTTACCCGATAACAACTCATCTTCCCTTTTTCTTCTCAAGCAGCAAACAAGTACTAGAAAAACAAATGCCACAACGCCTAGAACACCCCCGGCAATTATAATCCCCAACAATGCCGTTTCACCAAGCCCTGCAGAATTCCTAGGCTTTGGGTAAGTTTCTGGAGAGGGCGGAAACACTGGAGGAAGATTAGGAGGCAAATTTTCGAAAGAAACGTTGTTACCACTAAACATCAACCTCGGAAACCTCCGAAGTGACTTAGGTACAGTACCATTCAGATCATTGTTGGACAAATTTAGAAGTTGCAATTTGGGCAAATTGAGATCAGGGATTTCACCAGAAAGTGAATTGTTTGCAAGATTCAAACCCGCCAGCTGAGTCAGATTCGAGAGCGAGTAAGGAATGCTCCCATTGAAACCATTGTTAGACAAATTGATAATAGTCAAGTTCTTCCAAACTGAGAAATCCGATGGCAAAGGACCGGAGAAGTTGTTGAATTGAAGGTACAGAAAAGATAAGTTTTTGAGCTCGGCAAGATCAGAAGGAAAATTCCCAGTAATGACATTGGATCTGAGGCTCAAAACTTGCAAATCTGAGAGGCGGCTTATAGTGTTGGGCGGAATCGGACCGTCAAATCCGACTCCGGGCAATCGGAGGGCTATTACGCGTGAGTTATCCTCACTACAAGTCACTCCGGTCCAGTGGTTACATACAGGGGAGCTCTCGTTCCAGTTGAGAGAGCGAGAATGAGGGAAATTGCTCACGAAATCGAGCAGAGCTCGCTTATCCTCAACTGGGTCCGCATTTCCCTGAAAAAAAACCAAACCCACCAAGAAAATAGAAGAGAAAATAGCACCCAGAACTTCCATTTGCCTCGCTCTTCTTCAAAAACTCTAACCCGTCAAGCAGATAACGAGCTGTTTCTGCAACAACAACAAAAACGTTTTCTTTTACATCTATGGTTTTAGCTGAATATAAACCCAAAAACACTACAAACGAAAAATTCAAATAAAAGCAAAAGAGAAAGAGAAGAGCCCAAAAAAAAAAAGGATTCAGATTCCGAGATCATTGTCGGTAAAAGTAGAAGCGAGTTCTGAGAAAATTCACGTAAAGAAATGAGCTTGCAGGCTTTGAAGAATACATTTTAGTCAAAAAGGGACTTATTTTAATCTGAAAAAGCGGTGTGTTTCACCAGAAGCGGTGTGCTTCTTTTCTTTTTGTTCTTTCTTCCTCAACTCTTTTCGTTGAATTTGCAAAATCGAGAATATATTGGATTTTGAAACAAATAAAGAAAACACGAATCAAGTTCCTCGAAAGCCGCGCAGTAGAAACAAGAAACAGAAGCTACCAATCAGAACGAGGCCACTGAGCGTTAGCTACATTTACATACCATTTCTTTTCAGATCTGTGCCATGGAGCCTCTCTTCTCGTGAATGCTCGCTAAACACCGTACAACTCTGCCTCTCAGAAAGAACATAAACATAAAAATTGCTATTAGGAACACAGTCTGAGAGCAGCACGTGCAACGCGTGTGTATGTGAAACACGTACGAGTTATGATAAATTGATAATGGGTGCTCGCGAAAGTAATCATCCAGTGCAAAAAAGCATAGAAAGCTATAATTTTACTCACACAGAGACAGAGGAGAGTGCTGTAAAAAACGTACGAGCTATGATTTCTCTGAGATAATGGGTGCTCGCCAAAGTAGCATCCAATGCGAAAAGGCAGAGAAAAAAGCTATAATTTTTCACTTACAGAGAGAGTCAAAGAAGGCAGTTGAGATTAACAAACACTAAGACCGCCATTGACGCATTTAAAAGAGCTCCCAACGGCTCTATTGCTTGGTCTCAAACTGTAACTGAAAGAGAGCGAAGCGAGCCAAGTGACTGAGAGGGGTTCTCTAAAGATTTGGGTTCTATTAAGGTAACCGGCGCGTGCCGAGAGATAACGGTGAATGTGTGGACGGAAAACCTGTTTTACTCACGGGAGGGTAGGTTTTTGGGGATATGTGACGTGGCGTGGGCCAGGGCCTGCCACATGCGTCCGCTATTAATTACGTGGGACCTGGAAGGAAATTATAGCAATCATAGCCGTTTGACTTTGATGAGGAGTTTTCTTGTAGATGAAATCCAACCGTTGGATTGGATAAGGAGTGAACTCTTGTCTTTACGTTGTCTCATATGGACGAAGATGGGGATCTCCTGGAATTCTTAAACCGTTCTTTAAAATGAATGCTCAAGGCCTTGTTTGCCAGGACCCGGCTCCTCTCCATTTCAAACAAAATGGACGGGAGCCGGTCCTTGCAAAAACAGGGGCACAATGGTCATTTTCTATTATCTTTAATTGGTTTCTTACCATTTTGCCCCTGCTTTTGCAAGGACAGGTTCCTCTCCATTTCAAAAGAAATGGAGAGGATCCTTCTCCCCAAGGGATTGGCTTGGTTTTGTAAAATCCCCAAAAAAATTTCTTTTAAAATTAATCTCAATATTTCTACTTTTTATATCACATCAATCACTTTTTATCATTTTTCAAATAAAAAAATCACTACAAAACAAAAAATTTCACTTTTCTATACAAAACATTCTTACTTTTTTCCTCCTATCAATCAAATCTGCTACAGTACCAATCCACTTCTTCCAATCCAATCCCTTCCCAAACACAACCCAAGATTTTGGGTTCATTTTGGGTAAAATTTAGAGGTTGACTTTTACTTTTTTGTTTTAATCATGATATTAAAGTAAGGTGCTATAGAAGTCATAAAGATTTTTAAGAGAAAACTTTATTTATTTCTACGAATTTACGTGCTTTTTGTAGACATTTTATTGTTCAAAATCTCTTACTTTAGTATATCGAACTTTGATTTTCTTTCACTTTCTCCATTCCGTTAAGATTTTTTGTTAAATCCTAACGAAAATGTGTGAAATTACTAAAATACCCTTAGTCATTTTTCTTAATTTTTTCGTTTAATTTAACTGTAATATTTAACGGTAGAGAGTATTTGAAATGAAACGAAAGTTTGATACACCAAAGTGAAGGATTTTGAACAATGAGAGGGTGTCTACAAAAAGCGCAAAAATTTGTGGAAGTTAAGTAAAGTTTTCCCAATTTTAAAACTAATGTAGCAAGGGTTTTTATATTAAAAAAATGCAATTCTCTCTTCAAAAATTGGGTTCATTTGTTTGACTCTCTAACACTTCTCTAAAATGATAAATACTTTTACTTTTTGGGTTTTGAATTTGTGAAATACTTTTACTTTTTGAGGAAATTATTCTTTCCTCCCATGAACTACCACGTGATTACTATTTTCTCTCATGAACTACTAACATTACATGACACCTCTCATGAACTATCATTTCGTTACCAAAACCCACATTCCGTCAGTCAAAGTCATTAAGTCGGTGAACAGTACCTGTGAATAGTATCGTGAACAGTGTTGTCAATTGTGAACAGTGTCATGAATAGTGTTGTGAATAATACGGTTGACCGTTCAACTTAACGGTCTTAACTAACGAAAATGGAGTTCTGGTAACAAAATAGTAGTTCATAGGGGGTATAATGTAAAGTTGGTAGTTCATGGAGGGAAATGGTTATCACGTGGTACTTCATAAGAGGAAAGGATAATTACCCCTTACTATTTCTAATAGGACTGTTTTGAAATTTTACTTCTTAAAAACGATTTTAATAAAATTATAATTTTGTTTTTAAAATTGTAGTTTAGCCTTTAAAATTGTGTGTTTTTAAATACTTGCGATTCATTATTGGCCTTGTTCAATTAATCACCCGAAGAAAAATAATAATAATTAAATAATTAAACCGAAAGATATAATTGGCTAAAGGCTCTCTTGTATTATTTGATAAAGATTACAATAATAGATTAGACTTTATATAAGCCTTTTACATTGTGACTAGAATGGAAAGAATAACTATATTAACCAAATATATACATTATAGCAATCATCCATGATATCATGAGATTGTGCAATTACAATAGTGTATATACTAAGTGCTTTTTTGGTGTTCTTGTTCGGTCATTCCATATTCAAAATGACAAAAATACTTTGCATAAAAAAAATTTAAAAAAAAATAGAAAAAATTTAGGAAAAAAAAAAATCAAAATAGATCAAAGTGATGCCCTTTTTTTTTTTCCTTTTTTTTTTGTCTTTTTTTTTCATTTGTTTTTAAAATTATCTTATGCAATGTGATTTTGTCATTTTGGGTCATAAAATAGGGATATATTGCAACTTCAATGATAGATCAACATGGGGCACGGTGCATTAATCAAATTGAAAGATCAATGGACATGCGAATTGCATAGTAGATTGGAGAGAGTGAGTGTAGTTTTTCCTAAATATTTTCTCAGATTAAACAAACTATGTCATTTTATCCATTAGTTAATTTTTACAAATTTTAAATGCATTTCCCTTTTAATTAAGTAATTATAAAGTAAATAAAATGAAAACCCAAGTTGTATAAGTTTTCATGTTTCATCTGGTATTTTAAAGTTGGTAATTTAAAACTATACATTTTGTTAAGGAACATGATGTAGACTTTGTTTCTGCTACAGAGTTTGATTCCAGTTTAAACTCTTCTAGTTTAGTTTAATCCAAATCAGAATCTCTTAAATATATATCGTCTATACTTTTCTCTATATTAAAATTCCTAGTTCTTGTTGTAAATAGTTCTCCTAGTTCTAGTTGTAATTGTTCTTCCCTTAGTTTGTTTCAATTGTAACCTTTTACCTATAAAATCAATGAGAACAAAGCCAATAATTTATTCCGCCAAAAGCAAGTTTCTTTGCTTTCTTTCATGGTATCAGAGCCCTACCTGATGATGATGATGATGCCCTACCTTATCCCACAACCTATCTCCATATAATTGGAGTTCTACAATATTGCACACTCACAAGACCTGACATAGCCTACACTGTCAACCAGTTGTGCCAATTACTTCATTGTCCAACCAATGAACATATGAAGGCTACCAAAAGAGTCCTCTGGTACCTTAAAGGCACTCCAGATCATGGCCTTCACTTCAGGCAAGAAACTCACCAAGCTTGATGGTGATGCCCTACCTAATCCTACAACCTATCGCCATATAATTGGTGCTCTATAATATTGCACACTCACAAGACCTGACATAGCCTACACTGTCAACTAGTTGTGCCAATTTCTTCATTGTCCAACCAATGAACATATGGAGGCTGCTAAAAGAGTCCTTCGGTACCTTAAAGGCATTCCAGATCATGGCCTTCACTTCACTCCAGGTCCTCTTCAACTACAGGCATACTATGACTCTAATTGGGCAGGAGATCCCCTAGATCGTCGATCCACCACAGGGTATTGTGTTTTCTTTGGCTCTAACTTAGTGTCTTTGCTTACTAAGAAGCAGCCTGTTGTCTCGAAATCTAGCACTGAGGCTAAATATCGTGCCATGGCAACTACAGCTTTTGAGCTGTCATGGCTTCGAATGTTACTCAAAAAATTGCATATTTCTCTCCATGATCCTCCTATACTTTGGTATGATAATATAGGAGCTATCGCCTTGGCTTCCAATCCCATCTATCACGCTCGTACCAAGCATATAGAAGTAGACTACCACTTCATCCATGACAAAATTCTACACAAAGATCTCAGTGCTAGCTACATTCCAACTCAAGATCAATGTGCTATTATCTTTACAAAGGGTCTCACTTCCTCTCGCTTTCTTTTTTTCAGAGACAAACTTATGGTCACTCCGTTTGCGGGGCTGTTAAGGAACATGATGTTGACTTTGTTTCTACTACAGAGTTTGATTCCAGTTTAAACTCCTCTAGTTTAGTTTAATCCAAATCAGAATCTCTTAAATATATATCGTCTATACTTTTCTCTATATTAAAATTCCTAGTTCTTGTTGTAAATAGTTCTCCTAGTTCTAGTTGTAATTGTTCTTCTCTTAGTTTGTTTCAATTGTAACTTTTTACCTATAAAATCAATGAGAAATAATTTATTTCGCCAAAAGCAAGTTTCTTTGCTTTCTTTCATGGTATCAGAGCCGTACCTGATGATGATGATGATGATGCCCTACCTAATCCCACAACCTATCACCATATAATTGGAGTTCAATAATATTGCGCACTCACAAGACCTGACATAGCCTACACTGTCAACCAGTTGTGCCAATTTCTTCATTGTCCAACCAATAAACATATGAAGGCTGCTAAAAGAGTCCCCTGGTACCTTAAAGGCACTCCAGATCATGGCCTTCACTTCAGGCCAGAAACTCACCAAGCTTGATGGTGATGCCCTACCTGATCCTACAACCTATCGCCATATAATTGGAGCTCTATAATATTGCACACTCACAAGACTCACAAGACTTGAAATACCCTACACTATCAACTAGCTTTGCCAATTTCTTCATTGTCCAACCAATGAACATATGAAAGCTGCTAAAAGAGGCCTTCGGTACCTTAAAGGCACTACAGATCATGCCCTTCACTTCACTCCAGGTCCTCTTCAACTGCAGGCATACTATGACGCTGATTGGGCAAGAGATCCCCTAAATCGTCAATCCACCACAGGGTATTGTGTTTTCTTTGGCTCTAACTTAGTTTCTTTGCTTTCTAAGAAGCAGCCTATTGTCTCGAAATCTAGCACTGAGGCTAAATATCGTGCCATGGCAATTACAGCTTTTGAGCTCTCATGGCATCGAATGTTACTCAAAAAATTGCATATTTCTCTCCACGATCCTCCTATACTTTGGTGTGATAATATAGGAGCTATCACCTTGGCTTCCAATCCCATCTATCACCCTCGTACCAAGCATATAGAAGTAGACTACCACTTCATCCATGAGAAAATTCTACACAAAGATCTCAGTGCTAGCTACATTCCAACTCAAGATCAATGTGCTGTTATCTTTACAAAGGGTCTTACTTCCTCCCGCTTTCTTTTTTTCAGAGACAAACTTATGGTCACTCCGTTTGCGAGGCTGTTAAGGAACATGATGTTGACTTTGTTTCTACTACAAAGTTTGATTCCAGTTTAAACTCCTCTAGTTTAGTTTAATCCAAATCCAAATCTTTTGAATATATATCGTCTATACTTTTCTCTGTATTAAAATTCCTAGTTCTTGTTGTAAATAGTTCTCCTAGTTCTAGTTGTAATTGTTCTTCTCTTAGTTTGTTTCAATTGTAACTCTTTATCTATAAATTCAATGAGAACGAAGTTGATAATTTATTCCCTCAAAAGCAACTTTCTTTGCTTTCTTTCATGGTATCAGAGCCCTACCTGATGATGATGATGATGCCCTACCTGATCCCACAACCTATCACCATATAATTGGAGTTCTAAAATATTGCACACTCACAAAATCTGACATAGCCTACACTGTCAACCAGTTGTGCCAATTTCTTCATTGTCCAACCAATGAACATATGAAGGCTGCTAAAAGAGTCCTCTGGTACCTTAAAGGCACTCCAGATCATGGCCTTCACTTCAGGCAAGAAACTCACCAAGCTTGATGGTGATGCCCTACCTGATCCTACAACCTATCGCCATATAATTGGAGCTCTATAATATTGCACACTCACAAGACCTGACGTAGCCTACACTATCAACTAGCTGTGCCAATTTCTTCATTCTCCAACCAATGAACATATGAAAGCTGATAAAAGAGTCCTTCGGTACCTTAAAGGCACTCTAGATCATGGCTTTCACTTCACTCCAGGTCCTCTTCAACTGCAGGCATACTATGACTTTGATTGGGCAGGTGATCCCCTAGATCGTTGATCCACCACTGGGTATTGTGTTTTCTTTGGCTCTAACTTAGTGTCTTTGCTTTCTAAGAAGCAGCCTGTTGTCTCGAAATCTAGCACTGAGGCTAAATATCGTGCCATGGCAATTACAACTTTTGAGTTCTCATGGCTTCGAATGTTACTCAAAAAATTGCATATTTCTCTCCATGATCCTTTTATACTTTGGTGTGATAATATAGGAGCTATCGCCTTGGCTTCCAATCCCATCTATCACGCTCGTACCAAGCATATAGAAGTAGACTACCACTTCATCCATGAGAAAATTCTACACAAAGATCTCAGTGCTAGCTACATTCCAACTCAAGATCAATGTGCTGTTATCTTTACAAAGGGTCTTACTTCCTCTCGCTTTCTTTTTTTCAGAGACAAACCTATGGTCACTCCGTTTGCGGGGCTGTTGAGGAACATGATGTTGACTTTGTTTCTACTATAGAGTTTGATTCCAGTTTAAACTCCTCTAGTTTAGTTTAATCCAAATCAGAATCTCTTAAATATATATCGTCTATACTTTTCTCTGTATTAAAATTCCTAGTTCTTGTTGTAAATAGTTCTCCTAGTTCTAGTTGTAATTGTTCTTCTCTTAGTTTGTTTCAATTGTAACTTGTTACCTATAAAATCAATGAGAACAAAGCTAATAATTTATTTCCCCAAAAGCAAGTTTCTTTGCTTTCTTTCATGGTATCAGAGCCCTACCTGATGATAATGATGATGATGCCCTACCTAATCCCACAACCTATCACCATATAATTGGAGTTCTACAATATTGCGCACTCACAAGACCTAACATAGCCTACACTGTTAACCAGTTGTGCCAATTTCTTCATTGTCCAACCAATGAACATATGAAGGCTGCTAAAAGAGTCCCCTGGTAACTTAAAGGCACTCTAGATCATGGCCTTCACTTCAGGCAAGAAACTCACCAAGCTTGATGGTGATGCCCTACCAGATCCTACAACCTATCGCCATATAATTGGAGCTCTATAATATTGCACACTCACAAGACCTGACGTAGCCTACACTATCAACTAGCTATGCCAATTTCTTCATTGTCCAACCAATGAACATATGAAAGCTACTAAAAGAGTCCTTCGGTACCTTAAAGGCACTCCAGATCATGGCCTTCACTTCACTCCAGGTCCTCTTCAACTGCAGGCATACTATGACGCTAATTGGGCAGGAGATCCCCTAGATCGTCGATCCACCACAGGGTATTGTGTTTTCTTTGGCTCTAACTTAGTGTCTTTGCTTTCTAAGAAGCAGTCTGTTGTCTCGAAATCTAGCACTGAGGCTAAATATCGTGCCATGGCAATTATAGCTTTTGAGCTCTCATGGCTTCAAATGTTACTCAAAAAATTGCATATTTCTCTCCATGATCCTCCTATACTTTGGTGTGATAATATAGGAGCTGTCGCCTTGGCTTCCAATCCCCTCTATCACGCTCGTACCAAGCATATAGAAGTAGACTACCACTTCATCCGTGAGAAAATTCTACACAAAGATCTCAGTGCTAGCTACATTCCAACTCAAGATCAATGTGCTGTTATCTTTACAAAGGGTCTTACTTCCTCTCGCTTTCCTTTTTTCAAAGACAAACTTATGGTCACTCCGTTTGCGAGGCTGTTAAGGAACATGATGTTGACTTTGTTTCTAGTACAAAGTTTGATTCCAGTTTAAACTCCTCTAGTTTAGTTTAATCCAAATCAAAATCTTTTGAATATATGTCGTCTATACTTTTCTCTGTATTAAGATTCCTAGTTCTTGTTGTAAATAGTTCTCCTAAATCTAGTTGTAATTGTTCTTCTCTTAGTTTGTTTCAATTGTAACTCTTTATCTATAAATTGAATGAGAACGAAGTTGATAATTTATTCCCTCAAAAGCAAGTTCCTTTGCTTTCTTTCATCGTATCAGAGCCCTACCTGATGATGATGATGATGCCCTACCTGATCCCACAACCTATCACCATATAATTGGAGTTCTACAATATTGCACACTCACAAAACCTGACATAGCCTACACTGTCAACCAGTTGTGCCAATTTCTTCATTGTCCAACCAATGAACATATGAAGGCTGCTAAAAGAGTCATCTAGTACCTTAAAGGCACTCCAGATCATGGCATTCACTTCAGGCAAGAAACTCACCAAGCTTGATGGTGATGCCCTACCTGATCCTACAACCTATCGCCATATAATTGGAGCTCTATAATATTGCACACTCACAAGACTTGACGTAGCCTACACTATCAACTAGCTGTGCCAATTTCTTCATTGTCCAACCAATGAACATATGAAAGCTGCTAAAAGAGTCCTTCGGTACCTTAAAGGCACTCCAGATCATGGCCTTCACTTCACTCCAGGTCCTCTTCAACTGCAGGCATACTATGACGCTGATTGGGCAGGAGATCCCCTAGATCGTCGATCCACCACATGGTATTGTGTTTTCTTTGGCTCTAACTTAGTGTCTTTGCTTTCTAAGAAGCAGCCTGTTGTCTCGAAATCTAGCACTGAGGCTAAATATCGTGCCATGGCAATTACAGCTTTTGAGCTCTCATGGCTTCGAATGTTACTCAAAAAATTGCATATTTCTCTCCATGATCCTCTTATACTTTGGTGTGATAATATAGGAGCTATCGCCTTGGCTTCCAATCCCATCTATCACGCTCGTACAAAGCATATAGAAGTAGACTACCACTTCATCCGTGAGAAAATTCTACACAAAGATCTCAGTCTACATTCCAACTCAAGATCAATGTGCTGTTATCTTTACGAAGGGTCTTACTTCCTCTCGCTTTCTATTTTTCAGAGACAAACTTATGGTCACTCCGTTTGCGGGGCTGTTTAGGAACATGATGTTGACTTTGTTTCTACTACAGAGTTTGATTCCAGTTTAAACTCTTCTAGTTTAGTTTAATCCAAATCAAAATCTTTTGAATATATATTGTCTATACTTTTCTCTTTATTAAAATTCCTAGTTCTTGTTGTAAATAGTTCTCCTCGTTCTAGTTGTAATTGTTTTTCTCTTAGTTTGTTTCAATTGTAACTCTTTATCTATAAATTCAATGAGAACGAAGTTGATAATTTATTCCCTCAAAAGCAAGTTTCTTTGCTTTCTTTCACATTTCACATTTTATTCAACATTTCAAGCTTTCAATAGTTTAGAGATCGTAGGCATGCATTTTGTCTTTATACGTGAGCTTGTCGTCACGTTATATATGTTTATATGATTTCTAGAGGTAGTTTGCCATCACCTAAATCTCATAAAAATAATATGAATATTTACAATTATGGACCAAAAGTCAATTTTAATTATTTTATTTATGACCGAACGTTCAAGGACTCCCTAGAATGTTCAATGAAACTCTATTTTCAAACGTTCGACTACAAACCACCAAACATTCGATGCAAACCCGAGAACCATTCGTACAGTTGTACAACAAAGGTTCAAAGATAGTACAAACGTTCGGTGAACTTGAAAAGCAAATTTAATCCTTCAGATCACACTCAGCTTCCATGCAGTACTCCTCCCACCCTACATCTAAAAAAAGAATGAGATTTTAGAGAGAGAGACCGTGGTGGTGGTCACCAATCCTATCTAATGACCACTATGTGTGTGCACCCGCTGCAACTGTCTGACGACCACCACCACAGCACCGGTGTGCCATCACCGTAGGTTGTCACCAATGTGCCACCACCATAGCAATAAGTATGGTATACGTGAACTATCACACTAATTTGTAAAATCTTATAGTAAACCTTGCTACATCAACTATGACACTAATTTGTGTGTGTATATATATATAATCAGTAGCCAATGCATGCAGCCTTATCCAGGTCTCTTTCTACCAGAAACCTACTTTTAAACGACCTCCGACGACTCGGATGGAAAAGCCATAAAACCATGGCCCAGCTTGTCGCTTTAGGTTGGTCGGAATTACCCACCCAAACCCAAACCCAAGAATGTGGACGGCGTTAGTCCAACGCCCCCTGCCCGATGCACCAATCACAAACTTTGACGACTGTTTGAGTGAAGGAAAGACCAACTACTTCTCTAGAGCATCCACTCCTTCCAAGGAATGTAGTCGTTGGATTTTTCCCATAATCCTCGAATTTTCCAAACCCTGCATGTGTGCCTTGAAGAAAACTTTCCCTTTTAATGGCCACTTTAATTTGTTCGGCTGAAGAAGAATGAATTTGGGTCATTGAAGGGGTGGACATGAAGATAGGATTCATATGCTTCTGTCTTGGATTTGTTCAGCATTTTGGTTTCCCATATTATGCATCTGTCCGAGGTTTTTTCAGCACATTGATTTGACAATTCTATTTGTTAGAGTTACGGCTTTTCGGCAGCTAAACTTTTCTTTAGTAAGCTCACTTATTATCTCAAACTACAACCTAATTAATAATATTCTCTTTAAATTTTCAATTACAATAATGTCCCTCAAAGAATGACTCTATGATTACATCAACCAAAATCAAATCAGATTAACTTGCAGTGAATGGTAAGATGCTACAAAGAAATAGTAAATATGTCTCTTATGACTTTCTTTATGGTGTTTTTTTTTTCATCGAAAAAATACAATCACCTCAATCTGTTTACTAACTGAGAGAGATAGAACACAGAGATGTGTTCTGAAAAATTTTCACTATGGTCTTGGAGCATACTTTTAAAGACACATAAGAAGAGTCTAGAACCTTTTTTTTTTCCCTCTCTCTTTTGGTCCAATAATGAGATGACAAAAACCAAGTAACTAGACACTAACCATTGATTCCCAAGCAAAAGACTCCAATCAAATAAGTTAACATGTAACATCTCGATTTTATATTGGAAAGATGAAGAGTAGTCACATGGAATGAGTGGTTTATAAAAATAGTCATAAATGTTAAGTCCTACATTGCTTAGTTATTAGGTAAAACTAGGTTTTATAAGTAATTCTTGAAAAGTTCTAAATTTACTAATTATTTCGGGGTAATAGTGTAAATGTGACTACAAAACATTATCAATATCCACCCAATGACGAAACTAATCTTAGTAAAAAAAAAAAAAACTTTAAAAAATAATAATAAATCCAAGGGGTGGCCAAATTTAAAAATTAAAATAAATTAAAATTTTTTGATTTTTTTTTATAAAAATTGAAATTTTCGTTTTTTTTATAATTTTTTAAAATATAAAATTTCGTTTTATTTTTTTCCCTTTTTTTAAAACACAATTAAACAAAATATCTTTTTTTCAAATAAAAATTTCGTTTAAAAACAATTAAACTTTTTTTTTTTTTGAATTTATAGGGTATTTTTGTCTTATTGAGAAATTCGTATGGTCATTTTTACTTTTTTTGCTAGCTTTGGGAGTACGTTGACAATGTTTTGGTAGTTTGTGGGGGACATTGTCACAATTAAAAGTTTAGGGAAAAACATTGTCAATTGGGTAGTAGTTTGAGGGGGATATACATATTTCTCTCTTCTTTTTTTTTTTTGATAACTTTGCTTAGAATTTCTGAACTACTATGTGTTTTGAGAAAAACCTCCCAAATTTAAAAAACTCTCAATTTCACCCATTGAACTTTCAAACTGATGCAAATGACCCCCTCTGTCAATATTTTCCATTAAACCCTAACGGAAACCACTAAAAAGACCAAATTATTCTTTTTTATTTTTTTATTTTCAATTTAAAATTAATGGTAAATCTAAAATTTTATAAAAGTTTTAGGGGTATAAAGGTCATTTAAGTACTTTTAAGGTCCATAAACTAACAGAGGAGATAAATTGCATCAAATTAAAAGTTCGGGAGTGAAATTTAGATGTTTTAAATTTGAAAGGTCTTTTCAAATAGCATTGCAGTTCATGAGTCATTTGTTAAAAAAATAAGGCTCATGCTAGGCGTTATTGAAAAAATGTTAAAGAAAGTCAGATACCATTTTCGACGTAGTGATTGGTTCTAATATTAAATAGTATAAACCTTAAATAAATTAGACTCACATTAGAAAATAAATAAATAAATAAAAATGAACATTGTTACGTGAACTCAATTAATTTTCCTAAGACTTTTCTTACCAAATTTAAAAGTGGGATGATGCACAAATGTTATTTATTGAAAAATGCATTAAAGAAACAAAAATAAAAAGTAGCCTATTTTTTAATCATGGCGGACTTGTGTGTCTCATGACTATTGTCTATTGCGTTGGTGGTGTCACTTTTGGCAACGCGGGTCATGCTTTAGAGTTTAGTGCACTCACGTCATGGTCCACAATCGACGTTGATATTTACTTTAAATAATAAACAACAGAACTAAAGATTATCAAATCAGAGTGGCGCAGCGGAAGCGTGGTGGGCCCATAACCCACAGGTCCCAGGATCGAAACCTGGCTCTGATAAAAGAGTTGCTTCCCTTACCACTAATCTTTTTTCCTTTTTTTTTTCCATCCATTCCTTGAGACGCTTAGAACTTGCTTTCTGCTGTTGGTATCTTCTTATTCTTTTTGTCTGCTACTTCAAATTCAAATCCCCAGAGAGAGAATTTATTGCAAGATAATCAGGGATTATTCATACAACCTTTGTAGATAAACATAATACATTTTATGCAACGAGTGGAGAACAAAATTAAAACAAATCTCCACCTCCATTGCAACAGATTATACAACCAAGCTCACCCAAGTTAGCAGGCGATGCTCTTATTCAGTTTTCACACTGCAAATACAATATAAAGTAGCACAAAATCAGCGTCTCTTTTTGGTTATCACTATTACTGGCCTTCCTTCCTTACTTCCCATCTTGAAAATAATCTGATGGGGAATCAAGATGGCCACTGTTAAGTTGAAGGGACAACACAGATTTCCAGCCGGCCTCTCCATTCTTCACCTGGTTTTATAGTGATTTTTTTCTCCACTGCTGCTCCATCAATGCAAAGCATCTTTTTGTACTCTTCATCTCCAAAATCTGTTATGGATTTGGACTTCTTCTCCCATGGATTCCAGACCCCTATATATGTACAATCATCAATATGGCATGGCATATAGTTAGCCAGATTATAGTACGAGAAATGCTATTTAATAGATGATTGTCATACAACTAGAATAACGTGACAAAGAAAATACACTGTCTCTTGTGAAGGAAACCCTTGGTTCAATCTGATTTGTTAATGCAGGGAAATGGATACTTGGTAGTCTTTCTGAGACAGAAGTTTTAAGAAAGAATTGTCTGGGGTTTAAGTGTTTCATACCATGATCTTAAAAATTACCATGTTTTTATTTTTACTTGTTGATTCTATGAGAGATGTCTCACCAACATCTGGAAGTCCTTCCTTTCGTATGGTAAATGTGCGCTTTTTTTCATGATCAAAAACAGCGATCGCACCCGAAGAACTAAGATAAACTCGATCCACCTGCCAAGAAATGGGAAACAACTGTTTAACAGCTTATCTCTGTTGATATCGAAAATATCATCTGATGTTCTTCATAATCTATTAGCACCCAAAAGGATTTTGTCAACAAAATGTTCAGAAAAAGAAAACTGTCTTGAAGTAGCAACTACCAGCTGGAGGATAAGATTTCCACAACTCAACCACTTAAATGAACATTAAAAGTATTATTACCTCAGATTCAAATGTTAAGGCATCTCCTTGTTCTGTGAAGCGCTCTTTCTCACATAGGTTGTCAAGGTAGTCGAGAGTCTCCAACCCCTCTATCCTCACTTCACTGTGAATACAGTTTATGTTTGGCAGAGTCCAGAAGTTAGGAACATATAATGAAACTTTTAGAACCCCCTATAACTATGTGACATGATTGAGGCAAGTGTAAATTAGTAATCTTATTTGTCGAAATTAGAGGATAAACAGAAGCAAAGAGAGAGAAAAGACAAATAAATTTTGGAGAGTTTGGTGTTAAACACGTACGCCCACATATATTCTAACATTATTCAAGGTTCATCCAAAATTATAGCACTAGTTCCTCCCCTCTTTGAACTAGAGTGATCATGGTGTGACCTGCAAACATGTTTCTGATTTTCTTGACACGGGCATCAAGGTATTATAAAGTTATGACACAAAGGTCACTCATAGACACAGTGACAACATATGTCAATGAAAAGTTTCAAATATGAATATTCTTTACCTGATATCAGCTATGGAGAAATATGAACGATAGGCAAATGAGAAACTGAAAGGCTTGCAATTGATGTTTCTAATGCGTGATATCATTGTTAGATACCCATCCTCTGCCAAAGAGACTCTAAGACGAAACTCGAAGCTGAAAAATAAGCCAAAATCATTATCTTACAAGGAAAACAGGTATATTTTCAAGTCCATAAAGAATGTTGTGCTGTGGTATAAATGTTTAATTGAAATAAAAGGTGAATGAAAGAGTCTAAGTTTGAACTCAGAACCTTTGGCTTTGATATCATGTTAAAGTACACTTATTCCAAAAGCTTAAACTAAAATGAATGAATGAATTGAATCATTTAATTTATATTCTAAGAGAAACTTGGACATTGCATGCATCTATTTCTTGGAAACTTGTTGGTCTACATATTTACTATGCTGTCCTAATTTGATTATATTCAGGTGGGTATACTCTCATTGGTTCATATGATGATTCTTTTTTTCTCTCTTTCAAACTCAAAGAACTGGAATTTGATGCTACCATCATGGTTTCACTTTAAACTTGAAGGGATGATAAGCTAATTCAGCTCATACCTATGTGGCCAGTTCTTCAGATCTTCATCAGATGGTTTGAGTAGCAAGTCAACAAAGGCTTTGCCATTGGAATCATTGGGATGCAGTGGTGGAGGATTTTCATCAATAGCCCAAATCTTGTTCCTAGCAAACCCATGTTTTTCCAGCAATCCACGGGTTCCAAACTAACATAATATGTAAGCAAGCCTTGTCAGTCAGATTTAACCAAGATTATCGATACATGATCCAATATGCTAAAGCAAGAACGTACCTGCGGGAAACAAATTGAAATTCCTCCTCTCACTGCACTTGGTGGCTTAAAGATTGCCTACAACAGATAAACAGACCAAAAAAAGAAAAAGAAAAAGAGGGCAGGGGGTCGTGAGTATCTGAGCACCAATATATATATTAAGACCAGATTTTCTCAGAAAAATATCAGTAAAAAATTCATAATGAAGTTAAGAAGTTGGAGAGCAATATGAGAAGGAGATGGTCTAATTCAAAGTTTCTTCAACCATCCAGCAGAATTTCTCCATTATTGAAAAGTTATTCATCATTATAATATGAATACTGGAAAATTTGCCAATTACTGTAGAGTTATTCATGATATTTGGATAAGACATGAAATACAACAGGGGAATAAGAAATCATACATTGACAAGTTTTACCTTACTGCTTGTGAATAATAATTCTTCATCATGGTCGGTCTTCCATGAAAGAACCTGCCCTCCATGCAAGCTAACCTGGATGGATGTCACACAATAACATCAATGCGTAGACAAGAAGTTGTGGTTTGGTTTCAAGCAAATATTGCAATTCTGCACTTTATGCAGTAGAATCAAAGTCATCAATTGCCTGTTGACTTGAAGAAAATAAGATACATGGGAAACGCCAAAAAGTTTTAAAGGCAGCCAATAAACAATGGAGAAAGGGAAAAAGGGATCAAACCAGTGCTGAAGCTCCTCGAGGGTTCCGAAGCAAGACCTGATCAATTCCATTCTTGTCCTTTGTGACATGGACTGCTGCTCTCTGATCACTTTCTGCTCCAGAATGGTTCATTTTACAAACAGAACAAGGGCATCAATGGAAGAAACAAAGAAGACAGAAACTCTCCCCAAAACAAAACCTTAAACTAGAGCCCCAAACAATCTGAAAAAGCTACTTATTTGAAGTAGAAAAAGGCTCACAGAAGCAGTTGAGAATCTGGAGCTTTCCCTCTGCAGCTTTCTTGTGACACATCTATATTCCCGTGAATTGAAACCAAAAATCCAACTACCAATTTAACTACCTTAATCTTTCCTCACCACTCAAACCCACCGACGAAATTATACAGACCAACAAAATCTGAAACACCCAACAAAACCTCACTTTTTACCAAACCAAATCCTGTGAAGAAACAGAACAAGAACACAGCAGACAGAAACTCAATTACCCAGATGACCAAAACGTCTAGAATTCAGAACAGGACCAAAAAATAACGACCTTTCTCAATGCCAGTTTCAAAAATAAAAACACTGTAGGATGGAAACAAAACAGTTGTTTCTAATAAAGGGAAAGAAAAACTGAAACCCAATACAAAGCAATAAATGGAAAGCACTACATAGTCAATAAAGTTCATCTATATCTTGGTTTGACCTTGTTTTATTCATAAAGAAAGATTGAAGGGTTCAGATACTGAAAATATCAGGAACTTCTCCATAGCCCCTCAGCCCCACAGACATATCTAGGATGATTGCTGACTAGGTATAAAATGGCGCTAAATTGTGCATAGAAAATTCCAAAATATACACGCTACGTATAAGTCTCCACAACCGTGAGTTTTTGGTGCGGTGGGCTTTCACATCTGGTGTACGTAGGATAAAATCTGACCTGTGACTAGGATTACCAGAATTAACGACCCAATTGAAAAATCATGTAATTGTTTTGAAATTCTAGTTTCGTATTTGAAAATGTGTTTTGATTTAATATAAAGGCAAGAAGAGTACTTTTTTTTTTTAAGTAGTTGATATTTGAAAAGTATTTTGTATTTTAAAAAATATTTTTTGTTTGAATTATTTATTAATAGTTTAGAGACAAAAAAAAAAAAGAAAAAGTGTTTTTTATGTGATATAAATGTGAGAAGTGATATTCGATGGAAGTTAATATGATGAACATACATTAACAGTGACCTTTCAAGGAGGAGCTCCACCTACAAAATAAGGAAGGGATCTTCAGAAAGCTTCCTAGTCTAGAGACTAAAGCACTTCAACGCCCAAGTCAATAAAACTTTTGCTTTAGAGACCCGATGATATGTAGCATGGTTCTTTAATTAGTAGTCCTCCAATTTTTTTTAATGACTTAAACAGATAGTTATTCATAAGAATTTGTCTTGTGGGTCTGTTGGCCCTCGATTCTTTTGGTTAATTAGTGTGTTGATAAGACTAGGGGAATCTAAATTTATCTTATAGGCATGTCAATATCTAGGCCCTTCAATGGAATTTATATTAAAAAAGTGTATTGTGTTTTGAAAAATATTTATTAATGTTTTTTCTTAAAAAATAAATGTGTGTATTTTTTTATTATAGCTAGGCCCAAAACGTCATGTCAATTTCTTTGGATATGCAATTGCCTACATACCACCAATCAAAGAAATCTGTCTTTTTCTCCAGGATGGCGTCTCTACTTTCCAAACTAATGTTATTTTTTGTTCTTTTGGCAGGTATTGAAGACAATCTTTGAGAGAATATTCAATTGGATTGAGAAATTGTATAGGATATGATCAAGGTATCCTCATACGCAATGGTGCTTTCCAACCCCTCGTTTTTGCATATTTATAGCTAGGCCCACAACTATAGATACCAATTTTGATTGGATGAGCTTTATTCTCCACATACCACTTCACATTGTCAAATGGAAAATTTGAATGAAAAAAAGAAAAGAAAGAAAAGACAAAGTTTTCTTTAAATTATGTTTGAGGTTTTGAATTATTATTATTATTATTGACAAGTCTATACAAAGGAAGAGAGAAGGGGATTCAAACTAGTGATTTTCGTTTCATGAGACATAGTCCCTAGCCGTTGAGCTACATCTTGAGGACTTGAGGTTTTTGAATTTGATTTATTAAACTTACATGTATTTTGACCTCATCAATCTAATAGAGGCCTCGTTAGTTTTTGTGTAAAATATTTTCAAATAAACATTTTTCTTATTTTTGAGTGTTTGGTGTGGCGTAAAATATTGATTAACTAAAAAATATTTTCAGTTCACCTTCAAAAATAACATTACGCAGGCAATTGTGAGAGGCCCCTTATGGAGCATATCTGCCTAAACAGTTCTCAGGTTGCCCGAGCACCTACTCGGGTTGGTGCCCACAAGCGTCATCTAGAACAATTGCATTGAATCTCAATCCCACCACCTGAAGGCATTCTATTCTCACACATTCTCTGCTTTCGTAGATTATCTTCATCGTCCCTCTCTTCCTTAATTACAGGTCTTTATATTATATGAAATATAACAAATATTTGGCAGATTTTTATATAAACCAAACATAAAAAAAAAAATATTTTTTCGAAGTATTTCTAAGGTTGTAAACAAACAGCAAGCGGAGGAATTTTCCTCAAGTCCAATTTAAAGGAAAAAGTTGTCCAACCAAAAAAAAAACCACTAGAGTAATGATTAATTTTCCCTCTAGGGAACATTAAGGACAACCTTTTGATATAAAAATGTTAATGTAACCTAAAGACATAGAATTCAATTCACTAACTCAACTTGAATCAAGCTAATGAAAGTAGAAGCGGAAGACCCAAATTGAAATAGTCATACCCAAAATTCTGCGGAATATTTTCAAAAGTGGACATTGTCCAAACAAAGCCTTGTATTTTTCTTCCACACTTTTTGACCTAATCTTTAACAAAAGAAAAAGATTGCTTTGAGGTTGAATTTCATGTGAATACACTCTTAAAGCTTTGAGAAGGAAGTTGCGTGACAAATGTAACGTGCCGCCACTAAATAGTTAGGTGTAGGGCCACTCCCTCCATGCCTTTTGCCATCAACTTCGTAGGGTTTGCTTAAATGTTCTTTTTTGACCAGAATTTGATCTAAAACTTTTTTTTTTTTTTTCCACTTTTAGTACTCAGAGAAAAACGCTAATTATATATGCATTATTACTTTAAATGAACTAATCAAATTACAAATAGAGTTTTCTAAAATTGTTTATAAAGTTCAGTCCCACTTAGTAAAACACAAAATTAATGTGAGACTTATGACTCGTGAGTGTTTTTATAATCCACTTACTCAATGCTGGCAATTCATCTTTCTAATGTGGGATTAATTTTTTAGGATGTCTTTGTTATGATATTTAATTATAAGGGGATATGACATGCATTAGTTATCTAACGACACATGCTATGCGTTTTCCCATGGTCTTCTCCGATTCTATTTTTTAAAATCATCACTGAATTTTTGAAGCCTAAGTGTGAAACCCACATGGACACACATATACCATGGTAATTTTGAAAAGTAGAAGGATTGGAGAAGAAATGAATCATTTCTCTTCACTAATTGGAAAATGCTTTATTTCCTCCCATGGTCTTTCTCTCCTCCTCTCCTTATTAAAATCACAATTGGATCTTTGGGGTCATTTAGGTCCCACACATGGCCTCGCATATCCAATATTAATTTTGAAAGAGAAATGATAAAGGCACAATTTTTCTATTTTGAGATCATTCTTTTAAAAATAAAATAAAAAAGTAAAAAAATAAAAATAAAAATTCTAAAGCAATAACATCCTCGTCCTTTTCTTATTTGATATTTTTTGAAAAAACAAAAATATTCTTTTTCTTCATAATAATGATCTTTTTTTTTTAAATGACTATTTTTATGAAGAAAAATACCATTTTATAAAAAAACCAAATAAAAAAAAAAGGACAAGTAGGATGTTATTGCTCCATAATTTTGTTTTTAATTTTTTAATTTATTTTTTAAATAAATAAAAAATAAGAGAAAATTTTTGTCTTTATCATGCCTCATTTTGAAAAGTGAGAGGATGCATAAACTATTGTAATAGTTATCTTTGTTTAATTTCCAAGTTGTAGAGTTAGGCTCTGTTTGGTTTGGTAGGAACCTATTGTTAGGAATGGTTATTCTCGTGAAAATAACAATTCCTTACGAAGAGGAATAGGTATTCTTCTCCAAAAAATTGAGAGAAATAGCTATTTCAAACGGTCTTCGGGGGTGGTCGAACCACCTCCGAACACCTTGGGAAACCACGATGAGGCTGTCTGGGGGCTGTGTGACCACCTCGGCCGCTTTTGTGGGTGGTCAACCACCTATTAGGGTGGTTAGGCTAACCACCCCAATTATTTTCTAGGTTTTGTTTTGTTTTTAATTTGAGTTGAAAATAAATAAATAAATAAATAATGTGGGGCTTTTTAGTAATTTTGATTGAATTCTATTTAGACTATGTGTGTTGTTACCAAACTAAGGAATAAGAATAACTATTCTCTTTTATAATGAAATACTCATTCCACAAACTAAATGAGGTGTTAATTTTGTTTTAGTTATATTGGTTTTAGCAAGAGTTTATCTCGAAGGGATTTTAGGAGTCCTATTCCAATTCAAGTTATATTTTTCGTATTTCAAGGGTGATGAGGAATAAATTAAGAAGTAGAAATTAATCTTCTAACATGTGTAACGTAGACTACATGATTTTAGACAATTCATTTGTACAAATGACATGGACTTCAGTCTTCTTCTTTTTCTTTTCTTTTTTTTTCTTTCTTTTTTTGACATGTCCACACAAGAGGGGGGAGAATGGATTCAAATTAGTGACTTCCGCTTCGTGAGGCGTAGTCCCAGCCGATTAAGCTACCTCTTGGGGACATGGACTTCAGTCTTTTGTTTGGCCATGCGATTGCCTAAGCTTAAATTTTGATTTTAATCAAAATTGCAAAAGTAAAAAATAGGGAAATATATATATATATAAAGCCCTCCAAACTACCATCCGTTTGCAATATGGCTCCCCAATATTCAAAATGTACTAAAGTAGCCCTTAAACTACCAGCCGTTTGCAATATAGCCCCAAATGTTTAAAAGGTACTAAAGTAGCCCCAAACTACCAAAATGTATCAAAAATACTACTTATTTTTTTATATTCCTATAATACCCCTATTCTTTTAACAAATAAAATAATAAAATAATTGTAAAAAAAACTACCCCTATTTATTTATTATTATTTTTTTTTTTGTATTTATTCACCCATTGGGTTTTTTTACAATTATTTTATTATTTTATTTAATAAAAAAATAAGGGTATTATAGGAATATGAAAAAATAAGTGGCTTTTGATACATGGTAGCTTGTGGGCTACTTTAGTACATTTTGAATATTAGGAAACTATATTGCAAATGACAGGTAATTTGGGGGGCCTTTTTATATTTTTCCCTAAAAAATATATGTTTTCAAACCATAGCAAGGAATGGATGTGGTTTTTTTAAAATGCATAATTTTAAAGTCTAAATTAAAATTTTAAAGGTTAAATCATGATTTAACCAAACACTTCATTTAAAAAAAAAAAAATTAAAAAAAAAAAAAAAAAAAGTCAAGATTACAACTACTTGAGTTTGAATTTGAACTTAACACAATATTTTTCGCAAAAATTTAAATTAGATTAAAAAAATAAATTGTTTCGAAGTAGCAAAGGGCCTTATCTATACTAGAAAGAGCACAATTCAAATCAGAACTCATTCGCCCAGTCGGCCGGAACAGGTATTTTGTTGAATTAATATTTTTGAGGTTAATTATAAAAATAATAATAATAATAATAATTTTGAGGTTGAGAAAAACGGAAGAAATTAAGTCGATTTTCCTCTTCTTTTTTTTTTTTAGGGAAATTATTTCAGTGTCATTAATTGATAAAGGATCACGACTATAAAGCTCTTATATCATATAACAAAAGTTCTAAGAACATTATAGCCGAAGTTAAAACTTACAAGGTTAGAGCATCTCCAGCAGTAATAACTATTATAACTAGTCAAAAAGTATAATTCTTTATTTTAACTACCCATTTTTTAATGTCAACTCCAACCGATTCTCTATTCTATTAGCTACTTGCTTTAAAATATTATTTCTCATTTTTTTTATTATATTATTACCAATACTTAATTAAAGGAAAAAAGTAATATTAAAAATAATATTATATTATATTAAAATTCAATCTAGTGTGCAAAATAGCTATTCACTATAACAATTAAGGTATAATAGCTAATTCTAAGTTATTCTATTGGAGTAAAAAAAATGGCCAAAATAGCTAAATATAACTATTTTCTCCATTTTAGCTACACTGCTGAAGATGCTCTTATAAGTCATAGATACATACATAACAATCTGACATTTAAGACTTATTTATGACATCAAAATTTGCTATCTTATGACTAATCTTCAGTTGTAACAACATGTCTGCTACATATAGACTCAACCCAATACTTATAAAATTAAAAAAAAAAAAAAAACATAGATAGCAACATCATCCTGCCAAAACTCATCATTCTCAACTCGCAAGTCAGAAAATTATTCACATCCTTAACCCAACAGGCCAAGATAAAAAATAAAGGAAAAAAGGAAAAATAGAGAAAAAAAAAAATAAAAGCCCACAAAACACTACCGGAAAAAAGCTGTCGAATGATTCTAGCGTGCAAGTCACAATTCGTCGCGGAATTTAAGGGATAATTGAAAACAATATTTTTTTTTATTTTATGTAGATTGTTGCGGGGCCACTGGAATCTACAATCTTATGTACACTGGCCATTGAAGTCTTGCAGAATGCCAAAAATACCAAAACTGGATTAAATAATTAAACCTACTAAACCAGTTGTGGAAAGGAGCCAAAGTTTGGCATCAATGAATTGAAATTCATTGCAAAGAAAGAAGAAAAAAGAAATCTCCAAAAGGTATCGTAAAAGTGGGTGCACGAGTTGATATGGGGAATTTATCAGTACTAGATGTACGTTGAATCAATGCATGGAGATGGAGTAGTACAAAACTCGTTTTCTGGTGTGGTAGTACAGAAAAAAGAGATTGCAGTACAGAAGATTAGGAGGAGTGCAATAGAGGCATCTTTGGTGGCTGGTTCTTCTCTTCTTTCTTCTATCTACCATCACGACAAAATTAAAGGGAAGTGTGGGGGAGTGCCATATCTTTAATCAAGTGCCAGTGGTATTATTAATTTGTGGAGATAATACGCCAAAACTTTATGTAGAAGCCAACCATACAACTGCTTGTCGTGGAGCCCATGATCAAGGCCCATTATAAATCGATTTCGGATAGCCCATTACACTTCGGATCCAATTCCAATTGGAATTCGAAAAACCCATTACACCACGTCACCGCGGAAATTGAAAAGCTCCCTATAAATACAGCCTCCAAGTTCTCCAACCTTTTCTCCCCTCTTCTCCTTTTCTCCTCTCTTTCCTTTTAACTCTTCCTTCGAAATTCTTTTAAGGCCCTGTTTGGATTGCGTTGCAAAAAGCGTTTTTAAAAACTTCTAAACGCAATTTCGAATTGAATAATTCTTTTAATGACGCAAAAGAAGGCGCAGCACCGTGTAGAAGAAGAAGAAGAAGAAGATAGCGCGTATGGTTTCTATAAGCGCATGGAGAGGCAGAGCCGAGTGAGGAAGAGCCATCTGACAGACAACGTAAGAGCCATTCTGGTCGACTGGTTGACGGAAGTGCATGCCTCCCTCGGTTACGCGCCGGAAACTCTTTTTCTTGCCGTCAACGTCGTCGACCGCTTTGTCTCTCTCTCCCTGGTGGAGAAGTCCACGGCTGAGTTGAAGCTTCTGGGTATGGCGGCGCTCGTCATTGCATGCAAGTATGAAGAGGAATGGTTCCCTGCTGCTATAGAGTTCAACAAAATCCCAGAAACTTACTTCACCAGCTCTTTTCATGGCATCAGTTACAGTCAAGAGGAAATCAATTCCATGGAAATCAATATCCTGAAGAAGTTGGATTGGAGGCTGATGGTTCCGACAATCCACACTTTCTTGCTTGAATTTTTTAGCTCTTGTGGGGTCGGGGTCGGGGACACCGATGGAGAGTTCAAGAATCTGGCGTTCTGTTTTGGGGAGATTGCCATGAATGATTATGATATGATTGTGAGGTACTCTGCATCTTCCATCGCTGCCTCTGCTGTTTATGCAGCGCAGTGCTGCATGTGCAAACGACATGGCTGGAACAGAGCTCTTAAAACCGGTTACTCCAAACGACAAGTCGTCTCACGTGCCGGACGTCTTCTACGGTTGCTTAAGATGAAAACCGACGGAAAAGTTTTCAAGAAATACTCGAATTTGTAGTCAGGAGGGAGATGAAATAATTAGTATTTCTCTTTGTAATTAATTAGTTGGCCGAGGTATCATGGGAAAGTGATTTTTTTTTTTTTTTTATGGTATTTTATTTTTGTATGGTAATTAGTATTTTATTTTTAATTTTTTTAATTTTTTATGTTTGATACTCTCCGATTTATTTNAGTATGAAGAGGAATGGTTCCCTGCTGCTATAGAGTTCAACAAAATCCCAGAAACTTACTTCACCAGCTCTTTTCATGGCATCAGTTACAGTCAAGAGGAAATCAATTCCATGGAAATCAATATCCTGAAGAAGTTGGATTGGAGGCTGATGGTTCCGACAATCCACACTTTCTTGCTTGAATTTTTTAGCTCTTGTGGGGTCGGGGTCGGGGACACCGATGGAGAGTTCAAGAATCTGGCGTTCTGTTTTGGGGAGATTGCCATGAATGATTATGATATGATTGTGAGGGACTCTGCATCTTCCATCGCTGCCTCTGCTGTTTATGCAGCGCAGTGCTGCATGTGCAAACGACATGGCTGGAACCGAGCTCTTAAAACCGGTTACTCCAAACGACAAGTCGTCTTACGTGCCGGACGTCTTCTACGGTTTCTTAAGATGAAACCCGACAGAAAAGTTTTCAAGAAATACTCGAATTTGTAGTCGGGACCGACTCGGGAGGGAGATGAAATAATTATTTCTCTTTGTAATTAATTAGTTGGCCGAGGTATCATGGGAAAGTGATTTTTATTTTTTATGGTATTTTATTTTTGTATGGTAATTAGTATTTTATTTTTAATTTTTTAATTTTTTATGTTTGATACTTTCCGATTTATTTGAAATTCCTTTTGTTTATAGGTAGCTTTAATAGCCTCGACATAATTTTTAGGGAAAACTTTACTTTAGGCTCCTGAACTTTTATGCAGTTTGACAAATCTCTCTCAAACTTTAAAATCTTTCAATGTGAACCCCTGAACTTTTAAATGTAATTAATTTGAACTCTTTCGTCAAATTTTGCTATTAAAACTCTTAAAATGATAAAATTATCCTTTAAGTTTCTTTTTATTAAAAAATTGAAAAAAAAAATGGTCACAAGGTGGCCTAACCATGGGTCACCTTGTGATTTTTTTTTAATAATGTTTTTTTAAAAAAATTAATTTGAAATTAAGAGTAAATTTGAAATTTTATAAAAAAATCAGGAATATAAATGTCACTATATCACTTTTAACATTTTAAATTTGACAGAGGAATTCAAATTAATTGCAATTGAAAGTTCAGGGGTCCAAATTGAAAAGATTTTAAAATTCGAGAAGGGTTTGTCAAATCACGTAGAAGTAAATGATTAAAATGCTGGCACCAAACATCCGGAGACGTAGTTGCTAGTGCTACAAGAACATTATTGTGCATATTATGTAGTTAGATGGGCCACCTCAAACCTCGTAAATGGTCTTTCATTTGGATTAAGAATGAAAAAGACTTGCATGACCTTGATTTTGAACTCAAGACTATAATTCTAAATCGTTGGTCTTTAAAACAAAAACTACAAAAAAATTTGAACCAAAATCAGAATAGAAAGGAAACTTGTTTCGAAACTCCAAACGGGCCTTCTAAAAATGTTAGGGAAAACTTTACTTTAAACTCCTGAATTTTCACGCAATTTGACAAATTCTTCCCAAACTTTAAAATCTCTTAATTTGGACCCTTAAACTTTCAATTGCAATCAATTTGAACACATTCGTCAAATTTTAAATGTTAATAGTAATACAATAACATTTATACCCCTATTTTTTTTTATAAAATTTTAAATTTACTCTTAATTTTAAATTATTTTTTTAAAACAATATTATTTAAAAAAAAATACAAGGTAACCCACGAATGGGCAACCTTGTGACCTTTTTTTTCAATTTTTTTAATAAAAAGAAAATTAAAGGGTAATTTTGTCATTTTAAAGTTTTAACAGCAAAAATTGACTGAAAAATTCAAATTAATTGCAATTGAAAGTTCAAAGATCCAAATTGAGAAATTTTTAAGTTCGAGAAAAGTTTGTCTAATCTTGTGAAAGTTTAGGCATCTAAAGTAAATTTTTTCCAAAATGTTAAGAACACAATTGAAATTGCACAGTGCAAACATAATTTTTTTTTTTTGTAATGAACAAACATTCAATAAAAGAGCTTAAAACAGCTAGAAACCAGAAACATTACAAACTTGCTTCCAACAGCAAGAAGAACAGAAGAGAAACACAAGCTAACAGCTAAGCTAGCCAAAACACCCTCACAAAAGAGGGAGCAGGATTGGAGGATCCTTCCCACTGCAGGTACGAATTGAACTTGGGGGNAGGGAATGCAGCCCGGGATAACCCTGACCGTGGCCCTATATGCTGCATAATGGGCGCAGAAGTTTGCACTTCTGTTGACCTTTCTAGCCTCCCAAAAAGAGGAGATATGAAAGTTAGATAATGTTTCACAAATAACATGGTTTATGTGCCAATCTAAGCTAAGAGCAGGATTGATTAAAGACTAAATTACAATTGCATAATCTCCTTCTATAATGAACTGCTCCAGCTGCAATGAGGCTGCCAAGTGACTTGCTAAAAGAGTTGCTAAGGCCTCCCCATAAACTGGACTACAAGAGGGACGAACTTGAGTGAGAATCTGGATGATTTCTCCATTGGAATTTCTGCATACTGCAGCCTGAGTTGAGAAGTCCTCTCTAATAGCTGCATCAAAGTTGATTTCGTAGTACCCTTAAGGAGGTTTTGACCAGACTTCCTTGACTGGCTGAAGCTTTGAGGACCAAGCTTTGAAATGTTCATAGGAGACTCGTTTGATATTTGCTGCTTGTTTTGTCACCTCAGGAATGACTCCTTTGTGTAAAGCTTGATTTCTGGAAAACCATAACAAGTCACAAAACACAGTAGCATAAATTTGGAACAAATGAGAATCAGCTTTTGGTATACCAAAAGAATTAAAAGGGGTTAAGATACCTTTAATCCAATCTGGTAGACTTAGAGCTGACCATTTTAGGGAGTCTAAAGGCCACGGAGAAAGTCTCCAAGAGATTCTAGCAAAGAAGCAATTGAAGAAGAGGTGAGAAATGGAATCCTCTTCTACTTTGCATAAAGGACAGACTAATTCAGCTTTAGGAATGGAAAAGACAGTGTTTAACCTACTCTTGGAGGGGACAATGTCCCAAGCAATTTTCCAAAGGAACAATCTCAACCTATCATTTAGATTCAGCTTCCAAATAAGCTTCCAATTTGTTTCAGTTAAGGGAGAATTAGGAGGATTGGTTCTCTGGCTACTAATCATCCTATGAGCTGACTTTGTGGAGAACAAACCATTGGTGGAAGGGGTCTAAATATAAAGATTTTGAGAGTCTGGAGAGTAGTTGGTCTTAAGAACCTCTCTAATGGTGTTCTCATCGAAGAGGTAATTCAAAAGTGGTAGGTTCCATGCTGGAATGGAGAGAATAGGATCAGAAAAGAAGAGGTCAGAGACCAGCAGGTTAGGGAGAAGGTGTGTTAGCCATGGGGAAGGGGAAGGAGTGAAGGAGGGAATGCTAGGAATCCAAGTGGAGCTCTAAATAGGGAGAGAGAGGAGAGGCTATGAATTCTGTTGCAGGCTCCTTTGATGAGGAAAGGAGTGGATTTGAGGATGCCTTTCCATAGCCAAGAGGAGGAAGAATGGGAAGAAGGGGAGAGAAAAGAGCTAGAAGATAAGTACTTACAGTGCAATTGGGACACCCACATTAAGTCTGATTTGTTGAGCAGGTTCCAACCTAGCTTGGAAATCAAGGCCAGATTCACTTCTCTCATCCTTCTAAGGCCTAAACCTCTCAACTCTTTTGGTTTGCAGATGGAGTCCCATGCTTTAAGAGTGAGGTTTCTTGATTTAGAAGCTGGAAAACCCCACCAAAAATTCTTAAAGATCCTGTCCAGCTCAGCACAGAAGCTTTTTGGGAGTAAGAAGGAACTCATAGCATAGGATGACAAAGCTGCAGCAACCGATTTAATCAGGACAAGCCTTCCTGCTTGAGATAGAGATTTGGCTTTCCATCCTTCAATTCTGCCCATAACTTTGTCAATGATACCTTGGAATGCTCTTATCTTTGAATTCCCCATCAGAATAGGAAGACCAAGATAACGAGAGGTGCACAGGTTTGAGGGATAAGGTAAAATGCTAGATATAGCTTCTGATTTGGTGGAGGGAATGTTTTTCCTGAATTTGATGGAGGATTTGAAGGTGTTAACCTTCTGACCAGACCACCTGCAGTACTTAACCAAGTAGGATTTGAAGCTAGCAGCTGCCGAGACTGAAGCTTTACCAAATAAGAGCAAGTCATCTGCAAAAAGTAGATGATGAATAGCAGGACAGTTCCTAGCTATCCTCAGGCCTTGAATAGAGCCAATCCTTTCTTCTTTGAACAAGAGCCTGGAGAAGACTTCTGAACCCAATATAAAAAGAAAAGGAGATAAATGATCTCCTTATCTTAACCCTCTGCCAGGGGAAATGAATCCATAAGGGCTGCCATTTAGAAGAATGGAGAAAGTTGGAGTGGAAATACAAGTTCTGATCCAAGAAATCCAGATAGGGCTGAAACCTAACTTTTCTAAAACAGCCAAAAGAAAAGTCCACTCCATTCTATCAAATGCCTTTTCCATATCCAATTTCATAAACATATAGCCTCCCTTTCCCCTCTTGGCTTTGAAGGAGTGCAGCAGCTCGTGGGCTAAGATAGTGTTGTCTTGAATGTTTCTCTTGGGCACAAAAGCTGATTGAAGAGGGGAGATGATCTTAGGCAGAAGAACCTTTAATCTGTTAGCAAGAATCTTGGATATTATCTTATAAGCAATGTTACAAAGACTAATAGGTCTAAATTGGTGAGCTGTGTGGGAACCACTTAGCTTGGGAACTAAGGCTATAAAAGAGTGGTTCTGGCCTTCCTACAACCTGTTGTGAAGGAAAAAATGCCCAATATAAACCAAAACATCCTTTTTAACCAGGTCCCAGTACTTCTTATAAAAGTGAGCTGTAAACCCATTTGGACCAGGAGCCTTGGTGGAACCAAGACTGGACAATGCTTCAAAAACTTCTTTTTCAGCATGGGTAGTGCTCAAAGTAGTGTTCTCTTCATTTGTGATGACAGGGAAAAATAGATCAAGCAATTCCTGCTCTATTAAGGGTTTTGAGGAGGTGAAAAGATTGGAGAAGTGAGAAATGAAGTTATCCCCTATATCTCCTCTAGAGGACACCCAGACACCAGAATCTAACTTCAAGAAATTCATTGCATTTGCTCTCCTTCTGATCAGTGTTGAAGTATGAAAGAATTTAGTATTAAGATCCTTACAAGTCAACCAGGTTTCCCTGGATTTAGATCTCCACAGGGATTCTTCTTTCACCAAAAGGTTGTCTAGGTCCTGCTTTAAACTTTCTCCAAGCTCAAAGGAGTTTGAGGAGGGGGAAACTTGTTGGATAGAATCGATAAGATTCAAAGTTTTCTTGATCTTTTGATGAATGTTTCCAAAATGCAGGGAGTTCCACTTCAGAAGGGCTGACTTGGTATTATTCAGCTTCTTTGGGAGGCTAACACCAGGGAGAAAGGGAATAAATTTTTGCCAAGCTGTCTCTATGACCTGGCCACAATAAGGGTCATTGGACCAGAATTCTTCAAATCTAGAAGGCCTAGGCAGGAAGCTTGAGGAGATATTCGTATTGAGGGTTATTGGATTGTGGTCAGAGTTTTGAGCAGGAAGGTGAACAAGGGAAAACTCAGGGTGAAGATGGACCCAAGAAGGAGAGGCTAGCCCTCTATCCAGCCTTTCCTTAATGTTTTCAAGACCTTTTCTATTGTTATTCCAGGTGAAAGGGTTACCAACATACCCAACATCAATCATTCCAAAGTGATCTATAAAATTTCTAAAGGCACAATTTGAGGAGTTTGCAACCAGCCTTCCTCCTTTTTTCTCAGTTTGGTCCAAGACTGAATTGAAATCACCAATACAAAGCCAAGAGGCATCAAATCCTTTACCAATTTCAGAAAAGGAATCCCAGAATTCTAATATGTCACTTCTTTTAGGGGGAGCATAGACACAGGAAATAATCCATGGGGTTTGAGGAGGGTCTGAGTAGCACCATGCAGAGATTCTGTTTTTGTTTGAGGAAAAACATTCAAGGTCTACTCCTGGGCACCATGATAGAACTAATCCACCACTTAAACTAGAAGCAGGCACTTGGGACATGAGAAAGAAACCCAGTCTGTTCAAAGTAGCAGAGACTTGGGAGGGGAAAATTTTGGTTTCTGAAAGGAACAAGATGTCTGGAGATTGATCCCAGATCAGTCTCCTCAGGGTTCGAACCACAGCAGGCTTAGCAAGCCCCCTGCAGTTCCATGATAGAATTTTCATTGCTGCTGGGGAGGCTTTGCAAAGCCCCCCTTTCTTCCAGATGATGCTTCAGTCTCATTCACAGCAAAGACCATTTTGTTTTTCCCTTTTCTTGCTGCTTTAAACAAAGCTCTTGCTGGTGTTTTCTCAAAAATACCAGGATTGAAACCAGGAATGATAACAGGTGTTTGATCAGAAGGTTCTGCCATCTCAACTGAAACATCTGGGCCTTTTTTTGTGGGAGCCAATTCTGAGGTGTTTGGCATTTTCTTCATCCCCAGAAGTATTGGTGGGGTGTATGAGGATGTAAGGAGAGGTGGAGGTGAGATGGTTTATGTGGTTTCATATGCAAAGGAGAGAGCAAGCTTATCTAAGGAGATTGTGAGGGTTTTTTTTGGGGGATCTGGTGTTGTAGGTGACTTTTTGGGATGTTTATTGGAGTAAGGGTTGGTTTTGGCGGGAGCAGAATGTTTGTTGTGGTTGTTGATATCCGTTGGTTTTAAAAATTCAGCTTCATCTTGCATGTGATGCTCACTAAAAGTGGGCCCCATCGTGACAGCAACTATTTGGTTGGATATCGAATAGGAGTTGGAGGTAGTTAAGTTAGTTGGTTTTAGAGGTTGAGCTGTGAACAAATCAACAGGTTTCTAGATGAGGGACATATCTTTTAAATTGCTTTCTATAGTATTTTCCAAATTGGCGGCAGTTGGGCAGAGTGTGAGAAGGCTTTGAAAGGAAGTCTGGGTGTGGCTTTGTGAGAGAGGACTTTTATTAGTATGCCAGGGTATGGCAGTATGGGACCTGATGGCAATGCTTGGAAGGGGCAGGGGATTTTTGGAACTTGTGAAGGGATTTTGGGAACTTGTGAGGGATCTTTGCAGGTTTGCATGGGGTTGTGAGTTTAAAATTCTTGGCGAGCTGAGGAAATTTTCTGAGGAAGAAGATGGTGTTTTGAGATTTTCCTGATGTTTTCCAATTGAGGAGGTTTCTGGCATGACTAAGAAAACATTCAATTTAAGAGAGATGAGGTACCTGGAGGGATTTCGAGCTTCTAGTCTTGCTAGGCAGGATGGTTGCTTGTGGCCAATCCTACCACAATCAATGCAGTAAATATCAAGCCTTTCATACTTCAAACTGATCCAATTTGAGACTCCATCACTCTTAGAATAGCAGAAACCAGGATTCAATGGCTTGCTTACATCAATGGAGACCAACAACCTTAAGTAGCTCCTGAAAGTTGCTGCTGCACCACTGTTGTCATCCACTTTTACCACCTGGCCAATCCCCTTCCCAATAGCAATAGAGTTTTTGATTGTCATGTTCTGAAGGGGAAGTCCATGGATCTGAATCCAGAATGAAACCTCCTGAAGAAAGAGATCTCTTAGCGTAGCAGAGGGGTGCCAAGTTTGGATGCCCAGTAGGAAGCCATTAACATTCCAAACCTTGTTGAGGATTCTAGAGATATGTTCTTTATCTGTAAACTTGAACAGAAAGACATTCGGTCCAAGGACAGCAAAGGAGAAAGGATTAGCAAAGAACCAAGCTTTGGTCAGGGCAGCATTAACAGTCTGACTGTTTTGTGTTTTTTGAGATATAAGCTGTCCTACAAGAGGGAGTAGCTCAGAGGATACAAGTTCTAGGGGTAAGGTTTCTAGCTGAGAGGAAGGATCCTCCCATGAAATAGCTGCAGTTTGAGCTATGAGAGATTCTATGTCACTGGATGTAACATCCATAGTTGAAGGGTTGAAGAAGAAAGATGCAGCAGAGTGGATGAAAGTAAAAGTCACAGACAAGAAAACCAGCTGACAAAGACTTTCACAGGATAATCTGGTAAGAAAGAAAAGGGGATCAAACAAGGAAGCACAGAAGAAGGAAGGAGCAAAAGTTCTGAAATCTGCAGCAACTCACGAAGAAGCAGGATGCAAGCTCCAGGGAAAAGAAAGAAGCAGGGAAGAAAAAGTTCCAAGAAGGTTTTCTTAGAGAGAGTTCTTTCTAGGAGAGAGAACTAAGCTTTTAATTGTTGATATAAAAGACTCTGTTAAGTGAGGGTAAAATCTGCAATAGTGCAAACATAAATTAATCTCAAAAGTAGATGTCAAAGATTGCCAACAACTAAAGGATTTTGTATAAGAAACCAAACAAAATTTAATCTCTCGTATCTAAAAATTTAGCAAAACCACAAAATGGGCAATAACCGATAAAGAATACCCTCCCTTTAGAAGTGCTAAAAAGTCAAACAAATCAACCCAGAAAAATTTCCAAACTAACGTGCCAGACTGTGAGTGGCAAATAAGGAAAAGAGAATTGCAATTTTTTTTTCAATTTAAAAACCATTGTCACATCAATTTGAAAATTTTTCCGGATTTATTTGTTAGAATCTCTAGCACTTCTCTAATCTAATAACTCAAAAGTACTTGTCAAATTCCTTGTAAACCAATCACACTTTAGAGTCAATTGGGGTTTCAATCTTTCCAAAAAACTACAAAATTATGCATATAATGTCCTGATCATCCAGCGGCAACAGCATCAGCCCTAAAGTTTGTTTTCAATTGATGATGCTTAGTTCTAGAGTCAGATTTCTCATGGTTTTCACTTTCCCAATGCACATTCCCGCTCGCAGAATCAGAGTTAAGACCATTCACATAACTGTTTGGTAGGGACAAAGCAGCTTGAATCTCAGCACCAACCATCCCCTCTTGCTTCCCTACCTGTGTATTTTTCAGCTTCTCCTGCAAAATTAAACTAATGTAAGTATGTAAGCTCCAGCTGGAAACGAGTGCAAATACAGCTTTGCTCAAGAGAAGCAGTCTGAAACATACAACAGGCATAAATTCCCAAATTATCATTCTTAGACTGGCTTTGGGAGCTTCCCGGTCACCCAAATTCAGCCCAACCCAACAGCTCTTGGAAACAAACCAATTTGAACAGATTAATTTCCAAAGAAACATTCATATCATAATTTGTAAAATTCCAAAAGCCATTAAATTTGATTATCCTCAATGTAAAATGACTAAAATGCCACTTCATTCTAGACATGCTCGGTTAAACTCAAGCTAATATGCCATTCCAGATATACTATATTATCTCTGTCAGCAACAGAAAACCCTGACAGGGTAAGTCCATATATGAAGAAAATGCTCAGTTTTGGGGAATATAACTACAGAGAATGCAAGTATCAAACAATAAGTACTGATTACCAAAACTTTAGCAAGTCGGTGCACAAAATATAAGATAAAACAACAAGTTTACTTCTATTAAAAAAAAAAAAATGCAAGCACGGGAGAAACAAATTAACAGACTTTATAAGAAAGTACCGTTAATGCAGCATTTTCAAGCCGCAATTTGTCTGAATACGCTTTCAGATTAACTAATTCAGTTTTAAGGGCTTTATTCTCCACATCCAAGTATCCATATTTCCTCCTCAGTTCCTCCATTTCAGCCTGCTTCTTCAACCTAGATTTCCTAGCGGATTCTCTGTTAGCCTGTTTCCTTCTCTCTCGTATCAGCTGCTTTTCATTCTGAGGAAGTAAATATCCATGATGAACAGTGAGAATGTACCAGAGCGATTCTATGCATTATCTTTAAGTTGTCTTACTTTCCAATTCATCAAAAAAAAAAAAAAAAACCTCAATAGTCAGCAATAGAATAACGTTCCAGCAAAGACTGCGTCAACTAAATCTTGCTCACAAAATTTAGAAAAATCTGTCATCTTCCTATGAGTTCACAATTCAGACTAGTAACTGTGTCTAATCAAAATAACATTTTTTTTATGCTCATCTTAAGGCACATATTGATAGACGTGTATTTTTTGAGCCTGAAGGTAAAGATACTCCATACCTGAACCAACCCTCTAAAAGTTGACCCTGTCGCAGCAGAGGAACCAATAGACACAGCACCCGTTTCTATTTTCTCATTTGGGAATTCAATGGACATTCCTACAAGATTAGCAGGGGCAGGAGCACTCTCGGAAACTCCCGTAGTTTTTCCATTTGCTTTCCCTTCAGTTGAGAGACTGACCCGAGTATGGAGTTTCATGTTGTCATCTGTCACCCAGATAAATATTAAGCAAACAAATAAGTTAGCATTAAGTGATTCCAACCATTTAACAATTATCTTGGATCAGCAACAGGGCCCAATATTCAAGTTAACCCCAAAGGATGAAATATAATATCCCCCCTTTTTCAGTCAAAATCAGTGGAAAGGGGGCAAGAGAAAAAAGTTACAATTGCATTTCAAAAGCTTGCCAAAGAGGCATTTATCCCTTTTAAATAAAGCTCACCTCTCCAGTAAAGGATACACATACTTAAACTTTGAACAAAAGATATAACTATCACTTAAAAACTTTTTCGTACCAGTAGATAGCATTCTCTTAGACCCGTTTTTCCTCTGAGTATGGCCCATTATTCCTCAGTTGTTTCGCATGCCTATTCCTCTGAGTTCATGCTTCGAAGTTATCTAGTAATCAACAGAAAGAATATAAAGGAGCAAGAGAGAGGTTAACAAAGAACCAGATCAAATAAAATGGAATTCTTACTCCAGATTTTCCAGCATTTTCATCTATCAAATCATTCTATTCAATAAAATATGCTTTAATAATGTAAAACTTGATAATATTCTCCCCTATTACTGCACATGAACATGCAATTGTCCAAAAACCATAACTCCACATATGCGACACGATCACATGAAAACACCCATTTTAGGCTATTGCTTGGTATTCATATGATTGAAATTTATTTGATCAAATACACGACTTAATCTATGATTAATTAGCATTATAAGCAAACTTGTCGATTAAGCACAACAAAGAGGCGTACTTTCAATAAATTAAGCAAAATTAAACCCCTTTCATTGCATCAATTTGTAAATCTCAATTGTTCAAATATCCCACAATATATTTCCACACGATAGATGATGAGATTTCCCTTAAAACAAACTTCCATAGCATACATTTAGATACACTACATACTATCTACAGTCCACTACAAATTGATCGAAGAACGCACATTGATTAATTAATAAACTGACGAATTAAGAACATTTTCATTTGAAATTACACATATACACACAGAAAATTTCCCTCTAATATCATATTGATGAATTAAAGGATAAAATATGAAATCTAAAGAGAAAAAGGGATATACATACTGATGAATTTATAAACAGAACCTACCTCGAAACTTTGAAACCCTGCTAGCGCCGGATATTCAAAGAGATCTGAAAGGGACTATTTCGAAGAGGCAAGGAAAACCTAACCCTAGCTCTTCGGTTTCTGGTTGTTTTGTAATCGAACTCTCTGGAATTGGAGGGAAAGAAAAAGGATTTTGTTGAGAGAGAGAGAGAGAGAGAGAAAGAGGGAACTCCCACGTCACGCACCGCGTTAGAATTGACGGTTTAGAAGAGCAAGAGGTAGGTGGTGTCACCCTGTGATTGGCCAATGGGTGTCGGCGTGGGACTGGGGTACGTCAAAAAGTTATTCGCGTGACGTGGCGCCTTTTCGCTTTTGTTTTTTTTGTTTTTCCTTCTTTTTTTGAGTGGAGTGAGTCCTTTAGAATCATTGCTCAACAAGTTATTCAATGAAACGTGTTTATCTCAAAATCTCAATTATTATTTTTAAATTAAATAATTTATGTTATATTAATTTTTATTATTATATTAATTTTTAAAAACAGTATTTTACTTCGATATTTATCACAGGGTTCAAAATAAATATGTTAAAAAATTTGATATGACAGAATCTGAATTATTTAATTTCAAAACAATTGTAGAGATTTGAAGAAATTTAATATTCTATAGATTCTAGGAGATGTTGATCCTTTATATTATAGATTTTTTAATCTAACCATTGTTTTTAAACCAACTTCGTATTTATTATTTGAGTATTGAAAAATGATAAATGTTGAATTTGAAAAATTTATATGGTAGAATACTCTAAAAAATTTAAAGGAATTTAATCCAACCCAACAACATTGGCCCAATGATTAAAAAACAATCAACAAAACAACATGTAGGGGTGAAAAGGCGGACAGTTAACTTCGCTAACATTAACTAGGGGTGTCAACCCGGTCCCAGTTCTTGATTTTTGGCAAAAATCGGAATTTGGAACAGAGGTACCCCGGTTCTTGATTTTGGAAAACTAGAACCGAGAACCGGGACCCCGATTAACCGGCCGATTCCGATTTGTACCTAGTTATCCGAACCGGGTAACCGGTTTTTTAAAAAAGTTGTATTAGGTATTGGGCCTAAAATAAGCTCAATTTTTTTCCATACTTTTGGCCCATTTTAAAAAAACTCTATTAACATTTTTTGTTCCAATTAACTGAACTTTGTTGTAATTGTTTCAAATAATTTTAAAAACAAACATAAAAAGCCCAAAATTCTTAAAAAATCAATATTTTTGCATATATGAGCCTTAAAAATAAAAATCCGATTTTTTAAAATGCCCTAAAAATTATTTTAAATTAGGTACCTAAAGAAGACTTCACTAAACTTAAACCTAAACTAAAAAATATTAATATATAATTATATATATAAGTGGTACCCCGGTTCCTGGTAACCTGGTAATAACCGAATGCCAAAAACCGGGTACCGAAACCAGGGCACCCGGTTTTTGGTTTTTTCCAACTGGAATCGGAACCAAGTCCTCGGTTTCCTAGTTTTTGGTTTCTCGGTTTCCCGATTTTTCGGTTCCGGTTGCAGCTTCCCAGTATTTTTTGACACCCCTAATGTTAACCGCTAACTGTACTAATCACTAACCACTTTTGAATGCGGTTAGCAAAAATCGCTAATCGCATAGATGGTTATGACTAGCTTTTTTCAAAACTGCTAACTGTTAACCGCATATATATACACACTTGAATCAATGTCGTTTTTGTGTTTAAAATTTTAACTATATAAAAATCAAGAAACGACGTCGTATGTAGTATAATATTATCGTATTACCATAGAAACGACATCGTTTTGTTTTGTTTTTTTTTAAAAAAAAAAAATTTAATTTTTTATTTTAGAAAGCGGTTACCGGTTATTAGAGTTACTAACTGCTAACCGCCAGTTAACCGCTTAGGAGCGGTTATAGTTAGCGATTATTAGAGTTACTAACTGCTAACCGCCGGTTGACCCCATATTGAATAATATAAATGTATAAGATTAATATTTAGAGCCTATTTGGGATTGCGGTGGAAAATAGAGCTTTTGCTTATGAGCTTTTGTCAAAAGTGCTATTACTGAAAAGCCATTACATGTTTGGTAACTGCATGTCTTAAAGTGTTTTTTTAATGTTACTGATGTTTGGTAACAAAACTAAAAAAGTGCTTTTAGTTTCAAAAATTACATATAAGGACATGTAATTAATTTTTTTAGTATAGCTGAAAAAAAAATCATTACGCGACACAAAATATATGTCATTTTATGTGAAATCATTACATGTTGGTAATGACAATAAAGGCATAAGGTTGGTAATTATTATTTTTTTTTTCCATTTTATACCAACATTTTTATATAAAAATGGTTAATGTTAGCTTTCACAAGTACAAATTATTTTGTAATGTTTTATGTAACAAAACGTCAACATTTTCTTTCTTTTGTACTTATATTAATAAAAAGTGATGTCAATCATTTTCTTTCTGTCCTTTTTTAAAGTATTTAACACATTTTTTAACACCACAACACTTCATAGTAAAAAAGAATAACATACAAGGAGATCCTTACAACATTTTAAATTGTTTATAACAAAAAAAACATTAAAAAGTGAACATTAATGGGTCATAAGTAGATTAACAATATGATCACGCTCAATGTTTATAGAATTTTCATTTGATGTATCTGATTGTTGTATGCTTGACTCATCTTGTGCTTCGTTATCGCTTATACTATCAGTAGGTAGTAAGTCCTCATCATTGTCATATTGTTGGAACTCGGCATTATTTATTGCATGCTTCCTAATGCAGTTATGAAGAGCCATAGATGCCACCACGATTTTCATTTGTTTATCATAAAAAAAAAAAATTTGACATGCAATGCAATAACTTTCACTTATTTTTTCAAACTCCAAATGTTCTTTCGATAGTGCATCTAAGTGATGAATGTGCATGACTAAAAATTTCATGCATACCCCTCAATTGGCTTCATGACGAAAGTCTGATAAATGATACTGCTCCACTTTGTATGGCCCCATATATCCCTTCATGTGAGAATATCCCGCATCTTCCAAGTAATACTTACTTATTATAAATATGCGAATATCGCTCATAAAAAATATTGAAATATATATTTTTTAATGTATAATTCATAATTGTTATTTTTATTAAATACAAACCTCTAGGAGGGTGTGGAAATCGCAATTCTTCCTTTCGAATAACTTCCAAAAAAATACGTGTATCATGTGCAGTACCTTCCCATCCAGCCCAAACAAAGGTGAAACACATACGAAAATCACAAACAGTCATAATATTCTGAGTAGGAGTTCATATATGGTATTTGTTTTGATGGAGAAATTTTATTGGTACATGGGTTCCATCAATGACTCTAATACAATCTTTAAAGTATGGCCAATACCGATCATCATCACGAATTTTGCTTGAAACATCCCTAAACTCCCTATCAATAGGATTAATAATGTCAATCGCCATTCTTGAAACGACCATTAAAATATGAGTAAAATGTCTACTAACTGTTTCTCCTGAATGTTGAAACATTTCTTGCACTATTTTATTCCCAAACCCATGGCCTAAAGTATTAAAAAACATAGCCACCAACTCTTCAACAGTTAATTTCCTAGTACCTCTTAAATGATATCGTTCCTTCAACTCTTTACACAAGTAAAGGAATACATGTATTTTCATTCTGAAATTTAGTTTGCACCTATCAGGATTACCTTGTAAAATCTCCATAACCCACTTATAACATGTTTGAGAAGATGTCCTACAATGTTCCTTTGCAATATATGGCATATAATAGTTCTCAACAAATTCTACTGTTGCAGCTGCTAGAATAAAAACATCATTTTCATTTTCCTCTTCACCTTAATCACTATCACTTGTATTATCTTGAGTACTGCTATAATCACTATTGTCCATGTCTGTAAGGAAAACAAGTAAAGAAATAAACACAAAATAAATATATAAGCACCCATAAAAATAAGAAAAAGAGATATCTATGTAGTTATGAAATATTCTAATATGCTCACCTTTGTACTCAACACATATAAAATAATAATAATAATAACATTCAAATAGATCCTTAAAACTTTATAAATAGTTTATAACAAAACACAAAATTAAAGAATAACAATATTATTTCATGCTATGACGGTTAATTTTTCTATTTTACATTCGCTTGATAAAGTCAATCTGCAACCATGGCTCTTTAATAATCACAAGCATCTCTTTATGTGATCTCTTAAGAAATACCTCCATTGCAAACTTAAGGATGTCAATGTCATTTTCTTTTTCAGCAATCACCCAAACAACATCCATAACCTCTTCAATATTACATCTAGGTTTATCGTAGCTCTTAGATGTCACTATATTCCTACTTTCGATTACATCACAAATACGACTCAAATGTTGACTAACGATTTGAACTCCTTTCTTTTTTTTTCTTGTATTGAACCACAAGACCAAACTTCTTATTTTCTTTATCCCACGTATCTAAATCAGCATGAATATCATCAATGCCATGTGTATTGAGATTTGGTTCATCATCCAAAACATCTCTACCTTCTAGAGCATTGCCATCTTCATCAAAGTTGACATCTATACCATTTATGGCACCAATATCATTAAGAACCAACCTTACGGATGGTGCCCAAGATCTCTCCCCGGTGGCAGTTATATCTCTAAACATTCCACCTTTATAGTATAAGTCAAACCAACTGTGTGAAACTTGATAGCTTCTAGAACTTTCTATAGTTAGTTATATATAAAAATCAATAGTATACATTTTATAAACCACTTAAACAAAAACAAATAAGTAAAAGTATAATACCTGCAATTTTTTTTCCCACCAATCATCAGGCGCACTAATTGTCTTTTTAACTGGATCCCATCCAATGCCAGTTTCCTTGCCTATCAATCTCTTCCAAATGTTCCATTCTTTTTCAAACTATTACACTTGTTCTTAAGTTGTTTATAGCAATATTGTTTTCCAGTTTTTTCATTAAATTTATTTATCACATTTTTTCATCATGTCTTATTGAAATGTGTTCCTGGGCGGTTACCAGCATGAATCTTAGTAATACATATGTCAAGATAATCTTCTAGCATTTTTTCAGCCCAAACTACTTTCTTTATCTGAGTATCTGCAGTAGCAGCAGCAACGTTGATTTGACTTTTTTTACTCATGTTTGTCAAACAATAAATAAGCTGATAAAATTATAAATGAAAAAATATGTTAAACATTATTAAAAATTAATAATTTGTTTAAAGAGTTGGCTTTGATAAAATGATATATATATATATATATATATATATATAGACATGAAAAGCACGCATGTTCACAAACAACAAGGCAACAATAAGCAATATTATCTCAAAACAAGCAAGTAGTATTATTAACTAATATTACTTTTTGGAGAACTCAAGTAAAAAAATATAGATAAGAAGGAGTCAACATCTCAGTCATGTGTTCCTGGGCGGTTACCAGCATAAATCTAGTAATACATATGTCAATATAATCTTTTATCATTTTTTCAGTCCAAACTACTTTCTTTGTCTGAGTATCTTGAGTTTCTGTAGTAGCAACAACAACGTTACTTTGACCTTTTATACTCATGTCTATTACACAATAAATAAGCTGGTAAAATTTTATTCTTAATGTGAACAAAAATATGAAGCTTTTCATAAAAATCTCACTTTTTATTTTTTTATCAATTCTTTCTACTCTTTTCTATTGGTCTTCACAAATATACCGTACATGACCATGTGACCTTAAAGCAATCTTGTCCTTCTATTTCTTTTTCTTTCTTCTCTTTGCTTCTTATTGTTGTATTCTTATTTTTCCTCTCTTTCACTCCCGTACAAAATATGAGATTTTTCTTCCCCCTCTTTACTCCTCCCTACAAAATCTTTCTCTCATATTTTTTTTCCTCCTCTATCGTCCTCTCCACAAAATCCTTATCTCTTTCTTTTTTTCTCTCTCATTTTTTCTCTTCTCCAGATTGATTTCTCTCTTTATTTGAATCTCATAACCCATTGAAAGAACAATATCCCAAAATAAAGTTAAAGGAGAAGTTGGACTTACCACAATGATTATCACTCCAGTTCTCAAATTCGCAGATATGAGAAATAAACGGCCGAACTCTCCACAACTCCCAAATCCGCGGCTCCCAAATTTATTGAAGATGAAAAGCAGGCGTGGGAAAGATGTATATATACTGGTATTGTTGTAATTATGTTAAATTTATATGGATATTTTTGTCTACTTTAGATTTTCGTAAACCTAAACTGCGGTGCGCCTTTTCATTTGAAAGTGCGGTTGAGCCAAAGCTTCCTTTTTCAACTTCGGCCAAACTGTTGTTTTGAGCTTTTCGACTATTGAAAGTGCTTTTAAAATTTTTTACCAAACAGTTGCTTTTTTTTCTAAATGGGCTTCTGAGGCCTCATAAGCACTTTTCGACTTTGCAAACACAATCTCAAACAAGCTCTTAATCATTCAATATTGTATTGATGTCTCCATTCAAATCATTGTTAAAATTAAATTTCTTTTAAAGACATTTTACATGTTAAAATTAAATTTTAATAGGTTATGATTTACAATTAAAGAATCTTTTTTTTTTTTTTTTTTTAAAGTACAAGTAAATGTAAATTTGGAGTCAAATATTTTTTATTTTCAATATAGGCTCTTTTTATAGCAATTTGGCCTAAGAAGACACTAAAAATGCTGAAAATACGATAAGACTCCCAAAAACGCCAAGAAGGGGGTTTGAATAGGTGATGCAAGTAAATAGTGGGAAATTAAAATTTACTTCTACCAACAACGATAATCACCAAAATATGTAAAGCAATGAACACAAGAATTTTGGTGACGAAGTGGAAACCAAGAACCTCTTAGAAAAACCACTTCGAGGCAACAGACCCATAAAATCATTTCACTTGTTAAAAGAAGGATGAAATACAGGTTGTTCACACTTACAAAACCTTTGTCAAGTTGACACGAACTTGTCTAGACAAGCGACCCACTTGCCCGGCTACCGCGGCAGTCCTCTCAGAACCTCCAGACTTCCTTTTACCAATTTCCTTTGTTAGAACCTCTAACAAGTTGCAAACAAAACCGAATAACAAATACAACCCAAACACAACAAATGTTGAATACTCCAAGAGAGTATGGCTCCAAGGCACACAATCAAACTTTTAGTACTAAGGCTTCTTTCTCAAATGAGCTTAAGAAATCGGTATTTTGCTTGAAGAAAACGAATGGCCAAGACCCCTATTTATAGTAGTAAACAGAAAGGCCAAAACAGCCTTAAAATAATGAAATTTGCTGACGAGCGGTCGACCCTCAAGATTGGGTGGTCGACCCCTTATGCACATTGAGCTGGCAAGTGGAATGACAGAGTGTCCACGATTCCTTGTTTTGAAGATGGAATTCCACGTCAGGTCCAGCGATCGAACGGTGCAGCATAAAATCACACTTGCGACACATGGCAGCTTCTGATTTGATGACATGATACATGAATCCAGCTGGCTGTTTCCACTAGTGGTCGACCCTTAAGAATGGGTGGTCGACTGCAGCTGCAGACAAAAACACAGCTCACGAAGCACATGCGTTAGTGGATTCCTTCGCTGGTGGTAATAGCTGTCTGAAGGCAAGTGGCAGAGGAGCGGTCAACTGTGAGACGAACGCTGGAGGCGAACTCTTCATTTCCACGCTGTCAAGAAAACCCTAGATGACCCCACATGAATAAAATAATATTAAACATGAATAGCCCATGAGTGGTCGATTGTGGAACAAATGCTGGTTGAACAGAACCAAGCTTCTCAAGAAACAGCAAAGGGTCGACCTTGAGACGAATGGCTGTCGAACGCAAGTTTTTGAGTGAACAGTAACTCCTTCATAAAATGGAGCGATCGACCTTGGGGCGAACTCGAGAGGAACATAAGTTTTTGAGTGAATAGTAACTCTGGAGTGATAGACCGCTTGTTGAACGTAGGTCGAACGGAAGCTTTTGACCTCCTTAAAATGAAGCTCCAAACTTCAAGGTATTCCATTAGTCTTCGATCAATAGCTTTGATGAGTGATTGTTTGTGATCCGATTGAGTTGAAACTTTGCAAGAGCGTCCACAATATATAAATCTTCATTGTAATCGGTGGAGATCAAAACATGATCAATCTTCTTGCTTGATGAAACACATTGAAAGTAGATTCTGCTGTAAATTGTTTCAACAATAAAAAAATGCTAGTGATTCAAAAAAAAAAAAAAGGGAAAAACTGAAAATTGGTTATATGATTATCTTGAGAAAGCCCCAAAAAAGCTAAAATGCCCAATTTTGAAAAAAACGGTTATAGTTGGTGGTTACATGTTTTACTAACCGTTAACTAGCGATTAGTAGCTAACCCCTAACCGGTAGGAGGTTACAGTTGTGGTTAGTAAAATTTATTAACCACTAAGGTGGTTACGGTTAGCAATTTTTGCCAATAACCGCTAATTGTAATTGCTTTAACACCTCTAGTTTTGCCAATTGCAAAGAATGATATTTGTGAATTAAGGCTCTATATATATATATATATATAGTAATATGTCATGTAAATAGGCTAATTCATAGTTTTTTTTTTTTTTTCCTAAATGTCTCTAGTTTTGCCAATTGCAAAGAATGATATTTGTGAATTAAGGCTCTCTCTATATATATATATATAGTAATATGTCATGTAAATAGGCTAATTCATAGTTTATTAATATTAAATCAAAGACTCTTTGATCTAACTCATATTGTTGCCGCAAACAATTGCCACACGTTCCGCCACTTCCCCAATAGGCTAAATCTATGTGGTTGGACATATATAGTCATATGTCCTGTAATTAGGCTAATTCATAGTCTATCAATATTAAATCAACGACGACTTTTTAATCCAACTCATATTGTTGCAGTAAACAATTGCAACACGTCGCGCCACTTCCCCGAGCTTTCCCCTAGTTATTTGCATAATCGATTTTTTATAAACAATAAATACAAAATCAGTCTATATATATATATATATATAAAGTATTTAATTAAGCAACAAATAACAATATTCAAGAATCAATATTTTTTCTTTTCTTTTCTAATCTTTCAAGAATCAATATATATTATGTAACAATAGTCACTCTTTAAATTCAAACAAATTTTCTTGAATTTTTATTCAATTATTCTAATTTTATGCTGAAGTGGCATACACGTGTCACTCATGAAAAACACATCTTTCCTCAACCATTGGATCCCCACCCTTCAATCCTTATCTCCTACTCTTCCCAAGAAAGCCTTTTTTTTCTTCTCAGGTTTCAATTGCATACCATAGCCATTTCTTCCCACATTAACAGTATTGCTCTTCTTTTATTTTTAATTTTTTCTCCCTCGTCTTCCTCTTAGCTGTTTCTACTATGGGTGTCAATACGGTTACGGTTAACGGTTTATGATAATAACCGCTAACCGTAACCACCTTAGCGGTTAATAGATTTCACTAACCGCAACTACTAACCGCCTAGCGGTTAGTAAAATAGGTAACCGCCCGCTAACCGATTTTTCAAAATTGGGCTTTTTGGGCTTTTATTACTATAGTATTAGATACTCATACTATGATACTAAGATGTGTAAGTTTATAAATGGTCTCACTCCTTATAAAATTATTATCATATTTACTTATAAGCTTTTTTTAATTGAACTTATTATCTAATGATAATGCTCAAACTCCTAAGTCCTAAATTCTTAATGATCTAATGATCATACACTCATACTTAAATTATATGATCATATTATCTCACAAATCACAATTCATATTAATATCTAAGAATCTAAGATAATGTGATATATGTTTTATATGTATAAAGTATCTAATAATGCTTCGATTCAATTATGGTTATAAGTAACACATTGTTTAATTAATCCAATATTAATTATTTAATTTAATATTATATGAATCACATTATCATTGTACATTAATAATATAATTAACTTAAATAAAATATTTGAATTGTCATTGAATCATATGATTAAGTATTGATCTTATATATTTATATTATTCAATATGCATAATTGCATATATGTATAATTACTTAATATATACTAAATTACAAAATATTAGAATAAGAATATATGATATAAGTACTTACAAAGTTAGTTAATATGTAACTATAAACTAATTAATAATTATGTTACTTATGTAGTTTATGTTACTTGTTGCTAACATATCATATAATATATATATTATTACATAACATATCATATATTATTACAAAGTTACAAACATATCATTTATAAATATTATATATGTATAATTTGTTATCATCTAATCATATAAATTATAATGATAATACATTAATACTTCAATTGTAGTTATAAGTAACACATTGTTTAATCCAATGTCAATTAATTAATTTGATATTATACGAATCACATTATCATTGTACATTAATAATATTATTAACTTTAATAAGTATTTGAATTGTTATTGAATCATATGATTAAGTATTGATCTTTTACATTTATATTATTCAATATGCATATATGTATAATGTATAATGTATAATGTATAATTTATAATATATATAGACTTATAAGTTGATAACATATATTGGAACTAAGTCTCTAGATACTTAATTGTTCATTGTTGTATTAGTATAAACTTGCATATTTATAACTTATGACTTATGAATATGTATGTATAATTTGTTATTATATAATCAAATGATTTTATGATTAATTGATCATGCAATATAATCATATAAATTATAGTGATAATATATTGATACTCAAATTGTGATTTAATTATCTAAAACAAAAATATGATTTAATCATTAATGATCAATT
>CM017325.1:21165550-21262458 GCA_006937295.1 Carpinus fangiana
AATTGTGTCCCGACTAAATGGCATTGGGTCCTATTTATAGGCAAAAATTCCTACGAGTGCGTTCGAACGCAGGGGGTGCGTTCGAACGTACTACTGAGTTATGCGTTCGAACGCACAATGTGCGTTCGACCGCAGAGAACCGTAACGGCGCATGCTGAAGCGATGGACTCCTAGGGCACCCGCGCGATACGCGGGCTGACGGGGACTACGCTCGACCGTGTCTTTGCGTTCGACCGCAAGTGCGTTCGAACGCACCAAGTGCGGTCGAACGCACTTGGCAGGGGTCCAATTCTTCACTTAGTGTCTTTTTGCTCTCTTGTGGCCAACTTTTATTGTAAAGACCTGCACAACTCAAAAACACTAAAAACACCAAAAATATTAGAAATTAACAAAGCTAAAGGCCTAACAAATATAAGTTAAAGGGGTCAAATATACACAATTTGACACTGATCACTCCTCACATACACACAACAGTCATACTCATATCTCATGTAGCCAATTTTGATTATGTAGGAGTCGAATCGCTTATACCACTGCCTTGGAGATTGCTTCAGCCCATAAAGTGACTTTTTCAATTTAGAGACCAAGTGCTCCTGTCCAGGTTGACTGAACCCTTCTGTTTGCTCCATGTAAATCTGCTCCTCCAAATCACCATGAAGAAAAGCTGTCTTCACATCCATTTGCTCCAAAGTCATGTCATAATGGGTACCAACGCCAATACTGCTATGATGGAAGTATGTCTGACCATTGGGGAAAATATTTCTTCATAATCAATCCATTTCTGCTGTGAATAACCCTTTGTTACTAGGCGAGCCTTGAACTTTTCTCCCATTTTTTCTGATACTGCTTCCTTTTTCTTGAACACCCATTTGCACCCTATCGTCCTCTTCCTCTCTGGGAGCTCCACCAAATCCCACGTCTGGTTTTTATGCAAAGACTCCATTTCTTTTGCCATAGCACCCATCCATTTGCTCATCTCTTGGCTATTGGCAGCCTCTTGAAAAGTAGTAGGATCTTCGCTGCTAATCACAAGAGCATAAGAAACCATGTCTTCAAAACCGTACCTGGTTGGTGGCCTGATAGTGGGTCTAGGTCTGTCTGTGGATATACTGTGATGCTGCTCAATTCCTGAAGTAGAAGTCTCTGTACCCTGAAAAATGTTATCCAGCATAGGAGTCTCTAACTCCACCTGCACCATCTGCTTATCACTGCTACTGCTTTTTGTCCCCTGCTGCTATTTACCTGAGTACTCTTCAACATGGAATTTTCGTCAAATACCACGTCTCTACTGATCACCGCCTTGTTTGCCGTCGGATCTCAAAACTTGTAACCTTTAACCCCTTTCCCATATCCAAGAAAGACACATTGTCTAGACTTTGGATCAAGCTTCAATCGTTCTTCACTAAGTATGTGCACATAGGTTGGACAACCAAATACTCTCAAACCAGAGTAATCTACCTCATTACTTGTCTACACCTCCTCTGCAACTTTCCCATCTAGTGCTGCCCTTGGTGACCTGTTTATCAAGTAACATGCCATACTTATTGCGTCTACCCAGAAAATATTTGCAAGTCCAGCATTCAACCTGAGACATCGTGCTCTCTCTGCAATCAACCTATTCATCATTTCTGCCACGCCATTTTGCTGTGGTGTCTTGCGTACTATGAAATGTCTCTTTATACTATGCTGCTTACAAAAATCCCTGAACTCGTCATTTGTGTACTCAATGCCATTATCTATCCTGAGGCACTTAACCTTCTTCCCAGTCTGGTTCTCCACTTCAGCTTTCCACAACTTGAACTTGGCAAATGTTTCTGATTTGTGCCGCATGAAGTAAACCCAAACCTTTCTGGAAAATTCATTAATAAAGATGATAAAATACATATGTCCTCCCTATGACGTTGTTCTCATTGGTCCCCATACATCAGAATGAACATAGTCCATAATGCCTCCTGTCTTGTGTGTGGCTGTCTTGAATTGTACCCGATTCTGCTTCCCCAGAACACAGAAATTACAAAAATCAAGTTTGCACGTCTTGACACCATTCAATAGATTTTTCTTATGAAGCTTTAACATGCCCTACTCACTTATATGACCCAACCGCATATGTCACAAAACAGTACAATCAGATTCAGACTCCACAGAGGCAATTCCACCTATAACTGTACTTCCTAACAGTTTATAGATATTCTTTAAATTTATCTGTCCCTTCATCACTACCATTGCACCCTTAGTTACCTTCATTACTCCACCTACAGACTTATAACCATAACCGTTTGAGTCTAAGGTGCCTAATGAAATTAAATTCTTTTCCACTTCTAGTACATGTCTAGCATCACATAATGTTCTAACCACACTATCAAACATTTTAATTCTAATATTACCTATGCCAGTAATTTTGCAATGTGCACCATTACCCATAGTAACTATACCAGAATTAACTGACCTGTAGGTGTCAAACCAATCTTTGTTGGTCATCACGTGAAATGAACATGCTGAATCCAGAATCCAAGAATCCACAGGATGCTCTGAAGTAGATGCAACAGAAAGCATATCACCATCAGCATCATCTGAATTGTCTTCTACTACGTTCACAGATTTTGAGGAACCTTCATTCTCGTCGTCCTTGTTCTTTTTTCGGTCTGGACAGTCCTGCTTCATGTGCCATTTCTTTTTGCACTTATAGCAAGTGATGTCCTTCCTCCTTCTGGACTTTGATCGAGAATTCTTGCCTTTCAAATCACCCCTGCTATTGCTTCTTCCACACTCATAGTTACCATTTACAACTAGCCCTTCTCCTTGAGAATTTTCATCAATATTTTTTTTCCTTTGATGAAAAGCCAACAGGGCTCCTGTAACGTCCTCCAACTCCAAGGTCTTTTTCCCCTATGTCAGAGTTATAACCAAATTCTCATATGTAGAAGAAGTTGGAAGTGAATTCAACAGCATCAACGCCTTGTCTTCGTCTTCAAACTTCATATCAACCCTTTTCAAATCGCCGATTATCTGATTGAATACATTGATGTGTTGGCTCAGATCAGAGCCCTCTGCCTTCTTCAAGCTGTACAATCGCTACTTTAGATATAGTTTGTTCGTCAACGACTTTGACATATACCGACTTTCCAGTTTCAACCAAACTATCGCCGGAGATTCTTCGTCCATGACATGATACATCACATCATCTCCTAAACAAAGCCGAATAATAGCCACTACTTTCGCCTCAAGTTCCTTCCAATCTATGTTAGCCATCCCTTCTGGTTTCGTCCTATATAGCGCCTTCACCATCCCTTGTTGCACCAACAAATCTTTGACACGTCTCTGCCATAACCCAAAATTCTCGGATCCATTGAACTTCATCACGTCGAACTTTGTAGAAGATGTGCCAATCCCAACCATCGTATGATTAGGCTCTGATACCAATTGTTGTTGCAGTACACAACAATGATGAATAATATGTAATCAAAAAAGAGAAAGAGATCAAGAGAGATTTAAGACACATATTTAATGTGGTTTGACAATTTGCCTACGTCCACCTGAGAGTGCGGCTATATATTTCTACTCAATGATTTAGAGTTACAACATAACATATTTATAGACAAATCCTAATTATAAGTATTTTGAAAAACCCCAAAATACCCCTACAACTTATTTGTTTCCAGGCCCACATAAACTAATTACACCCAATAGGCCTTTAATAGAATATGAGACACTTGTTCCAACAGAAATGAATGGCCAAGACCCCTATTTATAGGAGTAAGCAGAAAGGCCAAAACAGCCTTAAAATAATGAAATTGGCTGACGAGCGGTCAACCCTTAAGATTAGGCGGTCGGCCCTTTATGCACATCGAGCTAGCAAGTGGAATTCCACGTCAGGTCCAGTGGTCGAACGGTGCAGCATAAAATCACACTTGCGACACGTGGCAGTTCTGATTTGATGACATGATGCATGAGTCCAGCTGGCTGTTTCCACTAGCAGTCGACCCTCAAGAATGGGCGGCCGACCACATCTACAGACAAAAACACAACTCACGAAGCACATGCGTTAGTGGATTCCTTCGCTAGTGGTAATAGCTGTCTGAAGACAGGTGGCAGAGGAGCGGTCGACCATGGGACGAACGCTGAAGGCGAACTCTTCATTTCCACACTGTCAAGAAAACCCTAGATGACCCCACATGAATAAAATAATATTAAACATGAATAGCCCATGAGCGGTCAACCGTGGGACGAACGCTGGTTGAACAAAACCAAGCTTCTCAAGAAACAACAGCAAGCGGTCAACCTTGAGATGAACGGCTGTCGAACGCAAGTTTTTGAATGAATAGTAACTCCTTCATAAAATGGAGCGGTCGATCCTGGGGCAAACTCGAGACGAACGAAAGTTTCTAAGTGGATAGTAACTCTGGAGCGGTAGACCTCTTGTCAAACGCAGGTCAAACAAAAGCTTCTGACCTCCTTAAAATAAAGCTCCAAACTTCAAGGTATTCCATTGGTCTTCAATCAACAGCTTTGATGAGTGATCATTTGTGATCCGATTGAGCTAAAACTTTGCAGGAGCGTCCACAACATATAAATCTTCATTGTGATCGGTGGAGATCAAATCATGATTAATCTTCTTGCTTGATGAAACATATCTGCTGTAAATTTTTTCAACAATAAAGATTGTCATGTGGGAGTTTTAATCACTGAATTACACTAATCAATTACTTAGATATAAATATCTAACAAATGCCAAAAAAAAAAAAAAAAGATGCCAAAAATTGAAAATTTGTTATATGATTATCTTGAGAAAACCCCAAAAAAGCTAAAATGCCCAATTTTGAAAAAACGGTTATAGTTGGTGGTTACATGTTTTACTAACCGTTAACTAGCGGTTAGTAGCTAACCCCTAACCGGTAGGAAGTTACAGTTGCGGTTAGTGAAATTTATAAACCACTAAGGTGGTTACGGTTAGCAATTTTTTCCAATAACCGCTAATCGTAATTGCATTAACACCTCTAGTTTTGCCAATTGCAAAGAATGATATTTGTGAATTGAGGCTCTCTCTCTCTCTATATATATAGTAATATGTCATGTAAATAGGCTAATTCATAGTTTATTAATATTAAATCAACGACTCTTTAATCTAACTTATATTGTTGTCGTAAATAATTGCCACACGTTCCGCCACTTCCCCAATAGGCTAAATCTATGTGGTTGGACATATATAGTCATATGTTCTGTAATTAGGCTAATTCATAGTCTATCAATATTAAATCAACAACTTTTTAATCCAACTCATATTGTTGCAGTGAGCAATTGCAACACGTCGCGCCACTTCCCCAAGCTTTCCCCTAGTTATTTGCATAATCGATTTTTTATAAACAATAAATACAAAATCAGTCTATATATATATATAAAGTATGTAATTAAGCAACAAATAACAATATTCAAGAATCAATATATATTATGTAACAATAGTCCCTCTTTAAATTCAAACAAATTTTCTTGAATTTTTATTCAATTATTCTCATTTTATGCTGCAGTGGTATACACGTGTCACTCATGAAAAACACATCCTTTCCTCAACCATTGGATCCCCACCTTTCCATCTCCACCCTTCAATCCTTATCTCCTACTCTTCCTAAGAAAGCCTTTTTTTTTTTTTTCTTCTCAGGTCTCAACTGCATACCATAGCCATTTCTTCCCACATTAACAATATTGCTCTTCTTTTATTTTGATTTTTTTCCTTTTTTCTCCCTCGTCTTCCTCTTAGCTGTTTGTACTCACCATGGCCAAAGATAGAAACCCCCTGCCTAGAGCAGCCCACCTACTAGCCGAATCCGAGAGCATATCCACCTGGGCGAGATATGCTGCTCACGGTGTTCACGGTCACTGGATTGGAGCTCGATTAGTGAAATGGTGGCCAGCGACGACTTGTCGTTCATGAATCATGATTCATTTGCAATTCAGTCGATGGACAGTGGAATACGGCACCACCTGGGGAGCTAGCCTTTGAAGTTGGTGGTACTGTTAAGCAAGATTCTATGAATAATGCATCAGATATTCAAACAGAGCTTGATCACAGCAAAGCAGTGGTAATATTATTGGGAATTCAAATGTATATATTAGATTTTATATATCTGATTTTTTTTTTTTTTTTTTTTTTGAATATTTACTCCCTGGATCATTTAAAACCATAATAAAATCTCTGCTGTCACTTTTTTTCTAATGGATGTTAATTATGATAAAACGCACCGTTTTGATTTAATTAAAATATTAATTTTTAAATCTAAAAATTAAAATTATTATTATTATTATTATTATTTTTAAAAGAGACCGTTTGGCCTTAGGGGGTGACCGAACCACCCCCAAGGCCATGGGGTGGTTCGGCTACCCCCAGACCGGCCGGTCTGGGGGTGGTCCGGCCACCCACAAAAGGCCAAAAAATAAAATTAAAAAAAAAAAAAAAAGGAAAATGGGTTTTGGGCTTTTGGGGGTCATTGGATCGCCCCCAAGGGCCTGGAGCCACTCCCATACCGGCTGTAGGGGGTGGCCGAAGCCACCCCAAAGCACTTAACCCATTTGTTGTTTTTTTTTTTTTTTTGCCTTTTGGGGGTGGCTGGACCACCCCCAGGCCCTTGGGGATGGTCCGGCCACCCCCAAAAGCCCAAACCCCCATGGCCTTGGGGGTGGTTCGGTCACCCCCTAGGGCCAAACGGCCACCCTTGTTCCTTCTCTCTCTTTTTCTTTTTCTTCTTTTTTTAGATTTAAAAATTAATATTTTAATTAAATAAAAATGGTGCATTTTATCCCAATTAACGGCCGTTAAAAAAAAAGTGACAGTAGAGATTTTATTGTAGTTTTAAATGACTTAGTGAGTAAATATTCGGGAAAAAAAAAAACTAAAACATTTTAAAATTTTGAAGGGTTGACCTAAGGATTTATCATATATTTACCCTTTTTTTATTTATAAATATGGGGCGTTTGAATGTTTAAGATAAAAAAAAAAAAAAACATTTTCTTTTCCAAAGTCTAAACCTTCGATCAAGATAAAGATGAAACTCTCATGAGAAGATAGAGTTAGGATTTGTTGTGCATGCACTTGTGAGGTTTGTGTCCCACATTGAGAAAGTATAAAGAATAAAAGTGGTTAATATACCTAAGTGGACCCAAGCCCATTAGCTTAGGCTTTTGGGCTAGAAGTGGTGTCCTATTAAGTATATTAATTTACTCTTGTTTGACTCCCCTTGGTGTTTCTCTCCCCAACAGAATCAAAGACTTATTTATTGTGATAAGATTGTATTTATCTTGTAGATAACTCATCTGTAGATAATAGTTTAAATCTCTTTAAATTTTGTACATGAGTTTGTATATAACTCAACTTACTTTGATTCTATGAATATGAATGCAGATATCTCAACCAATTACGGTGAGAAAATAATCATCAGAGATATTCTTCAATCTTGTTAGACACCAACCTTCAACACCGTTGACACCAACACTGAGCAGGTACGTCCAATTTCCAACCTTCTCGCTGGTTGATCCACATCTCACTACAAAACCACAATTTATATTAATCTTCCTCAATCACCATAATTATTATATCCCACAAACTTAAATACCCAACCTTCTAACTTTAAGCCGGTGCAAGTCCTTGTTGTTCAACGAGAAAAGAAAGGAGAGAGTGAAGAAGAAGTGATGGAATCAATTCCATCTATGCAAACAATGATTCTGCTGCGATTTCGCTTTAGGCCATACGATGATGAGCTCATAACCAGCTATTTGTTGAGGAAGATTAAGGATGAGGCCCTTCCTTGGGAGGGCATGTGATATATACAGCGAAAGGTCTCCCTGGGAAATATGCGGTGATCTTTCCAGAGGAGAAGATTTACTTTTTCACAAGGTTGAAGAAATTATCCAAAAATCGAGTGGGGCGAACAGTCGGTTGTGGGGTTTGGCATAGGAATTATGCTGTCAAGATACATGATTATAAGGGCGATGTTGATGGGGTTAGAAAATTGTTTAGTTTCATGGTAAAATAGGGCTCGTGCACAAAGAAATCTGACTGGATTATGCACGACTGGATTTTTTTTCAAAATTAAGTCTAATTTTCATTTTTTATAAGCAATAAATACAAAATGAGTCCATGTGGTTGACCTAAATTTTATATAGGAGAAAGTCTACATATTCCCTACAAACTACCATTCAATTGATAATGTTTCCTTTAAATTTTCAATAGGAGAAAGTCTTTTTTTTAATCATTTTTATAAGAAAAAGATTAAAATTTTTTAATTTTTTATAAAAATTGAAAAGGTTTTTTTTTTTTAATTTTTGTTTTATAATTTTTTTCAAAATAAAATTTCTTTTCAAAAAATAAAAATTTTCATTTAAGAAAAATAAATTTTCGTTTTTTTTAAAAAAAATCCTTTTTAAAAAATTAAAAATTAAAAATTAAAAATTTAATATTATTTTTAAATTAAAATTTTTTGTTTTTTTTTTTATCAATTTTTTGTTTTTTTGTTTTAATTTGTTGGAGTATTTTTGTTTTATTAAGAAATCTATAGGTGCATTTTTGTCTTATTGTTAGTCTTGGGAGAACATTGATAATGTTTTGGTAGTTTGAAGAGGACATTGTCAACTGAGTGGTAGTTTAGAAGGTAAAATTCAAACAAATACATTGATTTCAAACAAGAACATTGTCAATAGTCCCTCTTTAAATTCAAACAAATCTTCTTGTTTCTCTCTAATTTGAGTTTTGGGAAAAATTCACTTTACCCCCTAAAGTTTTAAGGGTTTTTTAATTTTAATCCCAAAATTTAAAAATTTGCAATGTACCCCTGAAGTTTAAAAAAGTTAAAATTTTAACCTTCTTAACTTTGGCCGTCTAAGTTGATGGAACCCTAAACATGTGCGCCTCACGTGACATATTTATGCCCAAACTAGCCTCACCATACATCGTGGTTTTGCCTTTGCTTTAGCTGAATATAATATGGATTTAAAAAACTAAAAAACCGCCGGATTTCGTTTTGTTCACGACAATTGGGCAAGCTCTGACGACGATCTGACCTGTCACCTTCGGCGACAGTGTCTCCAGGACTTGGGTGGACACCGGCAGCACCCCCAGAAGCTCCACTGGAGCCTTTTTGAGCTCCGGCGAGGCTGGGTTGACTGTGAATGCACTGACGATGACGATAGAAGCTCCAGCGACGACTGGCCAGCTACCGCCAACAACAAGTAGGCTTTCTCCGATTGGGCTACTACCGCAGGTGACATCTGGGCTTTCTCCGACTGGGCTCTAATGCCGGCGACGAAATGCATAAACTTGTTCACGGGTCCAATCCCAAATTTGTCGAAATGCATAAACTTGTTCAATCTTCAGCTCCGCGATAACCAGTTCACTGGCCTCGTCCCAGACTCAATAATGTCACTTCTCAGCTTGAAGAACATTTCTTTGGCTAACAATGAACTCCAAGGTCCTTTCCCGGCGTTCTCGTCCTCTGTGACCTCGGTCAATGATGATGGTATCTTTGCACAGGTGGGGTGGGCAAAATTGGAAGAAAATGAAAGAAAATGTCACGTGAGTCTTCATTTCTGTGCACCCGGGACCGCCCGTACGGCCACTAAAGCTCGTAAACTACCAGCACCTTATGCTTTACACCCTCGATGTCGACCTCAAGGATGTCGTCTCCCTCGAGAGCCTCCAGTCCAGGGACAAGAAGGTCACTGCCGCCAAGGATGCCAAGAAAAGGTTGGAGGATCGCTTCCAATCTGGAAAGAACAGGTGGTTCTTTACGAAGTCGAGGTTCATAGTAGGATCCCTGTCGTTTCAGATTGTTCTATTCCTGTTTGTTTCTCTTTTCTTGTATTTCTCTTGGTCTTCTTAACAAGACAGTTGTTTTTTATCAAGTATCCTAGTACTTTTCATTAGTGAAAATTTTGGGTTTAGTATGAAGCTTTATGAACTGCAGTAAACCTGTTTGGATGAGATACATGATGGATTTATTTTGCTGTTGAGAGATTATACTAAAAAAAGAACTAAAAAACTGGATATAATATGGTTGCTTCAATTGTTTTGTCGTCATGCTTTTCCTCATTTGCTGTTACTTCAGCTGTTGAGACCAGGCCGTACGACCCCTATACGCCCGGTGCTCACTTATACTCTGTTTATGGGAACTAAAACAGGGTGTAATAGAGTATAAAGGTTTTGCCAGTTGTGATCATCATCTGCTTCCTTGTTGCATGTATAGGAAAAAAATCAAAATCAGTCACCGATTTGCAATAAACTAATTAATTCTTTTGATCATCCATTCCTATGAAATTCACAATATATATATAACGTCATGATCATTGTTTACACCTACTTTATCAAACTTAAGAATAGGTCAGTTTTGGCTCTTCTGCGTCGGTTAAAGTCATTCAAATTATGTGTACAACGCATCATAAACACTCCCTATTATTATTTGGTGGCGTTCCATCAATATCTCTTATTTTATGTAAAAATAAATAAAAAAATAAAAAAGCGTAACAAAGAATAATGACACCCGATAGTTCCTAGCACATGATCCATTGATGACAAAGAATCACTCTGCTTTTGGTTGCAAAAACAGGGTAGAACAGAGGAGTGTGGGTTCCATTTCATACTCTGCGATTGCACTTTTTTTTCGTCAACAAGTTCAAGGATAAAGAATTTGGAGCTAATTAATTATTATTGTTTATAGTCTTTCTTCTCTCTCTCTCTCACGTAAACAGTGAGCATAGTCCAACAAAGCAACCAAAATTAGCACCTAAACAGCAGCTGCCAAGCTTACAACGACGAGAAAAAATTCCTGACAATGCCTTGCTATGTGGTCTCGTCAAGAATTTGCCAAGCCCCCACCATACAGCATATAAGATTACCCACCTCCATGCTAAGCCGCTTCACACAATGACAGAGATCATGAGAGGCAAAGAACAAGACAACTATGTGTGATGGGTGTCGATTTTGGGGTAGAGATGGTCGTTTTTTAATATATTGAAGGAAAATGAAGAAGCAGAAGCTCAGCTTGTTTCGTGGAAGGATATTGAAGAATAGAGTCTCCACTTCTCTCCCCTGTTCTACGCTCAGGTAAAGCTTTTACTTGCAGAAAAGGCAAACGACAACAATTTTTCGAATGTGAACAGTAAATTCTGCCTATTCAATCCTCACACTAAAAAAATTTATTTTATTATTCTCTCGCTCGCTTGCACGTTTTCTGTACGCAAACGAAAACAAACCTCGTGGGGGTTTGACTAATGGTTTGAAGAAGAAGATGGAGATGCAAATGAGGACGAAGAGAGGAGTGATCTGGGACATGGGTTTTTGTGGGTTTTTGGGTTTGGCTTCTGGCTGGGATGGTAGAGACTAGAGAGAGAGACGAGAGAGGGGGGAGAAGAAAACGACCATCTCTACCCCAAAATCGACACCCATCAAACCTTAGAGGCCTTGGAGACGAGGAGATCGAGGCTCTCGGTTTCCACTTCCATGCAGACGTTGGAGATGACTCAGATGCTCAGATGAGGGAGAGGAACTCGAGATTCTTCAAACCTTCATCTTTTGGAGTAGGAGCCATTGTTGGAACTTGGAAGATACAGAAGCGAGAGAGCGAGAGTGAGAGAGTGGGAATGCAAACAAAGACCAAACGATGACGTGTGGGTGAGGCTAAAATTGGAAGTTTGGGCATAACGCATGTATTTAGGGTTCCATCCATTTAGACGGCCAAAGTTAACGGGATAAAAATTACAACCTTTTGAAACTTTAGGGACGTATATTGTAAATTTTTAAACTTTGGAATTAAAATTAAAAAACTCCTGAAACATCAGAGGTAAAATGAATTTTTCTCTTGAATTTTCAAATTAATCCCTCTTTAAATTCAATTCAAACACTGCAAGCATTCATATCTTCAAATTTTCATTGAATTTTTATTCTCATTTTATGCTGAAGTGACATAAAAAAGATTTTCATTGAATTCAGTCAATACGGCACGTCGTCTGTACAGACCCGCCAGTGGTAAAATTTAAAATTTAAAATATTCAATCTTTTAAGTTGGTTCAGGGGTTGCGTCGGTGTAGGGCTTCTTCTATATAAGTGTGATAAAGTATTTGTCCTCCTTTAGTCCTTGTGCTCCTTATTGTTCAATTTACGCGCAGGAGAAAGAAAATAAAGGTGAGAGTGAACCAGTGATTTCGGATTTAACACTGCTCCCCCTTTTTTTTTTTTGTGTTCCTCTTAGCAATTCCCAAAGTCTAAACCTTCGACACTGCCACCGAGCAGGTACGTCCAATTTCAAACCTTCTTGCTGGTTGATCCACGTCTCACTACAAAACCACAATTTATATTAATCCTCCTTAGTCACCACAATTATTATATCCCACAAATTTAAATACCTAACTGTTATGGGTCTAATTATAGAGGTATTTTAGGAATAAAATACTTTAGGATAATATGTTATCTTTATAGATAACATTAGATTAAGGATTCGAATTTAAATATTAGAGATAAGTATTATTATTAGAGTAGCTTTATTTTACTTAGTCTTTTATTTTCACTATGCATTGTAATTGTCTATTTAAAGACATCAAAGCTCATTAATAAACAATCAGAAAATTAATCCCAAGCCTGGAGTTTGAAAAAGGATTTTTAGGTTTCCTCAAAATCTAAAAAGTCTAGGTTCCCTTAAAATCTAAGGTCTAGGTTTCCTCAAAATCTAAAATCTATCACATTATGTATTCACGTAACATTTGGTATTAAAGCTAGCTACCATGTCGAGGGGTTCGAGTCATGGAGGAAGTGACCTATGGGCTAGATTAAAATATTGATAGATAAGTGGAGCCGCCAAAAGAGAAAGAGCTGTCATCGGGTCAATGTTGATAGAGTAGCCTGACGTGGACGTTGGCCATGGAAGCGTGGTGGTATGTTACCATCCTAGATTCCTAGTGTCCCACATTAATCAAGTCTAATCTGGACCATGTGTATATAAGTTCTTTGGCACCCTTCCCTTGTAAGTCGGTTTTCAAGGGTGAGTTCTACCCAAGGTTTGTAACATTTGGTATCAGAGCCAAGTTTGATCTTGATGGCTGATCCATGGATGAAATGGATGGAACGGATGGAAAAACAAATCTCCAACCTTCAAACCATGGTCCAAGGAGCCAAAATACTAGCCGAGAACTCTAAGGAAGTAACAGAGATCAACAGAAGGTTGTCCAAAGAAGAAAAAATTTATGGGAAAAGTTCTACAGGAAGAACTAGTGAAAAGTCACACCATGGAAACCTAAATTCCATGCCATCGTTGGATTTCCAGCCAACGAAAGATATCAACAACCTTGTCAAACCGTTGGATCCATTTCACCACATTGAAGTCTCACTACCCCTTGTGCTATTGTACCTATACAGGCACAACCCCACCATTATTCCAAAATAGCCCCATCACCACCAACAATAGAGTCTCAACACAAAGCCATCTACAAATCAGCAACCCATTGCCCAACAAACCCATCTCTCACCGAGAAAATTCATCAATCCCACTTGCTACAGAAGCTCTACCTCGTGACCCATGGAGCAACCACTATCTCCAACTCATACAGAACCGTCAAAGAGAACTGAAGGGTGCAAATCTGGACACTTGGTGACAAAGTAGCGTTTCCACTTTTTGAACGACCACCTTGGAAGAGGATGAAAGGCCAAAGACGAAAAGAATGCAAAATGGGGGCAGCTTTGGAAGAAAAGAATTTATAGACCTTGAGGACAAGGTCCATTTTAAGGGGAATGGAATGTTAGGGGTCTAATAATAGAGGTATTTTAGGATTAAAATACCTTAGGATAATATGTTATCTTTATAGATAACATTAGATCAGGGATTCAAATCTAAATATTAGAGATAAGTATTATCATTAGAGTAGTTTTATTTTACTTAGTCTTTTATTTTCACTACACATTGTAATTGTCTATTTAAAGACATCAAAACTCATTAATTAATCCCAAACCTGGAGTTTGAAAAAGGATTTTTAAGTTTCCTTAAAATCTAAAAGGTCTAAGTTCCCTCAAAATTTAAGGTCTAGGTTCCTTCAGAGCCTAAAATTTATCCAATTACGTATTCACGTAACACCAACCTTCTAACTTCTAAGTCGGTACAGGTCCTTGTTTAACGAGAGAACTCAATTTACGCATGGGAGAAGTCCAATTTATTGTTCAATGAGAAAACAAAGGTGAGAGTGAAGAAGGAGTGATGGAATCAATTCCATCAACACAAACAATGATTCCGCTGGGATTTCGCTTTATGCCCTATGATGATGAGCTTATAACCGACTATTTGTTGAAGAAGGTTAAAGGTGAAGCCCTTCCTTGGGAGGGCATCATTGAGTGTGATATATACGGCGAAAGGTCTCCCTGTGAAATATTCAGTGATCTTTCTGATCTTGAGGAAAATGTTTACTTTTTCACTAGGCGTAAGAAACTATCCAAAAATAGAGTGGGGCGAATAGCTGGTTGTGGGGTTTGGCACGAGAATTCTGATGTCAAGATATATGACAATAAGTGTGATGTTATTGGGGCTAGAAAATTGTTTAGTTTCATGGTAAAACAGGGCTCGTGCACGAAGAAATCCGATTGGATTATGCACGAGTTCTCACTCATTAGGGAGCAAGAACAGAATACCAACTGGGTCCTATGCAACACTCAAATCAAGGGATCAGAATCAAAAGTTGGGATCAAAAGATGCCTTCGAGATCATCAGTCTTAGGATACTCCTATTACTGTCATATCTTTTGAAACTAAAACCCCCCAACCCTTGACTAATGCAAACGTCCTCTTATTTGAGGATGAAAGCCAACAGAGAAAAAGGATGCGCTGTGATGTTGAATCCGATGTGCCTCAAGCAACTGAGATGCCATCCTAATCTCCATCTGAATTCGGAACACCACAATCTAAATTTACACCCTCACACGATTCTGTAGACATTGGGGAAGTTGATGTGGAAACCTCCACGACTCTACTAGCCAGTGACAACTTTGATTCTAAACTTTTTCCTTCAAATAATTATATGCACTCTCCATGCTTGGAGGGAGGACATTTGTTGCTCGACACATGTATCGATTTTTTGGATGTTTCTTACGCTGATTTGGATGCCTTCATGAGCTGTCTAACAGTCAATGAAGACTCTGATAATTGGCTGCCACCGCTGCCTTTCCCTCTGCCGATCTGTACATGTGTCCATTTTTTGGATCTTTCTGATGCCGAGTTCTCATGACAATGAGCTCAAGCAAAATGTTTTGGCGCCTATTAGTATAGGAAAAGATTGTAACTTGCAAATTTATTCGATGGAACAAATTGTACATTAATATTTATTGTTTGTTCAATTTTGTTGGAGCATATTGGTGTAACATTTGCCTTGATTTTTGTTATGGCAACTTTCCTTTTATCGACTTTGTTGGAGACATACTTGAAATCATAGAATCTCTTGTATTGATTTAAGGTTTGTTTGGGATTGCAGTTTTAAGAAGTGCGATTTTAAAAATTACGTTTTTGAAATCGTTACTTTTTAAAATCATAAAGGCATTTGGTAAAATATGTCAAAAAATACTTCTTTATCAAATATTTGCTATGCGAAGTTGTGATTTAGGTTTAAATTTGCGTTTTTTCAAATAAGGGCCCCCTAATCTGCTTATAAAAATCGCAAATTTTTTTCCTATTTTAAACTAAGTGCTTTTTAAATCGCAATGCCCAATGCCTTACATTTTACAATATTTTTTAAGAACAAAGATTATTTTTGCAAAAACGCAATCTCAAATGTAACTTTATTTTGATAGAGCATATATCTCTACTAGTTCTAACACAAGTGAAATGCCTTTACCCCTTTTTCTTCTTCTTCTTTTTTTTTTTTTTTTTTTTTTTCAACTCTGGAATTAGTTGATTTTTCGAGTGCAGAGGATTTTCCTCTTAATCTTCATATATAAAGAATTTTTGCAAATCTCCATATGTTGCAAAGTCAAGGTTCTATGGCTGGTTGTGATTCCAATGTGTGGTAATTCTAGATGATATATGTCTATTTTAACTAGGATTCCTAAATTTACCATTTTCCTTCTCTTGGCAGTCTTTGGATTGGAATTAGGGTACCTCAAAGTTATAAAGAAAAATCGCTGGTTGTCAATTTAATGGATTATCAACTACCAACCAACTACAATGGCAGAACATTGAATAGATTCTCAATGATGCAATCAATATACATATAGCACATAGGATCTTGCATCTATTTTCCAAAACCAATTCTAAGAAAAACATTCTCCTTGAACAAAGGTCACAGTGAAAATTTCTTCAGTGGCNATGCCATCCCAATCTCCATATGAATTCGGAACACCACAATCTAAATTTGCACCCTCACAGGATTCTGTAGACATTGGGGAAGTTGATGTGGAAACCTCCACGACTCTACCAGCTAGTGACAACTCTGATTCTGAACTTTTTCCTTCAAATAATTATATGCACTCTCCTTGCTTGGAGGGAGGACATTTGCCGCTCGACACATGTATCGATTTTTCGGATGTTTCTTACGCTGATTTGGATGCCTTCATGAGCTGTCTAACAGTCAATGAAGACTCTGATAATTGGCTGCCACCGCTGCCTTTCCCTCTGCCGATCTGTACATGTGCCCATTTTTTGGATCTTTCTGATGCTGAGTTCTCACGACAATGAGCTCAAGCAAAATGTTTTGGCGCCTATTAGTATAGGAAAAGATTGTAACTTGCAAATTTATTCAATGGAACAAATTGTACATTAATATTTACTGTTTATTCAATTTTGTTGGAGCATATTGGTGTAACATTTGCCTTGATTTTTGTTATGGCAACTTTCCTTTTATCGACTTTGTTGGAGACATACTTGAAATCATAGAATCTCTTGTATTGATTTAAGGTTTGTTTGGGATTACGGTTTTAATAAGTGCGATTTTAAAAATTACGTTTTTGAAATCGTTACTTTTTAAAATCGCAAAGGCATTTGGTAAAATATGTTAAAAAGTACTTCTTTATCAAATATTTGCTATGCAAAGTCGTGATTAAGGTTTAAATTTGCGTTTTTTCAAATAAGGACCCCCTAATCTGCTTATAAAAATTGCCAATTTTTTTCCTATTTTAAACTAAGTGCTTTTTAAATCGCAATGCCCAACGCCTTACGTTTTACAATATTTTTTAAGAACACAGATTATTCTTGCAAAATCGCAATCTCAAATGTACCTTTATTTTGATAGAGCATATATCTCTACTAGTTCTAACACAAGTGAAATGCCATTTTTTTATTTTTTTAATTTTTTTTTACTCTGGAATTAGTTGATTTTTCGAGTGCAGAGGATTTTCCTCTTAATATTCATATATAAAGAATTTTTGCAAATCTCCATATGTTGCAAAGTCAAGGTTCTATGGCCGGTTGTGGTTCCAATATGTGGTAATTCTAGATGATATATGTCTATTTTAACTAGGATTCCTAAATTTACCGTTTTCCTTCTCTTGGCAGTCTTTGGATTGGAATTAGGGTACCTCAAAGTTATAAAGAAAAATCGCTGGTTGTCAATTTAATGGATTATCAACTACCAACCAACTGCAATGGCAGAACATTGAACAGATTCTCAATGATGCAATCAATATACATATAGCACATAGGATCTTGCATCTATTTTCCAAAACCAATTCTAAGAAAAACATTCTCCTTGAACAAAGGTCACAGTGAAAATTTCTTCAGTGGCATAATGGAGTAATATTTAATTTTTGATTAATCATACTCTGTTCAATATGTACTCATTACAGAGGAACCACAATTCCATACACGATGGAATAGAACACAGACATCCATCAATGATAACTGAACGGCAAAGTAAGTTTACGTTAGCACTCAATTCCAAGCTCACAAAACGAACAAGAACAATAAAGGCTGAAGAATGACAAAAATGTGTCCCTTGGAGACACCCACAAGCCCAAGACAAATTGTCCTCACTATTAAGAAAGTTTGAAGTACAAGATCAAGGCCACATCATATAAGTAAATAATGTCTGTAACCACTAAAAAAAAAAAGGGCAAGGGGGATCAATCAAGCCACATCATATAAGCATATGTACAAAACCAAACTATGAATCAATTTCTACTAATATCCATGACATCAAATATATACATAAAGAATGACATGAGCAAAGTAGTAATTTGACATTTATCGGTTGCCTTCACAGGAGGTGGGATGGCTGTAAGCTGAGTTATAAGGTGTTTAGAGATTGACATAATAGAATTGCAGGGTTTGTGAGATGCAAACCCTAGGAAAACAGAAAATTAGAAAATATTACAAACAAGTTTAAGAGTCGTGCATAAAGAGAATTAAAGGGAAAGAAGATCATGAAGAAAGAAAGGACAAGGAGGAAGAAGCTACACTATTAATACCTTTAAGAAACAAAAGTACTCAAGATTTCACTATTTAACTTTACTCTATTTTTAGCACATCATATCTAACTCTTTAAGATTGATACTAACCAAACCAATCCCGATAAAATCGCTCTCTTGAGGATATTGATTTTGAAAAGACCACAAAAGAAAGCTAATAAACATTTTGGTAGATAGATATGGGGTTTGGTAGGGGTTCTCTCCCATAATGTTCTCCTGGGTTCTAACAGACTTACATAAAACATGATTTTAAAAAAACAAAAATTGTAGTATCGTTTTTTTGCCAACAAATTAATTTTTATGAGTTAATATTTAGGTTCTAATACTTTAAAACTTGTTTTTGGATTCAAAACTAAAACCTAAGGGTGGAAGGTTAACTCTTTAGGGATGGTATAACCAAAAATGGATTTGATAATCCTAAATTTAGTACTAATGTCTCAATTTTTGTGTTAATGCATCAAATTTGGTGCAAATGTCTAAAAAAATAGATAATGGAGGCCACTATAATTTTATTTTTTCTTAAATAATGTTTTACGTAAGTCTAGGAAAACCCAGGAGAACACTATGGAGAGAATCCTTAGCATTTTCTGATAGATATATCAAAATTTTGACCACCTTGCATGCAAATCAAAAGAATGTCAAAACCACAATTCTAATTCTACACGCTAATCTACATTCTTGCTATCGTCAAAACCACAAATCAATTCTATACTCTAATCTTCATTTGTTCAGTTAAGTTAGCATCAATTTACAACTTATATCGTCATCACACTTTAGTCCAAATAATTTTTTTAAATCTGGATTGCCAAAAGGAGAGATTAGAATCATACGTTTTTACACTAGAAACATACAAGGGATTGAAGGCATAGAATATTTCTAAAATGAAATCATTCTAAGAGATCCAACACTGCCATAAATTGTAAGGTGGAGAAAGAAGAACAAATGTTATATACTAGGGAAGACATGAGAGGTAGAAGGGATGGACTACTTTTCAAATTAATCAAATGGGATTAGTTAAATTGAAAGGACTCAGAAAACTATCGCATACAAATCTAATACCAACAGGATATCAAAATGTAGCTTACAATTCTGGGCCTCCAATGAAAAAGCTTTATACAATTATACACATGGGCCCCCAGTAAAGTTAGAAGCATTAGCAGTGAAGTTAATACTGTCCCCAAAAGGGTCCCCCCCCCCCCCCCCCCCTCAAGGCTATTGTTTACCTAAACCCTAAATGAAAATCCTAACCCAAAATGCTAAACCCTACAGCCTCGAGGGGAGGGGTGAACCTAAACCCAAACCCTATACCCTCGAGGGGAGTGGTGAACCCTTTTGGGGATGTTAATGCTTTTAATGTCTCAAATTTCGTTGCTAAGACCCTAATGGTCGTAGCTAGTGCCCCCTATTTCGTTGCCAACGAGTGAACTCTCTTGAACACAACCTCCAAACCCTCACAAACAACCACAGAAGGGGGTTTCTTGGTGATGGTATGGGGGGATCTTTTTAGAGTGTTTTCAAGTCGATGTTTGCGAGGATTTTGGGGGTCCTATTCAAGAGAGTTGACTTATTAGGACCATAGTTAGAAGCATTAGTGGTGAAGTTAACAGTGTCCCCAAAAGTGTTCACCCCTTCCATTGAGGCTATAGTTCCCCTAAACACTCCATGAAAACCCTAACCCAAAATCCTAAACCATGATAATAATAATGGTAATAATTAAATTGATTAGGATTTTGGGTTTCTAGTTTCAGGGTTTAGGATTTTGGGTTTCTAGTTTCAGGGTTTAGGATTTTGGGTTAGGGTTTTGATTTAGGTTTATAGGAACTATAGCCTCGATGGGAGGGGTGAACCCTTTTGGGGATGCTATTATCTTTTCCACTAATACTTCTAACTTCGTTCCTAATGTACCAAATTTCTTTGCTAAGACATAAATGTCGTAGCTAGTGCCCCCTATTTCATTGCCAAAGCTCAACTCTCTTGAACACGTCCCCCAAACCCTCACAAGCATCCCCCTCAAAACACTCCAAAAAGATCACCCCATACCATCACCAAGAAACCCCCTTGGGTGGGGTTTCTTGTTTATGACTCACCCATAATCAAGAAACCACACCGAAGGGGTTGGAACCTTCATTGGGGTTTTTTATTTGTATATTTTTTAAAAATTNCTATTTCATTGCCAAAGCATCAACTCTCTTGAACATGTCCCCCAAACCCTTACAAACATCCCCCCAAAACACTCCAAAAAGATCACCCGATACCATCACCATAAGGCTTGACCCAGAAACAAGAAACCACATCCAAGGGGTTCGATCCTCCAGTGGGGCTCTTTATTTGTATATATTTTTTTTAAAAAAATTTAATTATTTTAATTATTATCATTATTATTATCAGGGTTTAGGATTTTGGGTTAGGGTTTTCATTTAGGGTTTAGGGAAACAATAGCCTCGAGGAGAAGGGTGAACCCCTTTGGGGACAGTATTAACTTCACTGCTAATGCTTCTAACTTCGCCCCTATTGTTTCAAATTTAATTGCTAATACCCTAAATTTCGTAGCAAATCCCCATATTCTGTTGTTATTGGGTCAATTCTCTAAAACAGGACACCCAAACCCTCACAAACATTCTAACTAGAAACCCAATGGGGTTTTTAATTTGAATATTTTTTAAAATTTTTAATTATTTTAATTATTATCATCATTAATAATAGGGTTTAGGATTTAGGATTTTGGGTTACGATTTTGATTTAGGGTTTATAGGAACCATAGCCTCGATTGAGGGGTGAACCCTTTTAGGGACGCTATTATCTTTTCTAATAATACTTCTAACTTCGTTCCTAATGTACCAAATTTCTTTGCTAAGACATAAATGTCGTAGTTAGTGCCCCCTATTTCATTGCCAAAGCTCAACTCTCTTGAACACGTCCCCTAAACCCTCACAAGCATCCCCTTCAAAACACTCCAAAAAGATCACCCCATACCATCACCAAGAAACCCCCTTGGGTGGGGTTTCTTGTTTATGGCTCACCCATAATCAAGAAACCACACCGAATGGGTTGGAACCTTCATTGGGGTTTTTTATTTGTATATTTTTTTAAAATTTTTAATTACTTTAATTATTATCATTATCATGGTTTAGGATTTTCGGTTAGGGTTTTGATTTAAGGTTTAGGGGAACTATAGCCTCGAGGGAGTGGTGAACCCTTTTGGGGAAGCTGTTAACTTCACCGCTAATGCTTCTAACATTGGTCCTAAGGTCTCAAATTTTGTTGCTAAGAACCTAAATGTCTAGCTAGTGCCCCATATTTCATTGCCAATGAGTCAACTCTCTTGAACATAACCCCAAAATCCTCACAACGAACATCCCCCTGAAAACACTCCAAAAAGATCCCCCATACCATCACCAAGAAACCCCCTTCAGTGGATGTTAGTGGATGTTTGTGAGGGTTTGGGGGTCGTATCCAAGAGAGTTCACTCATTGGCAACGAAATAGGGGGCATTGGCTACAACATTTAGGGTCATAACAAAGAAATTTGAGACATTAGGACCAATGTTAGAAGCATTAGCAGTGAAGTTAACAGCATCCCCAAAAGGATTCACCCCTCCCCTCGAGGCTATAGTTTTCCTAAACCCTAAATGAAAACTGTATCCCAAAATCCTATACCATGATAATAATTAAAATGATTAATTTTTTTTTAAAAAAAATATACAAATAAAAAACCTTACTGGAGGTTAGAAGGGGGTTTTTGGATGATGGTATGGGGTGATCTTTTTTGGAGTGTTTTGAGGTGGATGCTTGTGAGTGTTTGGGGTCGTGTTCAAGGGAGTTGATTCACTGGCAACGAAATAGGGTTTAGTGTATTAGCAACAAAATTCCAGACATTAAGACCAAAGTTAGAAGCATTAGCGGCTAAGTTAACAGTGTCCCCAAAGGGTTCATCCCTCCCCTCGAGGCTATAGTTCTCCAAAACCCTAAATGAAAACCCTAACCCAAAATCCTAAAAGATGATAATAATACTAATGATAATAATTAAAACATNTTAACTTCACCGCTAATGCTTCTAACATTGGTCCTAAGGTCTCAAATTTTGTTGCTAAGAACCTAAATGTCTAGCTAGTGCCCCATATTTCGTTGCCAATGAGTCAACTCTCTTGAACATGACCCCAAAATCCTCACAACAAACATCCCCCTGAAAACACTCCAAAAAGATCCCCCCATACCATCACCAAGAAACCCCCTTCAGTGTATGTTAGTGGATGTTTGTGAGGGTTTGGGGGTCGTATCCAAGAGAGTTCACTCATTGGCAACGAAATAGGGGGCATTGGCTACGACATTTAGGGTCTTAACAAAGAAATTTGAGACATTAGGACCAATGTTAGAAGCATTAGCAATGAAGTTAACAGCATCCCCAAAAGGATTCACCCCTCCCCTCGAGGCTATAGTTTTCCTAAACCCTAAATGAAACTGTATCCCAAAATCCTATACCATGATAATAATTAAAATGATTAAATTTTTTTTAAAAAAAATATACAAATAAAAAACCTTACTGGAGGTTAGAAGGGGGTTTTTGGATGATGGTATGGGGTGATCCTTTTTGGAGTGTTTTGAGGTGGATGCTTGTGAGTGTTTGGGGACGTGTTCAAGGGAGTTGATTCACTGGCAACGAAATAGGGTTTAGTGTATTAGCAACAAAATTCCAGACATTAAGACCAAAGTTAGAAGCATTAGCGGCTAAGTTAACAGCGTCCTCAAAGGGTTCATCCCTCCCCTCGAGGCTATAGTTCTCCAAAACCCTAAATGGAAACCCTAACCCAAAATCCTAAAAGATGATAATAATACTAATGATAATAATTAAAACATTTAAAAATATTAAAAAATATACAAATAAAAAAACCCCTTCGGTGGGGTTTCTAGTTTATATGTGTGGCCATAAACAAGAAACCCCACCGAAGAGGGTTTCATGGTGATCGTATGGGGTGATCATTTTTGAGTGATCATTTTTGAGTGTTTTGGGTTTGGGTGTCCTGTTTTAGAGAATTGATGCATTAACAATAGAATATGGGGATTAGCTGCGAAATTTAGGGTATTAGCAATTAAATTTGAAATAATAGGAGGGAAGTTAGAAGCAATAGGAGTGAAGTTAATACTGTCCCCAAAAGGGTTCACCCCTCCCCTTGAGGCTATTATTTCCTTGCTAATGAGTCAACTCTTGAACACGACCCCAAGCCCTCACAAGCATCCCATGAAAACACTCCAAAAAGATCACCCCATACCATCTCCAAGAAACCCCACCCATAAAGAAGAAACCCCATGGAACATCCCGTGGGGTTTTTTATTTGTATATTTTTTGAAATTTTTAATTATTTTAATTATTATCATTATTATCATCATTATTATCAGGGTGATTTTGGGTTAGGGTTTTCATTTATGAACCATAGCCTAGAGGGGAGGGGTGAACCTATTAACTATTAACTTCACTGGCTTCTAACTTCTCTCTCCTATTGTCTCAAATTTTGTTGCTAATACCTTCAATTTCGTAGCTAATGCCCCCATATTCCGTTGCTAATAGATCAACTCTCTAAATCCAATGTCCAAACCCTCACCAACATCCCCCCCTGAAAACACTTAAAAAAATCAGCCTGTGCCATCATTAAAATGCCACCACCCCCCAAACCCGTCCAAAATATCCCCTTGACAATCCAGAAAAATACCCATACGTCCTCCCATGATCAGTAACATACGTCCTCCCATGAACAGTAACTTCTATGGGAGTTACTATTCATAGGGATGCATAGTAACTCTATGGGAGTTACGAATAGTAAAGATGCATAGTAACTTCCCCTGAAAACACTTAAAAAAATCAGCCCGTGCCATCACTAAAATGCCACCACCCCCCAAACCCATCCAAAATATCCCCTTGACAATCTAGAAAAATACCCATACGTCCTCCCATAAACAATAACTTCTATAGGAGTTACTATTCGCAAGGATGCATAGTAACTTCTTGTGGGTTTACTATTCACAAAGAATTTTGTAACCCAAGTCCCTGCTATTAAAGCGCTAATGTGTCCTCAGAAGAAAAATGGAAAAAGTAAGATATGACATATCAATAGTTTTGGAGTGTCAACAATTAGATATGGACTTTCTTAATTCAATTTTTGGAATGGCAATGACAACAACTAAAGAAGTGGGTTTGGTTCCGAAAATAGGCCGAACATATAAAAATTTCATATATATGTTTTATTTCATATATATATATATAACTGTACGGATGGGGCATTAAAAATGAAGGGATTGCTGGAGTGTTTGGAGTGTTTTGAGGGGGATGTTTGTGAGGGTTTGGGGTTGTGTTAAAGAGAGTTGATGGTATGGGGATCTTTTAGAATGTTTTCAGGGGATGTTTGCAAGGATTTTGGGGGTCCTTCAAGAGAGTTGACTCATTAGGACCATAGTTAGAAGCTGAGTTAACAGCGTCCTCAAAGCTGGTAAGAGCTCTCCGGTGGTGGAGATGATGGGTGTGGGACCGTGGCACACCACGGTCGGCGAGGACGCCGAGCCTGATATGGATGCTGTGCCCATTTCTTTGGTTTTGGTTTCTGATTATTTTGGTCGAGAGCCTCAAACTGGTACTAAATTTCACTAAATTTAAAAATTAAGGATCTTAAAAATCTCTAAAAAGTAGTGACGACGTTGGACGGGTTTACCGTTTACCGAGAACCTCACCGGTACAAAAATTCTCTCTCCCCCGAGGGGAATATGAGAGCTCTCATATTATCCTGGCCATTTTAATCCAACCGTCCATCACACTTAATATATAATAAAATATTAATTAATTTTTTAAATGAAAAGAAATTAAAAATAATAAAAATTTTAAAAAAAAATAACTGGGGTGGCCGGCCACCCCAGTTTTTTTTTTAATTTGATTTTAATTTTTTTAGCCCTTGGGGTGGTTAGGGGCCGGCCACCCCCTATGGGTTTGCCGGCCACACCAGTTATTTTTTTAAAATTTTATTTTAATTTTTTATTATTTTTAATTTCTTTTCATTTAAAAAATTAATTAATATTTTATTATACATTAATTAATATTTTTCTCTTATACACATCTAGATGTGTATAAGAGACAGACTCTAATCTTCATTTGTTCAGTTAAGTTAGCATCAATTNGATTTTATTTTTTGTAAATCTTATTTGGACTTGAAGAGAAAGCAAAACCCATTTCAAAGGAAAAAATTTTGGTCTTTTTTTGTTGGTTTATTCCATTTATTTTCCTGAGTTTTTTCAACATTTTTATCTGCCGCATTGCCGGGAAACTCATATGAACAAAGCCATATAATATTACTTTTCAAAATTTCCAATTCTTATGCTTTCTTGGCTTCAAAATGGGGATACTGATTTTGTCTTTAAGCCGTTATTTGTCTTTAATCAATTTTTCTTACAATTATTTTCTCAATGATCAATGCCTGCAGCCAGCATACTTCAAATGCGCGTATGAGTGCTTTGATAGGAGAAGAAGCCATGATGATATCAGCAATTGTGTAGAAAATTGCAGCGTTCCAGTTGTTAGATCTCAACAGATGGTTGAGAAAGAGATGGCCAGGTTGCAAGTAAGTTATTTTTCCTTTTTCTTTTTCGTCATTCCTATTTTTATTCAGTTTCTCCTTTGTTTCAGAGCAATTTATTTCCCGGGAAAAATTTCTGTCAGAAAAATATATATATAGATTTATATATATATATATATATATATTTTAGGGGATTGTGGGTTGTAGTTCTGGTTTACTATTTGGGTGGGTTTACTTTGGTTGTGATTACTAGGTGGTGTTTTGGATTTCTTTCTTTGGATTGCTGTTTGGTGGTGGGTTAGGTGGGATATTTTTGGGTTTTAATTGGGCTACCTGTATATGTTGTGTACTTAGAGTACTTAGAGGCACTTGGCGTTTTTGGATATATACATTACTTATCAAAATATATATATATATATATAGATGCAAAGAATTTCTACATGAAGCCATCCTATATCATTACCTCACCAAAGAAATGGAGTAGGAAATCCATTTGGCTTTCTGCAGCAGCCCTAGGCTCTACAAAGTCTCCACGGCTTCACTGTCATATTCTACAAGACCTACAGGAACACAAAAGTTATTTTAGAGGTGAATTTTGCTTAAAGAGCAAAATCACACCTTCCTAGCTCTAGTCCCTAAGCATGTAACAATGTCCATTACCAGTTGACCATTTCATGCCAATCATGGCTTTTGCAAAGTTTTCTGCAAGCCATTACCAAGATTTTAGCTAAATGGTTAAAATCTGTTCTCCCAAGACTATAGTTCCAAACCAATAGGCCTTTATCCGGGATAACTCTATCTTGACTCATGAGCTAAGGCATTCCCTTAAAAAAAAAAAGAAATAGAAAAAGAAGGGGGGCTAGGATTTTAAAAATAAATTTCAAACAATTTGAAACTTTTAAGTAAAAATAGAAGCTTAACATCTCTAGTCAAGGGACCCAGTATACCAAAACATTTATAACATACTAGCTTATAGACTAGATATGCTTATAGTGGAGAGAGAAGTAGTTGACATTTATAAGATGTTATGCTTATTGTATTGTAGTGGAGAAGTAGTTATAACATGTTTTATAACATGTTATGCTTATTATATTGTTGGAAGAAAGAGAAAACTAGGGGTTTCCAAAACTCCCTTTTGTTTTGTGATCAATTAGTCCCAGTCCCGCTTTCCGCTTTCCCTGATTTGATTAAAAAAAAAAACCGCATGACCTTCAAGTCCAAGTTCGGTCCGAGTGCTCTCGGACCTTGTTTGGTCAGACAACCTTGATCAAAGTGCTTTTTTGATGGTCAGACAATCTAATGGTCACCGGACAATATTCGAAGTTCTAAGCCAACAATATTCTAAGCCAACAACAATTGAGATAACCAGGACCTCCTATTGTCACCAGACATCCTTACGAAATCCCATTGGAGTTCTTGCCTAGAAAGAAATACCGGCATTGCCTCAACGTATGTAGCATTTGATATCTTGTCAGCTTGGATTAGCTCATTGATTAGATTCATACATTGAACAAAGGGATGAGCAGATGTGCATGTGGAAGAAGGAGCAAGATCTTCTACTTCTCTTTCTCTTTCTCTTTCTCTTTTTCTTGCCTTTGCTTTGACGTGGTCAGAGAGATCTTTTCTTGCCTTTGCTATGGGTATATTGCTACCAAGCCTTGTAGAAATGTCACCAACGCCTACCTTACTTTTGGCACTGTGAGTGCTTGTGGCTAGCATGTCCCTGCTAGCCGAAGGTCCCAAGCTTTTTTTCACCTAAAATATTCCAGAGTCACATTAGCCTTGCAACAAATAACCTAAAACTTACAACTAATAATCTACAAAGTTTAAACTATTACCAATTTAATACACTCCCACATAATTGGCCTGCCATCAACAATGTTAGTGATCACGTAGGATTGGGTGGATTGGGTATGTAACATGGAAAACGTGGCAACAATTATGAGCATATAAAAAATTGGAGCCTGACTACAGCAATCAATGCAATCAAAAGGGCTGCATATCATGAATTAATAGGTGAATGTTAAAAAGAAAACTACCACTATGGAACTATCCAAAATAACACAGACAAGCTTCATGGGAAAAATTAGTACACATTCATAGCTTCTGATTAAAACTAAATGTTACCTGTCCTGCACATATTGTACGCTTCTATTAGATATTTTTGTTTTTGTCTAGATATTTGATTGGCTAAATTAAACTATTAAAGTTATTGTTTTTGGAGTTTTTGTAACCGTCTTTGTTTTTGGAGTTTTTGTAACCGTCCCTCTACGATTGATTGAACACAGCACAGCAAGAACAAACTTTCCCCAATCCTCTCTCTTACCCCCATTCTCAATTATTCAAATGCCCTTTTTAATTATTCATATGTGCTTGAATTGGATCTCTGAGTTCACCTACCACTAACAATCTAGTTTTTCTTCTTCTTCTTCTTCTTCTCCTTTTTATTCTCTTATATAGAAATCCTTAAGAGAAAACCCAAGATTGACATTAAAAAGATTGACATTAGAACCGTGAAAAAAATATACCTTCGAAGAACGTGTTATTGGCCTGCTGAGAAGGGTCTGCCTACTAGGGTTCGTGCGGGTAGGGGAGTGCGAACTAGAGGAAGAACTGTCAGAAGGCATAAGATATGAGATTTCAGTAGAAATTGGGTGCCCTTTCAAGCAAGGTCTCCGTGCACTGGATCCCCTCAATCCTCGCTTATCGCATGTCACTCGCTCAGCAAGCACAGCTCTCTGCTTGAACCTATTTGCATACAGCGTCTTCACTTTTTTGGAGTAGTGTTTCTGTGACCAAGAGCGTTTATTGGATGTTCCTTCCATGGTACCTACACACTTAACCCCAAAATGAGTGGAAATGGCAGAGAATATCTCATGAGGTAAGTATGTATGCTAATCGACAAAGAACATGTGAAATCAAGGCTAACCAACTACACATCATTGAGACATTACAAACATGTGATGCGTGTTAAGTTTGAGCAAGGCCAAAAATGGAAACAAATGCTTATATCCCTCACAATCAAAGCTTAAAGCATAATGACAATAAACAAGAGCAATTCAAGCCATGAATCAAGGTAAGTGGCTCAAGAATGTCACTTGGGCATTTTGTCAAAAGTGTGGTGTGCACAAATAATTAGTGATGTGAAAAGCACTCATGAATAATGGAAAATCATACGCATACCTAATACATTGTTTGACAATGTGTATAACCCAACCACAACCACACCCACAACCAGAATCAAGCATAATAATTAACAAGAAATGAGACAAGATTAAATCATGGGAATCATACCTTGGATTAAATAAGAATGAAATATGCTTGAAAATGAGAAGAATTCAGTTGAAATCGATGAACCCAAATATTTTGGGAAAAATGCAGGCGCAGCCGAGAGAGAGAGAAAGAAAATCCGTTGCGGGGTTCAGGGTTTGAAAGGTGTTTGGCAAATGACTCTACTTTTGCAGCTCACACGATCGCATGATGGTTCTGGCGTGTCAGCATTTCAAATCCAACCAATGTTTACGAAAATACCCTTCTCATACAATTACTAACTAAATTGTTCTCAAGCCTTAAGCTTAAGTGCTTAACCCCTTCCCCATCAAAAGCAGCTTCTTCTCCCTAATTACCCTAACCACATCCCATCCCCCAATTAACCCCAAACCCCAACCCCCCAACCTGACAAAAAGCTAAAGCTGATTTATGTCTCTAGTTTTGAATCCCACCGGCTGCCATTTATGCCCCCATCAATGCCTTTAGTTCCACAATAATTATTGTGGACCCCTTCTTTTATTTATTATAATAACTAGTAATAGGCACATCTGACTAGTTTGCTACTTTGCTACTAGAGTCTAACTAGCAAAAGACACTAGTAACCTAACAACATATCCAATAAGAATAACATATCCCATAATCACAGGTTTAACTTCAGTAAAAGAAAGAAAAAATAGCCAGAATGTGGCGGTCAAACCCACAAACCATCCCAGTTCCCAACTTCCCACAACCTTCACAATCAAAAAAAAGTTGTCATATTTATAAGTTGTCGTTTATGCCCACTGTAGCAGCGTGAGTTCTGCAGCTGCAGGATTACGTGAGTTCAAGCGCGTTTTATGTCAAATCTGTCGTTTTTTTTTTTTTTTTAAGTAATCGAGTGAGAAAATCCCCAAAAATTGCCCGTTCAAGATACCATAGCTTGACCCTCAATCTCAGCTATGCTAAGCCATCCACATCACACAACACATGGTTCTCAGCTTCCCACACTTTCCTTCTTAGTTTGTTCTCTAATATATATTTTATGAAATATATATTTTATGCTAATATATATTTTATGCTGTTCATAGTTCTTGCCCCCTGTACACTTTCATTTCTGATTTTTCATTATAAATAGGAAAAAATATAACCATTTGCAATTTACTGGCAATGTTCAAAAGCTACTCTAATAGGTAATAAATACTAAAAATGTATTTAAAAAGTCACTTATTTTGTTATGGGATTTGAATGTATTTAAAAAGTCACTTATTTTTTTATGGGATCTCCCATAGAGTCTCCATGATTTAAGAAAGAAAAGAAAGAAAAAAAAAATGTATAATAGATTAATTTTTATGAAGTAATATTTAAGTTGTAATGGTTTAAAACTTGTAATTCCAACTAAAATGTAAACTATAAAATGTAGGGTGAAAAATGTAAGGATGGAAGGTTAAGGATTTGATCCTAAAAAGAATCTGGTACTCTTATAATTATTTTATTATTTTATTTGTTAAAAGAATATAGGTATTATAGGAATATAAAAAAAATAAGTATTATAGAAAATATAGGTTTTTATACCTATAAAAATATAGGTTTTTATAGGTATTATAGGTCTTTTTCCCTATAAAAAAAAAAAGGTTTTATTTTGAAAATATAACTTAGCCTACTAGCCCCTAATCTTCCAACTAATAAAATAACCCCCAAAGCAAAACAGCATTTTAGTAATTAACTTTATTAAATTAATAATAAAGTATATTTATTATTTATGTTTTCCTTTTTCAATTGCCGTGATACTTTCCATCCACGATCCACCGACAAGGGGAGCGATTTTGGTCGCGGAAATCGTGGGGACATTAATGAGCCTAGTTGGGGCGTTTCACAGCAAAATAAGGAAGGAGGATTTGTTGGAGATATGCGGAATATTTTTTAAAATTAGTCTACCTCCTTTAATGAGAGGGATTCCAAGACCAAGGATGGAAAGAATAATATGGGAGTTATGAATGACATGCACGTTGAAAATTCTCCAAATGGGAAGAGGCAGAGAGCTCCAGCTGGCGTGCGAAACAAGGGGAAAAGAGCATTATCCCCACATGACAAGGGCAGTGATGGGAAATTTACTAAAAAAGGCAGCCCAAATTCGGGCCCTATTTTTGCAGACATTATAAAGTCTGTACAGGAGGCCCAATCGGGTAGCCCAATTCCCAAACGGAAGAATCGCGATGAAGGAACTGACCACAATGAAGTGCAACTCTATCGGAGGAAAATAAGAGTAACGGAGAGTGAAGAAAAGACGTCGGAGCAAACAAGTTCAGTAGGTTTGGACGGTGAAGGGGTTGATTGTAACAATGGATCGGGGATGGCGGAGGCTGGCTTCCAGCCCCGCCCCGACCGTAATGATCATTTTCAGTTGGAACTGTCGACCTTCGTACAGTTCATGAACTTCGCCGGATGGTGAGGGAAAAGAAACCCAATTTGGTTTTCCTCATGGAAACCAAATTATGGAAAAGGATGGTGAGGGAAAAGAAATTCAATTTGGTTTTCCTCATGGAAACCAAATTACGGAAAAATAAAATGGAGCTCATTCGTTGGATTTAATAATATGTTTGTGGTGGAGTGTGTGGGAAAGAGCGGGGGACTAGCGTTGTTTTGGGAGGATGGGAATGATGTAGAGGTTCCCAATAAATCAGAAGGTACAAGTAGACCAGCAACAAATGAATAAGACCTAAACTATTTACGTACAATCATCAGCACATTGTAGTTATGATCACCAATAATTAGAACAAGAACAAAAACCCTGCTTAAAATAATGAAAACAATTGCGATCCCTAACAACAATTTCCCGATTGTATATATCCGAAACCATCTTAATAGCAAAATGACAGTCTTGGCATATACGTAGGTTCTTGAAAACATAAAGCGGTGAATCAGGTCTTGAGCTTATAAGCCCAAAACAAACTGCCAGCTTCTCACTGTAACAGAACAAGGCCTGCTCTATCTCCTCCATTTTATCCGTGTTACCCTCCCTACCATCACAACCAGAAGAAACTTGGCAAGCAGTATTTGGGGTATAACCAGCCAATCTCAACTTTCTAATCATCTCATCCAACATGCTATAAATCTCTGTGGTTTGGGGACGTGACATATCTCCAGCACAGAATTGATGAGCTTGGCCACCAACATGAATTGAACTCATTTCGGGCACCTTTCTAACACCCTTATCCTTAAGAATCTGCCTAAGAGAATTAGCCTTGTCCTGCTTGCCAGCCAAGGCATACATATTGGAAAGAAGAATATGATATTCCGTGTTGCAGGGATCCATTTGAAGCAGCTCTTGCAAAATGCGTTCACCCAGCTATACATTTCCATGAACACCGCAGGAACCTAAAAGAGATCCAAGAACCACCTCATTCGGAGGCATTGGCATCTTCTTTATTATGATCTCAGCTTCTCCGAAACAACCAATCCGACTGAGAAGGTCCACCATGCAAGCATAATGTTCCAGCTATAGGTTTAATGCTGTGCACAGACTCAAGGTCATGGAAGTATTGGAAACCATCATCAACTAGACCTGAGTGGCTGCAGGAACTTAAACACAGCCATGAAGGTTAAATCTTCTGGCCTGGCTTCTATGACCATATGAGGAAATATATCCAAAACAATTTCACAACTCCCATGCATCGCTAAACCGCCAAGCATAGCATTCCATGCCACCACATTTCTTCGTGGCATGAACTTAAAAACTTTATACGCAATGTTCACCCTACCACATTTTGCATACATATCTACCAATGTTGTGCCCACCATAATATCCATCATCTTCAGAGCATAAACATGAATCCACCTACCCATCATCACATCACCGGACTGTACACATGCCGATAAAAATGAACAAAGGGTAATATAATTCAACTCCATACCACAATTAAAAACCATCTCACCTAGAAGCAAAAGACCTTCCCGGATAAACCCACTCTCCACATAACCTACTATCATTATAATCCACGCAACCTCATTCCTATCCGGCATCCGATTAAACGCCACCCTCCCACTTCCCACACCTTCACATTTAACCACCCCATCCAAAATCACCGTCCATAACACAACACTCCGTTCCTCCATCTCTTCAAAAACCTGCCTCGCCTCACCCAACATCCCGCACTTCACGCACATATCCATTACCGCATTGCACGCCTTCACACTAGCACCCAATCCCAACTTCACCGCACAACCATGCCCTTGCACCCCAACCATTGGATCCTCACCTTTCCATCTCCACCCTTCAATCCTATCTCCTACTCTTCCCAAGAAACCCATTGCTTGGAGCGCCCACCTGCTAGCCGAATCCGAGAGCAGATCCACCTGGTGTTCACGGTCACTGACTCACTGGATTGGAGCTCGATCTGTGAAATGGTGGCCAGCGATGATTTGTCGTTCATGAATCATGATTCATTTGCAATTTTGTCAATATGGCACGTCGTTTTTACAGACCCGCTAGTGGTAAAATTTAAAATTTTAAATACCCAATCTTCTAAGTCGGTGCAGGGGTTACGTCGGTGCAAGGCTTCTTCTATATAAGTGTGCTAAAGTATTTTGTCCTTCTTAACTCCTTGTGCTCCTTATTGTTCAATTTACGCGCTGGAGAAAGAAAAGAAAGGTGAGAGTGCACCAGTGATTTTGGATTTAACACTGCTCCCCTTTCTTTTCTTTTCTTTTGTGTTCCTCTTAGTAGTTCCCAAAGTCTAAACCTTCGACACCGCCGCTGAGTAGGTACGTCCAATTTCAAACCTTTTCGCTGGTTGATCCACATCTTACTACAAAACCACAATTTATATTAATCCTACTCAGTCACCATAATTATTATATCCCACAAATTTAAATACCCAACCTTCTAACTTCTAAGTCGGTGTTATCTTTATTGTATTTCAATTTGAAAACCATTTTGTAGTATTTTTAAGGAGAAATTATATAAATTAAAATTATTTGATAAATTGTGATAATTGGTCTCTCCCAAGCAAAACTTTTGCGGAAGGAAATTAATATAGATTAGCATTTGAGTGAATTTTTGGATTCGAGATGAGATCTTGTTTAGTTACTGGGATTTGATTTGGTTTGTGAAGTTGAATTATGGAGGTGATGTGGATTTGCTTTCTGAGATGGAAATAGTGAGTGATCATGGAAATGGTTAAGTTGAATTTTAATTTGTTTTTTTGCTTGGAATTCATGGCTCTAGGGTGATTCTCGGTTTTCTTCTTCCAGAATAAATTTGTTTGCTCTGATGCCATTCTCCTTGCATGCCTTTCCATGGAGCTCTCTTTTAGGGCTGGAGGCAGACCCTTTTCCTCTTGAAAGACCGTCTATTTTCTATTATGGTTTGGTCTGTTCAAGCTTTTTAAGTCTCAGCTTTTTGGCCTAAATATTATTTTCCTACTTATTGGATTTTCTCTGTAACCAAACATGGTGTATGTAATCACTGTATCGGAAATTGAATATTTTATATAAAGAGTGCATGGGCCCAGTGGAAACATGCGACGGCCATACTCATGCATGTACCTTTTTTAGTTTTTCTCCCTCAAGTTCCAATTCTCCTAATATATGAAATCCTCAGCTTGAGTGTAAAATTTCTAGACTTTTTGACAAAAATTCACAGAAAAACTCTTCAAAATGTGGGGGAAAAAAAAAACACTCAAAAGAATGAGGTGGAAAATAGAGCTGATTGCAATACATCATGCATAGGATTGCACAAGATCTTTCAAAGCTTTTGAGGATGAGACCTACGTTCGTTTTCTGTATCCATATGTGCAGCCTGTTGAAAAATACTGATTAGCAGGTTAGGATCTGTACTCAAAATCTCTCAAATCAAGAAATCCATGTTTCGAGACGGCCGGAATCAACTTTTGGCAGAAAAAAAATCCTTTATCACTTCATGAATTCGGTTAAAAACACACCTGGTGTGACGGGAAAAATGGTCTTCCCTTGCTATATATGTACCAATGGTTTCTTTAACTCATTATGGAGACAACTCAAGTCACACAGCTGCACAAATAGCCCCTGAGACATGAAGGAAAAATTATATAAACAAAGATGTCATTTATAAATAACCCTGACCCTTTTGAGAGTGACAATATTTGGAAGTCAGAACCATAATTTAATAGAAAGTAAAAGCACCCAATCCAAAACGAAATCGAGCGAAAGCTCAACTATTTATGAGTTTGCCTTTGCACACTATATTTATAATTTCTTGAATCTTCATTATTGTGCACGCTTGTTTTAATTGCTTGACTATTTAGGGGTTTGCATTTCCACCTTCAACGATAGGTTGCAATGGAGTAAAACAAGACACCATGTATCTTATTGTAAATAGAAACTAACTAAACATTGCATCTAAAAAGCTTCCCTTCAGCAGGACACAAGATAAAAATATCTTGTAAGACGCTATTATGAGACATGCAAGAACATATCAGGTGTTCAAGTCTAAATATAGACTAACTAGACATGGCATCTAAAAAGCTTCCCTTTAGCAAAACCGTTGTATCACACCGGATTACCAGAACATGTGTAGCATCCAGAGGAGATGGGTGGGATTAGTGTTCAATTTTCCCCACATACCCAAAATTTTTCCTTCATGCCAAAACTTTGGAGAAAACCATGTTGCCATGTAGCTGGTATAAACTAAACAAATTCTTATACCAGAAATGTGTATGAAAAATGAAACTTTTCTGATTTTGCAATAAAAAGGTTAAGTCCTTTAAGCAAGAACCAACAGATGAGAAACGAATCATAGCATCAAACTAAACCCCTTTCACCGTGTGCACTCAGCACACATACAAATCACTTTGATTACAATGCCACACCCTTTGTTGTTCAGTTGCTCTCAACTGTTTCTTTCTTTAGTGCAAAAATGTGGCCCTGGTGGGTCACTCTGTGCATGCATACACAAGTTTGTGTGTGTGTATGAGAGAGAGAGAGAGAGACCTGATGACCAGGAGCAGCAAAACTTCCCTTCATTAATGTGCTTCACATCAAGCCCAATAAACCATGATCCAGTGCTAACATCATCATGAGCATACATACGAAGCATAGATCTGGAGAACAAAGAAAGACGTGTCAGTTCAATTCTGCCAAGTTTGCCTATATATTAATTAATCTTACTATAAAAGATAAAGAAGATACCTGTTGATTGAGATGAACTGAGCCAGTGTTTTTGAAATGACATATAACTCCCCTGAAGCATGTCGAAAGTATCTGCCCCATACAAGAAACAATTCTTTTGAGTCAATTGAAAAGGCAGGCACCAAAACATGGGAAATTAAGAGCGACAAGTTGCACTGCCTGAGTGAATGCATACATATTAGGTTCTTGGGCATTACTTAGTTTTTTAAAACAAAGCATCCAGCATCTACAGGTTACTTTTTTTTATACAAATTGATTTGTGGGAATCACAGAATTACTTTGCAACAGAATGCAGCAATCAATTCATTACTTCATTAATAAATTATTCTCAAGGGGAGGTCAAATTTTCTCCTTTTTTTTTCTTTTTTTCTTTCTTTCTTTTTTTTTTTTTTTTTTAAATCTGTTGTGCACTTATACACTTTATAGAACAGTAATAAAAGATTTAGATACCTACAATTGCCTACCTCCACTCATCTTATCTCCACACAAATTTTAAGAGGGAATTGCAGCAAGGGGCTTGTTTCATAATAAAGAAGAAAAATATTTTGAATATGCAGCCCCAAAACAGATATCAGAGAAGACTTAAATATGTCTAGTTAAATCAAGTATACAATTGAGCTAGCCACTTTCTGGAAATTATAATTTCAAACTTTACAGGCAAAAGGAAAAAACCGAACAATGCAATACTCACGCTTTTTTATCGCCGAATTTCCACCAGTCTGGTTCATACCATATCTGGGTCCTACGTTATTCAGGCAATAAACGGAAGAAAAGATAAACTTAAAACCATAATAATACAACATTCTGCCATCAAATAAACATTTTAATTAAACTCACGGCTCAGAAAAAACTTCGCCTGATTTCATACACCCAATATAAAGACGAGGCTTATCCAAATGTGTGGTTAGCATTGCTCCCAGGGCATCTGTATAACAAAGGATAAGCCAAAAGGATCAGCATAGACTACTCCAGCAATCTGTTTAGGCATAGAGACTTCAAGTTCTCTTAAATGAAGAAGAGCTAACTCTTGGTTTTTCTTATTGCTTATTACTTCTTTTTCTAACTCATCTTAATTTTTCATGCAACTATTCTCCCACAGCCTACAAGGTTCTCTCTCTCGCAAACCAGAAAAATTTGGTGCAGGTCTGACACAGTGCTAGAGGGAGACACTACTTTGTCGTTTGCCAGAAAGATTAAGCACATACCAATGTTAACATACACATCATCATTGACCTTAGCATAAAACTCAGCATCCCAATTCTCTACTGCATGAATAAAAAATGATTTTGTCTTTCTTGGAAGCTCCTCAGGTGCCTCCACTTGACCTTCCTGTAGGGCAGATAGACAAAAGAAATAACATACTAATATTGACTCCTAGTTTGAATTCCTAGAAACAAACGGCTACCTACCAACTTCACCATTAAGAAGTGATAATGAACTAACGACATAGCATGTGTTCAAATTTTGATCTGGGATCATGGTAGAAGAATAAGAAATGCACAAATTGGAATACAGTGAGCTCACTTAGAAATTGGTACAAGTCAATAATCAACTAAAAAATACGAAGTTAGAAAAAAAAAAAAACAAAAACAAAAACAAACAAACAAAGAGCATAGATATACACTTATAAGATAAAAGGCTCCAATAACTGGTGTAGGATGTTAGCTGCAGATAAATATAAAATCAACTCTATTAGAAAAGCTTAAAAATTTTAAAACTACTTTTCAGATCTGTTGAACTTATAAAATTTTAGATCTCTGCATGGGAAAAACATATAAACTCTAAACCCAACTAAATATTGTTAAGATAAATTCAGCAAACACTCCAACGTACAAGAATGATGAAATCGTTGGTCTGCCTATTTTCGCCGTCAATTTGTTTGTCCAGACTGTCTCCACGATTTGCACTGCAAGATATATAAACTTGACTAAACTAAGAACCTTGGACAATTCTTTTAAAAATTGTTGAATTGTCAAAACAAAGACCTTCTTCCTACTACAAATCGCACAATAATGCCCTTTTCATCTGCCAATTTTTCTAGAGCTGCACCTGCATATATTGTACTTCTCAGTTAAGTACCATCCGGGTATAAAATTCTGAAATTAGCAGTAGCAAGATACTCATAGAAGTGATGGATTTTGAAAAAGAGAGTCACAGAAACAGAATATATCTATATACGATTATAAAATCCTCATATTTCCTAGTGAACCAGAAGAAGTCATTAATCTAAAAAGAACCAGCATAAATTTATATTTAGGCCTTAATATGATTTATGGCTGGCCACTTATGTATCGTGCGACTAAGGTAATCCATAACAAGCTTGAAACAGGAAAAACATTGCAATAGGGGTAGTCAAATCCAAGTCAAACCAATCACAGTAAAATATCTTGTAACAGCGACAACCTCATCAGCCAAAATAAAAAATAGTGGATTACAACAAGCCCAAAAGGCACCATCTTGACAGCCAATATAGTTTTTTGACATTTCGTGGTTAGACATGCCAAAATAGCTAGGTGTATAGCTGAGTATGATCCCTTTGTGAAAAAGGCTAATTTCGTGCATAGATTTCTGAGAAAGTTTGTGTTCACACTCATTGGTGGAAAACTGGAGTATTCTCAATCTTCAGTAATAGAGCCCCAACAACCTCATCAGCCACTGAAAAATAGTGGGGATTGCAACAAGCCCAAAAGGCACCATCTTGTCAGTCAAGTTTTTTACATTTTGTGGTTAGACATGCCAAAATAGCTAGGTGCATAATTAAGTATAGTCCCTCTGTGCAAAAGATTCATTATGTGCATAGATTTTTAAGAAAATTGCTGTTCACGCTCATTGTTGGAAAACTGGAGTATTCTCAATCTTCAGGAACTAATTATAATTCATCTTGTAACTGTTGCTCCACCAGTCATGCAGATTTAATTCAAACATAAGAAATTAATGTTATTTCATCACCTACTTGTCCACCAACTTCATCCACCCCCCAAGTTGGTTTATCTCATCATATTCGAATCCATTTAGTTCACTAGTCTATTATTCCAGCCGTGATTGCCATTGGCTTCTGTTTCACACAACCAAAAGATCTAAACAATTCTTCCAATAACAACTTGTTGGGGGAGGTATTCTATGCCTTCAGATTGTCTTTCCTACTCAGTATTATTTCATTTAGAATCTACTATTGACCCACCCAACCTCATGTTTGATCTACTTACCTTATTCAGAAGATCAAATATCACATTTTAGGTCTTCGAAACCTTTCCTCCCTTCAAATGGTGCTTGGTAGGTAGTTCACAGTCCTCCCCACAACAACCCCACCCCACCCCCCCGCGAGACCCCACTGTTATTAACCTAAAAATGGCATCCTAAGAATTTTGAATTAGTGAAATGTTTTGAATTTATGGCATTGAATATGTTATTATTTATACTTCACTCATACTAAAGGAGGGAAAGAATAAACTAAAGAACAGTTACCAGTTGGCATCCATGCCTTGCGAATAGCATCTCTATTTTTCTTTAAGCCAAACGTTGTAATAATTCCTATGACGGCCAAAATCCTTTTCTTAGATCGAGTCCCATCAATTTTTGCCAACTGCTTTGGAACAAAACCCCCCTGTCTGGCTGCAGCCAGGTCCATCTCAAGGTTTGACAGCTTCTTCTGCTGTTCCCTAGAAAATAAAAATAAAAAAATGGTAACATAAGCTTGAGATCATAGTTTGTCGAATTTGCTGGATAGCTAGAATCAAATTACCTGCAGTCTATACGTTTTAGTGTATCGTCAACAGATATGGCAGATTGACCCTGAAAATGCATGACAATTTGGTTCCTTAATATTTCTCATGGATACAACAACCAAACAAAACCTTACAAATAGAGGAAACAGTGCAGCATTTTGAGAAACAACATTTTGGGCCAAGAATTAGTGACTTTGCAAACCAAAACAACCCTTTATACTCCTACCTACGGTCCATCAACTAAATATTGCATCATCAAAACCAACACCAGGCAATGCTAGCTGTGCATAAGACTGCACGGAATCGATCATTCGATACTGTCAATTATTCGAGTATTGAATCCTATTAGAACCGAATTACTCCATTGTGCTTTTTACAAATCATTTTTTATCTATTTATTTTTTGAATTAAACCCGTTTGAATGTGAAGAATAGATTATCAGAACACAATGGTGAATTAAATAATGCCCATAAACTCACCAATTAAGCAATTGAGAAGCCATTCCTACCAAACAAATTTTACTTTATTTAACCATAAATTCATCTATAATACATAACAATTAACAAAACTAAATTTGACACGAAGAATGAAAATAAAATTAATTACCTGCCCATTTCGTTTATCAAGCTCTTGAATCAAATACGCTCTGGTCTGCGCATCCTGCCATAGCCTATTTAAAAACACGTTCTCATCAAACACTCGTTGAACAAAAATTTCCCACAACAAAAATGAGAATAAGCAAAATTTACACAAAAAGAAAAAGAACCAAACCGGCCAGCGACGTAAACCGTGGCCATGGTGGCAGACATAGCGAGCAAGAGAACCGAAACCCGAGACCCGAAACTCGAACGGGACGACCGGTTCAGCGTTGCTCGGGGATGCATTTAGAGTATTTTCGTCAAGAGAGAACCCAAGAGAGAGAGTGACTCAGGGAATTCTCATCGACTTTGATTGTAATTGGATTTTTTTGACCGTTCGATCTGGAGGGATTGGTAGATCGATGAGATGACTGTTGAGTTTGAATCTGAAAACAAAGAATTGACTTGCAATTTTTGAAGAAGAACGCTGTGGATTTTTTTTTAGTTCCCACCTCTTCTTTTTGGTCGTTATATTTATTGCTTGTACGTGATTCGTGGAGACGTTCTAACAATTTTTAGTCTAGGGGTGTTGCAAACGGCTAACCACATATCAGCATGCAACCTTTAATCGCTAATCAAATAACGGTTTTGGTAGGTGATCATAAAAAACTGCTAACCGTTGAGACGGAGTGAGGGGGGAACCGGATAGGCCATGATCCTCCAAATTAAGGAAAAAAACAAATTATAAGAAAAAAAAAAAAAAGTAAAGTAAAGTTTTAATTTTAGTCATTTGGCCCTTAAAAAAAATATTTGGCCTTTTTAGATTTTTTGACCATATCCAATAAAAAATTTTGGCCTTATTCTTACCTTTTTTGGGACCATACATGTATTAAGTTTTTTTTTCTTTTCTTTTCTTTTTTCTTTTACTTTTTTAGCCCTTACTTTCGAATGCTCACTTTTTTTGGCCGGGGTAGTCTTTAGTTCATAAAAAACAATCAAAATATTTGTTTTTAGTGAAAAATTCTAAATAACCGGAAAAAAAAAAATTTGGATGGCCCCCTCCCATAAAATTTTATGGCTCCATCTGTCTAAGACGAAGCAGTTAGCAATTTTAAGAGTAAAAAAAAGCGGTTGAAAACTGCTATCCGCCTACCCTTATATATAGAGGTGTCAACCCGGTCTGATTTCTTGGTTTTTAGCCAAAACCGAGAACCAGAATCGGAGTACCCCGATTCTTGGTTTTTGGCAACTTGAACCAAGAACCGGGTCCCAGTTACTGTCCAATCCGGTTTGTACCCGATCCAGTAACCGGTTTTTTAAGAAAATTGTTTTTTTTTTTTAACTGGTTTAATATATATAATATTAAAATATATATATTCACCTTGTTCCAGTCCCTGTTTCTGGCAACAGGGACTGGAACAGGGGTCCTCGGTTTTTGGTTTTTTGCAACCGGAACCGGAACCGGCTTCCCGATTTTCCGGTTCCAGTTCCCCGATAATTTTTGATACCCCTACTTATATATAATAATATAAATATATATTTTATATTTTATATTATAAATATAACATTAAAACAACGTTGTTTTGGTGTTAAACACAAAAATGGTATCATTTAAATACGAATAGAGTTTCATCATATTCATTATTTTTTGGAACACTTTGACCCAAAACTATTTAAAATAAGACTAAAAAATAGGCACAATAAAGGCCCAAAATACCTCAAAACACCCCTTATTTAAAAAATTAAAAAAAAAGGGTTATAAAACCGCCGGTTATTGATTTGAATAACCGCTAACCATCGATTATAAAATAACCACTAACTGCCTAAATGGAGCGGTTTCGGTTAGCAATTTTAGCCAATAACTGCTAACTGCAACCGCTTGTACACACCTACTAACAGATTTGAGATTAAGATTAAGGTCGTTTAAGATTTGAAAAAATAACGTCATTTTTAAAAAGTGTTGTTTATATTTTTATTTTGATATGTCCGCACCAGAGATATTGGAATTTGATTCAAACCCCAGACTGGAAAAATTGGTGTTCATCTACTTATGTGAAAAATTGTAGAATTGTCCTCAGGATGAACAATTGCCAGAACTATGATATGGATTGGAGCAGTATGAACATGAGTGTGACGCCCCACCCGATGGGAATATCAATTAACTAATAATTGACCCCACGGCTCGCCATCCCAGCCATGTCCCTCCAGGACAAGACTTCCGGAAAATCACATTCCTCGTTGTAACGAGAAAACTGCAGCGGAAGACTTTACCAAGACTATGGGATTAAGAGACAGTAATCAAAACATCACACAGCAATACTAGAGATAAAATACTACATCATCAATATCATAAATAGTCACCAGATGTACTGGTCATCAAACCATCAACAGGAAAATAGATACATTCCCAAAATAAATAACTGTCAACGTAGTTCACAAAAGATCAACAGATCAAAGCCTAGACTTAAGCTTCAACAGAGCTAGCGAAATCAAAATCTCTATCATGTCTGTACGGGCAGATCCTCTATCTTTCCACATCGTCCTAAGCCAAACGGGATCCATATCCTCAAAGATCACTCGTATCAGGTCCTGAGCAATCACCCAATGTAACGCCTCGAGAATTAATTAACTGGTAATTAATTCAACGGTTCGTCTCACAGCCTTGTTCCACTCCGAACAAGACCTCCAGGACCTCTACTCCTAAAAAACAAAGGATATTAAGCAACGGAAGTAACAAAGTACTATAAACATTAATCAGTATAACCAGAGAGTCTAACCAAAGATCATCAAAGCAGCGGAAATCATACTATAACATCAGTACAAGAGATTTATGCTAAACCCTAATATGCAAGCAAGCATGCATCAAGTCCTAATGTCTACAACATAAATCAAAAGTACTAGTTACCATGAGTACCCGCTTAAGCTTGCAATAAGTCCTCAAGCATCTCCTGGATCGAATCCTCCAAAATAACAGGATGTTTCACGGTATCCACTATCTAGAACAGCATAATCGTACATATGGAGAAAAAATGGAAATAATACAAGGGTAAGTCCGACGACTTAGTGAGTAGAAATCCACAGGACGTACCCGTCATTAATTTGTGAATTCTTTTATTTATAAAACACATGCAACATTATGAGATAACAGTTATCATGCCGGTGATATATATATAATATAATATATGCTTATAATCATGAGTAACAGTAATAGTTCAACAATATGGTCTACCCGAGATGTTACCCCTTCTCAGTAGAGTTGACGTTGTCCCGAGGGACCTGTAGTACAATATCAGTGCCCCAGCCATTGCACGAAACATACTGTACGTAACACTAGCGACACGAGCGAGTCCAACCTCGGGTGGCCCATACCGCTAATGACGTCCGTCCTATAGTGACTATCCATTGGGAATGGCTACATCATTGGTTACGAGTCATTGGATCCAAAGCCCCCACACACGCACACATTGACCATAAAGTTAACCTGTATAGTAAGCCTATGGCCATTATACCACACGTACCAGTATACCATGTCATACGATGCAATTAGTCTTATCAGTCTTTTACATGCACAATTTTACAAGTCTCATTATTATCTTGTTAACATACACACGTTTTCACAAAAGAGAGTTACCAGTAGTTCCAAAATGTATTTCGTGAAAGTTGCAAAATATGCATGTTTGACATTTATATAAAATACGTGCAATGCAGGAAAAGTAAAAACAAAGCATCCATGTGAGTTTGTACTCACCCGGGCGGTAAAGCTCCTCCATGTAATTCCCTTGAGGCTCCATAATCTCGAATACTGATAAAAGACTTATCATCAGTTCTATTTCTACTAAAACAACTCTACAATAAGGAAACAAGAGCTATGAGACGGCTGGTGAAAATAAGGTTTTCCCTATCACACATTGACCGTACGTCCGGGCTTGGGTCTGTAGTCCATTGTGACACGAAGGGCCGTACGTCTGGTCACGAGACCGTACGTCCGCTTCGACGTCTTTTTGGGAGAACCTAATTTTCTCTCCACTGTCCGCCTATTCTCCGACTCCTAAGGGCAATAAAGGCTATTTAAGACCTCCTAACTCAGATCGAAACCTCCATACAAAGTAACAACGCTAAGCTAACGTAAAGTTAGCTCAAGCAAGATTAAAGCATAACTAAGCTAACAACTACAACTAGCTACAAATCGAGCAGTATAACGACGTATTAAAAAGCTAAGGAAACTGAGCATTACCTCCTTGAAGCAAAACCTCAAGAGTTCCTCCTCCAGCAGCACCGAAACACTTACGAAACCTCACAAACACTCACAAGACGGTCAACAAGCAGCCTAGGAGCGAAGATAGGGGTTGAGGGGCAGATTTGGTGTGAAATGGGCGAGGGGGTGAACGGGTATTTATAGGGCCAAAAAGTAGTGGACGTCTGGCCAAAGTGGCGTACATCCAGTACTATTATACTGCGGTCCAAAGGCTGTCTCATACGTCTAGGTATTACCCGAAGGGTATTCCAAAAAGTAGCGTACGTTCGGTACTTTTGGGCATATGTCCGTGTACTATTCACAGAGTACGGCGTACTATATGTCAGCGTATGTCAGGTGATCCCCCAGCGTACGTCCACCAAAAAGTAGCGTACGTCCACAGAAATAGACAAGAGCGTACGTCCGCACTAAAGACAAGACCATACGTCCGCCTGAAAGTAGAGTACGTCCAGTCCAAAAGTTCAATTCTCCAAAATGCCCTTCTAGCATGTCCTAGTGACCTAAAGTCTAAATTAACCCTTTAACTAAGCTACTTATGCTTAGTTAAATATTTGGGTCACTACACCTAAGTAGTCTCCGACAGCATCTTCGTCTAATGTAGCTAAACCGTGCAATTATTCGTAATGATGGGGAAAGACATAAATAAAAAGGGGGTAAGTCTAAGACTCAGCGACTTTTAACACAGATAATACCCATACCAATTTTAGTAATGAAATTATATGTTTAATAAGCAAAAGCAATTTCATCATGACAACTTATTTATGCATGATATATGTATAGTAATGATATATGCATACGATGTAAACAATAGTCATAGTTCAACAGTATGGTCTACCCGAGATATTACTCATTCTCAGCAGGGTTGATGCTGTCCCGAGAGACCTATAATACAATGACAATGCCACAGCCATTGCATAACATACCGTACGTAACAGTAGTGGCACGATCGAGTCCGACCCCGAGTGGCCCACACCAACTAATGACGTCCGTCCTATAATGACTGAACCATTGGGAATGGTTGCATCAAGATCACGAAACCAATGAATCCAAAGCCTCGTATAACACACATATTTGACCATAAAGCTAACCTGTATAGTAAGCCAATGGCCAATACTACCGCACGTACCGGTGTACCATGTCATACGATGCAATTATCTTGTCTGTATTTTACATACATGTCATTTTACAAGTCTCACTTGGTTAACATGTTCAGCACAAAGTTTTTCTCAAAATGACAGAGTTGTAAAATATGCATATTTTGGTTAACATGTTCAGCACAACATTTTTCTCAAAATGACAGAGTTCATGTGCAATAAGTACAAACCGTGAGAGTTGTAAAATATACATGTTTTCTCGATACACAAAATAGATGTGCAGTGCATGAAAAATAGCAATGAGCATTATGTGAGTTAAAACTCACCTGGATCGATAAGCGTCTCCGAAAACTCTAAAAGATCCGGGTTCTCCAAATCTGTGAAAAACCTTCTATTAGTCATAATTCCACTAAAACAACTCTAAAGTAAGGAAAACATGAGCTATGGGATAGTTGGTGAAAATAGAGTTTCCCTATCACATACTGACCGTACTTCCGGGCTCGGGGCNTACCTGTGTACCATGTCATACGATGCAATTATCTTGTCTGTATTTTACATACATGTCATTTTACAAGTCTCACTTGGTTAACATGTTCAGCACAAAGTTTTTCTCAAAATGACAGAGTTGTAAAATATGCATATTTTGGTTAACATGTTCAGCACAACATTTTTCTCAAAATGACAGAGTTCATGTGCAATAAGTACAAACCGTGAGAGTTGTAAAATATACATGTTTTCTCGATACACAAAATAGATGTGCAGTGCATGAAAAATAGCAATGAGCATTATGTGAGTTAAAACTCACCTAGATCGATAAGCGTCTCCGAAAACTCTAAAAGATCCGGGTTCTCCAAATCTGTGAAAAACCTTCTATTAGTCATAATTTCACTAAAACAACTCTAAAGTAAGGAAAACATGAGCTATGGGATAGTTGGTGAAAATAGAGTTTTCCTATCACATACTGACCGTACGTCCGGGCTCGGGGCCGTACATCCACCGTGTCACAACGGGCCGTACGTCCGACACAACACTGTACGTCCGCTATGTGAGTTCTCAGGGAGAACCTCATTTTCTCTCCACTGTCCACCTATTCTCCTACTCCTAGAGTTATTAGGAACACCCTAAAGCTTTCTAGTCTAGTTTGCAACCTCCATACAACGTAACAACGCTAAGCTAAGGAAAACGCTAACCCAAACGGGTTTTAAAGTGTAACTAAGCTAACAACTATAACTAAACATAAAACGAGCAACATAATGACGTAATTAAAAGCTAAGGATCGAACGTTACCTCCTTGAAACAAAACCACAAGAGTTTCACCTCACGAATGTTTTGAAACTCGTAAACGCCTCACACACATGCTCACAACAGACTCAAAACACTTTGGAAACACTCTGGCAGCCTGGGGGTGTATGAAGTTTGTGCAAAACATGAAGGGAGTTGGGTGGTACTTATAGGCCCAGAAAAGCAGCGGACGTCCGGTGGTTCTTACCCAGTGGTTCCATGGCTGCCTCGTACGTCTAGGTATTAACCAGAAGGTATTCAAAAAGTAGCGTACATCCGATGGTCCCACGTACGTCCACTTGTACGGTTTGCAGAGCGTACGCCCGGTGGTCCCCCACTGTACGTCCGCACTACAGACAATAGCGTACATCTGCCAAACCTAGCTTACGTCTGCCCAAAAGTCCAAATTACCCCGCTAGTATCCTTAGTGACCCAAAGCCCAAATTAATTCCCCCAACTAAGCTACTTATGCCTAGTTAATGATTTGGGCTACTACAATGAGTATTATGAATTAGAGTGGTTACTCTAGTCTAGGGTGTAGAAACTGAAATTTGATTCAAACCCGGCCTAGAAAAATTGGTGTTCGTCTACTCATGTGAAAAATTGTAAAATTGTCCCCAGGATGAACAATTGTCAGAACTATGATATGGATTGGAACAATATAGACATGGTCCATATGGGTGAAAATTTTGAAGGTAGTTGGTAGGTCTTGGCATCCTACCATTATGAGAAGCATAAAAATTACGAAATAGAAAATTCATGCTTCACCCTCACAATTTAGCATGTCCCACAAAAAAAGTAATCGAAATTTTTTTGTTTTGAAAATAAAATGAACAAAAACACCAAAAATTAAAAACAAAAACTCACAAAACGGACCAAACATAAGTTTGGCAAAATTTCAGGTATTGGTCCGTTTTATTGCAGTCTACGGAAGTACGCTCAAGCGCAGGTGAGGTGTGATCGAGCGCAGATGCGCTGATCCGTTAGTGGTGCTACCTGCTTCGTGTGTGCGCTTAAGCTTGTGCTTGAGTTGGTCGAGGATAGGTGAGCTGGATGCTATGATGATGTTGCTTGCTGCGTGAGTGCGTAGGTTGTGCACTCACACGTGCTGCCGAAGGATCGAGCGCAGGTGCGCAGAATCCTTGCTGCGATACGCTCGAGCACAGTTGAGGTGCGATCGAGTGTATTGGCAGGGACTGGTTTCTCCAAACTGCAGAAAAAGAAAAACAACAACCAAACTCTTTTTTTTGTTTTTGTTTTTGTTTTTTTAGATCAACACATAAACAAATCAATTTTCACAAAAACAAACAATTCCCCGGCAACGGCGCCAAAAACTTGTTGTGAGTTTTAAATTATTCGCAAGCGCACGAGTCGTATGCAATATAGTATGTGCAAGTGCGATGTCAAATCCACAGGGATTTGTGTTGTGAAAATAAATTTCTATCTAAACTAATCCTATCTTAACTTAGTTTTGAATTGTGTCGTGCAATGGTAAATTAAACAACAAAACTGAAAATAAACAAATGATAAAAGCACTAAGATTTTCATAATCCACCTCACCAAATTAAAGCATACATTCTCATGTTTTAATTCATACATCTGACAAACAGTTAAATCCTATGCATGTTCTATTGTTCCTATTGAAAGATTCAATGAATCCATCCATATAACAAAAGACAATGTATATCCAATTTACTTCAAAAGATCCAATGTATCCATGCTTTGTACAAAAGACAATGGATATCCAAAGTAAATCAAAAGATGTAATGTATCCGTTAGATGAAACACAATGAATATCCAACTTCAGCACAATCAAACACAATTTTGTTACATAATTGAATTGAAACGAACAAACATTACATTAAGGTCTGAATTGTACGAACAAAACATAAAAACAAAAAACTAATCAATGGCGAGGCTTCATATTCAACCTCAGTTGAAGAATTAGCCTCTTATGAGAAAAGGAATCATAAAGAAACTAATTAAATTCATTAAAATCAAAGTACTTATAAAATAATTGGAGTTCAGCGCTCCAAAAACTCAGAAAAACATGAAAACGACCAAGAACGGCGCCCCTGGCGCGCCTCCGTACGTTTACAATGACAAAATATGATATTTATAAGCTGATTTTAGGATTTCAGCGTTGCTAAGTTGGCCGAGTGCACTCGATCACACTCTAGGTGCACTCGATCACACTCGAGGTGCGCTCGATCGCACTTGAGGTGCACTCGATCGCACTTGAGCATGCACTTTCCACTTTTGATGGGCACGAGTGCGCTCGATCGCACTATATGTGCGCTTGAGTGCACTACCTTCAAAATTAGCCACCACTTATGAAATATGACTTTGTAGATCTTTGAGTTAGCTTTCCAATGATACCAAGATCGCTTCAATCCGAGCTCTACAACTCTAGATATGGCCTTTTTAGTGTGACTCGTTGGGTGCAAATCATCTCTCAATCAAAATTTGCTGCTAGAGGTGAAATTTAAAACCGCCTAACCGCATCCGCTAACCGCTATCTGCATTAACCGCTAACCGCTTTGAAAGCGGTTAGTAAAAATCGCTAACCGCCTAGGCGGTTAGCGGTTAGTGGATTTTGAAAAACCGTCTAACCGCTAACCGCCTTTTTTAAAAATATAATATATATTTATATTATATATATATTTCATATAATAAATAACAATAAGTTATTGTAGCCTAGTGGTTATTGTGTGCCTATTTTACTTAGGAGTCCCGATTTTAATTTCCCCCACCTTCGACTTTTGTTTGGGTTTTATATTTTTATTATTTATATAATATAGAAGTGCAAAACGACGTAGTTTTGCACTTCTATATATTCATTTCTTCTTAATCCAAAACGATAATTTTATTGTAATTTTATTCGTATGTTATATGTTGTAGAAGGTGACCAACAAGATTTTGGTATAAAGGTCCAACATATAATGCTCACTTTAAACCAACAATTTTTAATGCTAAAATGGCCATGAAAGATGAAAAAAAATGTTTAAAGTGAGCAAAACAAGGGTTTAAAGTGAGCCCAAAACCGGCAAAAAAAAAAAACCCAATAAAAAGCCCAACAAAAAACGGTTAGTAGAAAAGCGGTTAACTGCATCCGGTTAACCGCTAACCGGACGGTTAACCACCTAGGCGGTTAACCTCTAGCGGTTAGCGAATGCGGTTAGTAGATTCTACTAACCGCCTAGGCGGTTAGCGGTTTTAGCCACTAACCGCAACCGCTATTTCACCCATATTTACTGCTAATGCTCCCTGAAGTGTCTTAAGCCCTAGAATTATTGGAATGAATTGCAATTTTCACCTTAAAGCTACATTTTTATCTTAACAACCTGTAAGTCACTAAAACACCAAAACTAACCAAAACATCATAAAATAATAAAGCTAAAGACTTAGCAAATGTAAATTAAGAGGCCTAAATATACAATATTTGGCACTCAACACAAGCCAATTTTCAAGGGTGAGTTCTACCCAAACTTGGCTCTGATACCAACTTGGTATCAAAGCCAAGCTGCGACATGACATACCAAAGGATAGAACGAGTAGAAATGGAATTGAGCAGTGTAGAGGAATGTCTAACCAAACGCATGAAGGAGATGATGGTTGCCCTGTCAATCCAGATTCAACAATCTCGTGCAGAATATCAATCCGGTAATGCCAGTTCATTAAAGAACAAATCAATAGCAGACTAGAATACTCGACTAAATTCTAGTTTAGTTTTCCCAAATATTGACCAAACTAGATTTTTCTCAGTATAATAGATCTGAAGACCCAACTAGTTGGGTATGTTGAGCAGAACAATTCTTCGAATTCCAACATAAGGAAGAAGAGGAAAAGATGTTGTTGGCAACTTATCATCTTAAAGGCAAAGCACGATTGTGGTGTGAGCTCTTTAAAGAGAGCACAAAGTTTGTGACGTGGAAGACAATGAAAACAAGATTGCTCTCACTGTGGGAAGCCAAATCATAGTGTTGCATGCTCGATAAGAAAAGATGTTGTTGGTAGCTTATCATCTTAAAGGCAAAGAACGATTGTGGTACTAGCTCTTTAAGGAGAGCACATAGTTTGTGACGTGGGAGATAATGAAAACAGGATTGCATGCCAGGTATGGACCTACGCAATACAACAACTTCTTTGGAGATTTGATGAAGCTATGACAAACCGGAACTATCTATGATTATCAAGGACATTATGAGCTATTGTTAAGTCAGGCTGGCCACCTCTCAGTGGCCCAGCAAATTGGTGGCTTTATTCATGGTTTAAAAGACACAATACGACTAGAAGTGAAAGCCTCCAGACCACGCTCATTGTTGCGGTAGGATTGCATGGCTATTTGAGGCATGCGTGCAAGCTCACCGACGAATGCAAAATTTCACTAACGGAAGGAGATCTTCGGGAAGCTCAAATTTTCACCCTTACCTTTAGCAAATCTATTAAGGACTCGCTCACCGACGATAAAAAAATTGAGCCTAGAGGAACTAAGCGACATGAGAACCCAGGAGCTTTGCTTCAACTGTGACGACAAATTTTCATGGGGCCATACATGGAAGAAATTTTTCTCGATAGAAGGAGTGTATGAAGAAAAGGAGGAACCACTTGAGGAGAATGGTCCCAAGGAGTAGTGGTATGAAGATGAAGCTGATATCCTAAAAATTTCACTCCACGCAATATTTGGTATTCAGTCCTCACAAATCGTGAGGATCAAAGGTACCTTCAACAGGAACCGTGTAATTTTGCTGGTAGACACGTGTAGCACACATAACTTCTTGAGTGTGGAGTTGGCAACTTGCTTGGGTCTAGAATCAGACAAGGATGCTGATTTTGAGGTGTTGGTGGCTAATGGTGAAAAGCTTCTTGGTCGTACCAAAAATAATACTCGCCAATTACATGAATCATTTTGTAATAAAGTGGTTGTGCAAGTGCAAGTGTCGAACCTACAAAGAATCGTGTTTGTGATAATTAATTCTATGCCTAAACTAATTCTATCTTAACCTAGTCCCAAAAATCAAACAAGTAGCATGCATTAAATAAAAACTAAATTAAATGCTTAATTCTAAGCGCTAACACTTTGTTCATACTTCCATCTATCGATAAAGCACATATGCATATCCTATTTTTGCTTCAAAATCTTGTCTAACTAATCGATCCATACATTGTTTAAAAAGTCACAATAGATATTTGTCCGAAGACAAATCATCCGATGTACCTCCGGTTGCAATGAGTGTTGACGTTTAACGATTTGTAAACAACAATCAACACACTTTTGTCACTAAAATGTATTGAAACGAATAAACATAAAATTAAACGACAAAATAAGCAATAAACTAAGCATAACGACATGAAGATAAAATAATGGTGAGACTTTATCTTCAACCTTAGTTGAAGATTTAGCCTCTCATAGGAACAAGAGACTAATTAAAAGCAAAATAAAAATTTAAATAAATAAATGACAATTTAGGAGGGCTACACAGTGAAAAACAGAGGGTTTGAGACCCTAGAGGCGCCTCCCAAACATGAGAAATACGAAATACATGAAGGTCCTATTTATAGACAAAATTAAGTGTGTTGCCAGGTTAGGGGTGCGCTCGATCGCAGGCAGTGCACTCGAGCTCAGTCTCGCATGCGTTCAATCGTCTAACGTACGTTCGACCGCAAATCCGTGTACGTTCGATCGTGTGCGTTGCGTTCGATCGCACGGTGTGCGATCGATCGCACGTAACTGCTCCAAAATCCCATGGCGCAAGTGTTGAAGGGATGGAGGCTAGGGTCGGCTAGGGCAATGCGGGGATTACGGCTGACATGGCTTACGCTCGATCGTGGCTCATGCGTTCGATCGCAGTGCGCTCGATCGCACCAAGTGCGCTCGAGCGCACTGGCAGGGGCCAAGATTCCAACCTTGCTTAATTTCTCCCCTTTGAACCATAATTTGCATCAAGGACCTACAACATACTAAAACAACACAAAACATTACATATTAACAAAACTAAGAGCCTAACAAACATAAGTTAACGGGGGTCCAATATACAATATTTGGCATTGATCACTTCTCAGCAAGGGAAAGTGCTCGAGGGTGTAGGTTTGACTCTAAAATACTTTGTTCATAATTGAATTTTATCTCCTTAATTTGAGTGGATATGATGCAGTACTTGGTGCCCAATGGCTAAGAACTCTCAGTCCTATTCTTTGGAATTTCTTTCAACTCCACATGAGCTTCCAATGGCAAGGCAGTAGAGTAACCTTGGTGGGGTTGGCTTCACCACAACACAAATTGTTGGATGCTCTCAAAATGGAGAAGCAACTACGTAAACATCACAAAGGAGTGTTTTTACAGGTGTTTTCAATACACCTAGGAGAGGAACAACGCTACCAAAACATAGAAGAATCAGAATTGTTGTAGTTATTAAATGACTTTTAAAAGGTGTTTGATGAACCACATGGTTTACCGCCTGTTTGGAGGTAGGACCACCAAATTCCAAATATTGAGAGCATAAGACCCATTGTGACGTCCCACATCGCCTGGGTATGGAGATGTGCATGTGCTTATATGTTTCACCTTTGATGACAACAACGCGTTTTAAAGCCGTGATAGTCATGATCCCATTAGAACTCTGCAGTTAAGCGTGCTTCTGTGAGAGTAGTATCAGAATGGGTGACCCCCCTGGGAAGTCTGGTTTGGGGAGCCAAAAGTGAACAATATTGTGTGTCATTGGGGTGAACAATATTGTGTGTCATTGGGGTGGGATGTTACAAATGGTATCAGAACCATTGCCCAGCCTGAGATGTGGGGATCGTGCACAAGCCCATGAAGGTCGCTAGCGGACGCTCACTGGGATGGATGCCAAGAATGGGCTAATCCCATGAGGTCGCCAGCGGGGACGCTGGGTCCTAAGATGAGGTGATTGTGACGTCCCACATCGCCTGGGTATGGAGATGGGGATGTGCTTATATGTATACTAATGCAGATCAGAAGATAGTTCAGAGCTCCTCTGTGACTGTGAACGATCACACCAAGCCAGCGAACGATCGCACCAAGTCAGCGAACGATCGCAGAACTTGTGCCAAAACGTCCAAACCTTATGTGGAAGCGACTGATGAAGGGAGATCGACTGCCTGATCGTTTGCCCATCTGCGAACGATCGCTCTTGTCCCTGCGATCGATCGCACACGGGACATCTATGTTAATTTCTGCATTTAAGTTATTAATTAGGACTATATTTCCTTGTTTTAAGTGTTTATTAAGTTTAAGGAGTCTTTATTTCGTAGTTTTATCAGGTTTAGGGTTATGAAGGTTATTTATGTAATCTTTTTAATAGGTTTAGGGTTTGTGGCTATAAATATATGCTTATAGCCTCTAAACAATTCAGTTGTTATTTGATTATTGATTTTATTAACGAGAATTACTCAGAGTTGAGTTTATTCCCTCTTTTCCTTCAAAATGCTAGAAAGTATCTAGATTTTCGAGAAGAATTCTTAGATCATTGATAGAATCAAGATTTAAAATTATCTATCCCCTGCGTATTTTTTGTTCTTCGCCGCAGCCCACTAAGTCGCGCTGCATCAGTTGGTATCAAATCTCAGGTTACTTTCCATGAATGGGGAGGAGCAACCGCTTTGCAAAGATGGATGAGGTGTACGTGCACACGGAGACATCACGTAAGGAGCAACCGGCAATTCGTTTGTGGCACATGAGTGGTGGGTCGGACAATTGTCGTCGCCAACCAAGACCACGATTCGCGGGGGCGGAAGGCAAACTTATCGCTGAACATTGGCAACACAAGGAGGATCAATTCCGGGCTATGAGGGATCAGATTGAAGACCTTACTACCCAATTATCCAACTTGCGTGGCCACAAAGGGAGTGGATCTAGGAACCTGTGTACAGAGCACCGAACGCAGGGATGTCAGCACATTGCGCAAGCTCCTACAAATTAGCGGGTGAGTAGATTCAAACTCAACATTCCAGAATTCCACGGGAAATTCCAACCTAAAGAATTTTTAGATTGGGTGTTGGTTGTTGAAGAGGTTTTTGAGTTCAACGGAGTGCCCAGTGAACGACAAGTCTCTTTGGTGGTACACACATTCCGGAAAAAAGTTGCTGTGTGGTGGCAACAACTGAAGCAAAATCGAGTGTGGAAAGGCAAATTGAAGATCAATAGTTGGGAACACCTATTGAAAAAGATGTGAGCCGCTTTCTTGCCCCATAATTATACCATGGAGCAACAGCCACAAAATTGGAGACAAGGGTCTACGGTTGTGATGAAGAAAACTAAAAATTTGTACAAAAAAAAAGGTGTTTAGGGAAACATGGGGTAAGGCGAAGAGTCCAAGACAGGCCACTTGGACCCCTACTTGCCGACCACAAATCCATAAACTGAATCCATATTATGTGGAGGAGGAAGTAGAATTTGTGGATGAAGAGTTTCAAGAATCCTACTTCATTGATGAAGAGTTCAAGCATAAGTTGTTGAAGATGAAGATCTGTCACAAGAACTTGTAGATTGGGATACCCCACCAGTCTATGATGATGACGTCAATGAAGAAGAGCCAATTGAGGAACCTTTGGCATCCGACTTAGAGGAAGAGTTCGAAGAATATGGGTTGCATCCTATATTTAGCGGCCTCTACCCCGATGAAGATGGCCAATTGGGAGATGAAGAGCCCACAGATGGCATCGTCGATGAAGAGTACCCAATGGAAGATGGAGAGCCCACGGATGACATCACCGATTGTGAAGAAGATGACATCGCCGATTATAAAGAGGTTGAGTATGTTGATTTCCTTGGTGTTGAAGATATTTTAAATTCTCCTAATGATGTTGATGAATTTTATACGGATGAGGAGAATTATATGTTCATAAGGGAAGTAACAGCTGATCCGTTCATGAGCATTTTTATGGCACGTGAGAGAGAAAAGGAACAAGAAAAATATGGCAAGTCCGAAGAATTAACAAGTGGTGTGTGGGGCGTTCAAGACAGACATCAAGGTATTCCGATGATGAAAAGCGTCACACTTATTTTGGGGTGTTGCCTTGTTTTAATCTTGAGGAAAGACGATTGGAATGAGTTGACCGGACATCCGAAAGACTGTGGAAAAGACTGGCCGAATTCGAGGATGAATTCTCTCCAACCTGGGGAGGATGATGCAGATCAGAAGATAGTTCAGAGCTCCTCTGTGACTGCGAACGATCACACCAAGCCAGTGAACGATCGCAAAACTTGTGCCAAAACGTCCAAACCTTCTGTGGAAGCGACTGATGAAGGGAGATCGACCGCCTGATCGTTCGCCCATTTGTGAACGATCGCTCTTGTCCCTGCGATCGATCGCACACAGGACATCTATGTTAATTTCTACATTTAAGTTATTAATTAGGACTATATTTCCTTGTTTTAAGTGTTTATTAAGTTTAGTGAGTCTTTATTTCGTAGTTTTATCAGGTTTAGGGTTATGAGAGTTATTTATGTAATCTTTTTAATAGGTTTAAGGTTTGTGGCTATAAATATATGCTTATAGCCTCCAAACAATTCAGTTATTATGATTATTGATTTTATTAATGAGAATTACTCAGAGTTGAGTTTATTCCCTCTTTTCCTTCAAAATGCTAGAGAGTATCTAGATTTTCGAGAAGAATTATTAGATCATTGATATAATCAAGATTTAGAATTATCTATCCGCTGCGTATTTGTTGTTCTTCGCTGCAGCCCACTAAGTCGCGTTGCATCATATACTTACACCTTTAATGACAACAATACGTTTTAAAGCCGTGATGGTCATGATCCCATCAGAACTCTGCAGTTAAGTGTGCTTCTGCGAGAGTAGCACTAGGATGGGTGACCCCCTGGGAAGTTTGGTTTGGGGGAGCCAAAAGTGGACAATATTGTGTGTCATTGGGGTGGGATGTTACACCCATGCATGTTCATCCCTATAAATATTCCCACTAACAAAAGACCGAGATTGAAAAATTGTGGTGGGCTTGCTCAAGAATGGGGTCATACGAGCCAACACTAGCTGTTGTGCCAAATACCCACATAAATTAATAGGCAAATGCTTGGTATGTTTTACTTGTAAGTGCACAAGATCAAACGATAGTATATTTAGACAAATACGAGGTCATTCCTATAAGAATTAATGATTTTGTTTAGAGTTGATTTTCCAAATTAAAATAATAGAATTGTCAAAATTTTGAAAAGATTAAAAGAAATAATAAAGAAAGAGTTAGAGTTTTGATATCTACCATTAATCAAATTAATTAAGATAATAATATGTCATTGTCACAATCATACTGGTATATTTAATGCTCGTCAACCTAAGGGCATGATATCTACTCTTAAGCTATTGATCTCCCTAAGCAATGAATTAGGCATGATATCTACTCTAATTCTTTTCTTCCCTAAAGGATTTAGCATGGTATCTACTAAGTTGTTCTTAAGTGAAGCATAATTCTATGGAAATCGACATACATATGAAGCCCAGGGCATGGTATATACTCCCAGTTTTCCATGTTGATTAAGCCAAAAACCCGTGATGAGGTTCTTTTGTCACTTTATTAAGCCCAAGATTCGGTCATCCAAATTGACTCAATTAACAAATCCATACCATATGCTTATGAAGAATTCAATCACATAAACAATAATCAATTAAAATATACCAAAATATGTTTGAAACAAAGGCACTAGCATTGAAATCCTAGAAAGACATAATTAGGGATTTAATCTAGCCCCTAACAAAGAGTTTAGTTAAACATAATTAAACTAAAGCTAAAAAGAAAAGGGAAAGAAGAAACCGAAAACTCTTCTTGAAGTAGCCTCCAATTTCTCTCTCTAGGATTCTCTATTCTGTGAAGCTTAGAGATCTATTTATAGGCTTAGAAAAATCCTAGAGGCTCTAGAAAACCTAATCAAATTGGAAGACAGACCCCTAGTCCAATTAGGGTTTGGAAAACTTAATTTTAAGTGTCTTTTCGCATTTGGGCTGCCCAAGTGCGCTTGATCGCACTACCTTGCTCTCGATTGTAGCTTGCACTCGATCATTCCTCTTCTGTGCTCAAGCACTGATGCGCTCAAGCCTAGGTGTGGTGTGCTCAATCCAAGCTCCAGTTTTTCCCAAAATTGGTCTTTTATGCTCGAAACTCCTAGAAACACTTCATTTTCCTTCAAACACCTAAGAATTGACAAAAACACAAAAAGGAAATAAAACAACACAAAATAGCATGACTGAGAGATTAACATACGTAAATTAAGATATTTTAGCACTAATCACTGGCCCGTAATCTTCACCGGTGTTGCTAGTTAAGAAACTTGATAGCTCTTTGTGTTTATGTGTGGATTATCGGGCTCTTAACAAAATTACTATCAAGGATAAATTCCCTATCTCGGTGATAGATGAATTGTTGGACAAATTGCATGGAGCTCAGTATTTCTCCAAATTGGATTTACGCTCCGGCTACCATCAAATTTGAATTCAAGAAAAAGATGTGGAAAAGACTACCTTTCGCACCCACCATGGACATTTCAAATTTTGGTTATGCCCTTTGGCCTCACAAATGCCCCATCCACCTTTCAATCCTTGATGAATGAAATCTTCTATGAAGTCATGAGTAAGTTTGTTCTTGTTTTCTTGGATGACATGTTAATCTACAGTAAGTCATGGGCGGAACATTCAGGTCATTTATCCACTGCTTTTGATATTTTACGGGCTAATCAATTGTATGTATGAAGGGGAAAATGCAGCTTTGGCCAACAATTAAATTATTTAGGCCATATAATTGGGCGTGAAGGGGTGGTTGTTGATCAAGATAAAGTCAAAGCTATGTTAGGGTGGCCCAAACCAACCACATTGAAGGCATTCTGTGGGTTTCTTGGACTAACCAGATATTATCAAACATTCGTGCAAAACTATGGTGTCATTGCTCGATCCCTAACTCAGCTCAAGAAAGAGGCCTTTAAATGGAATAATGAGGTGGAGCAAGCTTTTGATCATCTCAAGCACGCCATGACTCAAGTCCCCGTACTTGCATTACCTGATTTTTCTAAAAAAAAATTTGTCTTTAAATGTGATGCTTCGAGAGTGGGTCTTGGAGCCATCTTAGTTGAAGAGCAACAACCTATTGCATTCTTTAGCTAAGCTCTTCAAGGGTGGAATTTGAACCTTTCAACCTATGAGAAGGAGATGTTGGCTTTGGTGGCATCCATAAAAAATGACGATCATACTTATTAGGGTAACAATTTTATGGTGTGAACTGATCACCATAGCCTCAAATATTTATAGGATCAAACGATTGTCATGGAGGCATAGCAAAAATGGCTCGTCAAGCTTGTGGGCTATGATTTCATTATTGAATATAAAATGGGGCTTGAAATTTCGGCAACAGATGCCTTGTCTCAATAGATGGAGGGAACTCTTATGGCTCTTTCACAAACCGTACCTCAATGGGTTGAACTCATTCAACATGAAGTCTAAACTGACCTAGCAATGCAAGAACTGCAAAAGAAAATTCAAGCTAGAGCAATGACAGGACCATGACACTTCCACGCAGGTCACATTTACTTCAAGAACCGGGTCTACCTCATTGCCACATCCTCTTTGACCCCAACTATTATTGCTAAGTTCCATAATGCTACACATGAGGGTTACCACAAAAGTCTCCAACGACTTAGGTCCGTTTTTTATTGGCCAGGTATGAATCAACAACTTAAGCCCTTTATAAAGAGTTGTGACACTTGTTAACGCCACAAAACAGATGCTGCCAAGCCAACAGGGTTGCTACAACCTTTGCCCATTCGTGAGCAAATTTAGTTCGACATTTCTATGGACTTCATCGATGGCCTTCCCAACTCTTATGGTAAGACTACAATCTATGTGGCCGTGGATAGACTCTCAAAATATGAGCACTTCATTCCGATCTAGCACCCATACACAACACCTCAAGTGGCCCAGACTTTCTTTGCAGAGGTTTTAGACTCCACAAAATTCCCACTTCAATAGTTTGTGATCGGGACCCTACTTTCACTAGCCTCTTTTGGCAAGAAATTTTCCAACTCAATGGTATGAAATTCAAGTTTAGCTCGGCATACCACCCTCAAGCAAATGGCCAAACAAAGGTGGTCAACCGCACCATTGAAATGTATTTGCGGTATTTTATGTCTTCCTACCCTAAACAGTGGGTTACATGGCTGCCTTGGGTCGAATTTTGCTACAACACCACCTTCCATTTGTCTACCAAGCATACCCTTTCGAAGTGGTTTATGGTAGGCCACCACAGTCACTTTTATCATATATACCAGGCACTACTCATACAGCTGCAGTCGAGGAAGTTTTGATTAGTCATGACAAGGTGCTAAGGGAGGTCAGGCAGGGACTAATGGGGGCCCAAAATTGAATGAAACAAGCATATGATAGGAACCACACGGATAAAGAATTCTCATCATGAATTGCACCATATCTCTCTAGCCCATGCTTTAAATAAATAAAACATTTAGCCCAATAAATATGAAAGCTTTTTTATGATTAAATAATCTCAGCTTGGTGATGGACCTAAAGGGAAAAATATTATTGGCTTAAATATGTTTGTAACCATGTCTCCCTCACATTTATTATGCAACAATATTTTAATCACAATTAATTACATTAAATAATTGTGACTGCACTCCAACAAATATTTTTTATTAAACAATTAATCACTTTAACTTACTTAATGTTGACTTATAATTCCTCCATGAAATATTCCGTAGCAAAATTAAGGGTAAGGATACTGCCACTTAATTCTCTACCTCTTTATCCTTGAGTCACTAATTTTACGTTATTCTCATACATGTGAAAAGCACATATATGCCAATGGGATATTTTTGGTATGCCAACCAAAATGCTCTGACCGGAGACTCTGAGAATAATAATCATAAAATCTATCTCAATGAGAAATTTTTTATCTCTTTGTTCACCGACAAAGGATTTTGGATTTCCTCTTGGAAAATGTTTTCCCACAATGTTTCATGTGATTACCCAATGTACTAAGGTTAGTTTAACCGATGATAGGTCTCACTCTTAGATATATCAAAGCAACCGACATGAAATATCTGAGTCCACAATTCCCCAGAATTTAGAATAAAAGTCTAAGTAGTATTTGATGAGTTTTTGTCTTTCCTTAATAGACAATATTTTTATAAAGGAAGACAACTCATTTGTCCGTTTAGTGCCTTAGTATATCAGCATACTACACATCAATCCCGAAGTCACCGCTTCGTTTGATCAAGGTAGATCACTAAGATTTAATATGTAATCTAAAAAAAAAAAAAAAAAGAGATTTGATATGTAATAGTCTTACTCAAAATGAAATGCTCAGTTCCATCTACCGACTGTGAATTTTATACATTTAAGGATACAAAGATTATGAACTAAGACCTTGTGTGATAACCACGTTACTCACACCCAATCCTAGGACCCTTCACATGCATAATAAGTATGATGAACTTGGTAATATGCATGTAAAAGACATTTTATATGATATATGCCAAAATCATTTAATTATTTGGAGTTTAAAAAAATAAGTGAAAAATATTGCACGGCATGTCGAATTTTACTTGTGATAAACAAGTGAAAATTGAAGTTGTGTTTATGGCTCTTCATAACTTCATTAGGAAGCATGCAATAAAGGATGTTGAGTTCTAACCAAATGATGATGCTGAGGATTTAATTACTACCTATTGAAAGTATAGGCGATGATGAATCACAAGATGAATCAAGCATATAACAATGAGTGACATACAATAAAAATTCTATAAATATTGAGCTTGATTGTATTGCCAATCTACTTATGACCCATTGATTTTATTTTATTTTATTTTATTTTTATGTGTTAAATACTTTGAAGTGTTGTGATGCTACTTTGACAAATTATATATTATTAATTTAATGATGTTTATTTTTTATTATTCCACATTCATGTTTCTTTATTTCTTTTTATTATTATAGTTTTGTATTTAAAGTTTATTTATAGCTTAGAACCTACGAAGGTTTTGATGTTTTGTTAAAAATAAGTACAAAAAGAAAAAGAAAGAAAGAAAATGATAGACATCACTTTTTATTACATATAGGTGCAAAAGAAAGAAAATGTTGATGTTTTGTTACATAAATCATTACAAAAAAAAATTAACATTGACCATTTTAATATAAAATGGTTGCCATAAAATGAAAAAAATAAATAAATAAACAAAAACATTTTACATGTCTTTTATTGTTATTTTTGCAACTAAATTAAAGTACTCTTTTTAGTTTTTCTACCAAATAATAACATTAAAAAAACATTTTTGACGAAAGCTGAGATGCTAATTCCAATCATATATTCATGCACACATGTACTTATGTATTTCCATTATGTTATAAATTTCATTTTGAAAAAGAAAAAAAAAAAAAATTGTTGCTATGATGTGAATGGTGTAGACATAAATTATGATAATCTATGTGTTCTCAGTAAGGGTGTAAATGAGTCGAGTTTAAGCGAGCTTCCCTTGTTTGGGCTCGGTTTATTTAAATTTTACTCGAGTTCGAGCCGAGCTTAAGGATGAGCAAAAAAATCGAGCTCAAGCTCGAGCTCACAATAAGTCGAGCCAAGCCAGTTTGCGAGTTGGCCCTTATATTTAATTTAATTTAATTTTTTATTATAAAGTTAAACTTCAAGTACTCTTAAACGGCTCAAGAAGCTAGATTGCATATGAGCATTTACTTAGTCTGGCTAGCCGAACATGGAGCTTGAGTCAATACAGCAAGACACTTAATTTCGAAAAGAGAGGATATGCATCATTTTATAAAATGATACACATTAGGGAAAAAAAAAAAATTCATTAATTTTTAATATTAATATGAATAATTATGTGAATAACTATCAATTCGAGCCTTATACGAGCTGCTCACGAGCTTAGCCGAGTTGAGCCGAACTTGCTTCATTTGATATTTGAGTCAGGATTTATGTTTACGAAACGCTTCATTTAATATTTGAGTCGAGTACGAGCCGAACTTATGCAAACCGAGCCTGAACTCGCTTGCGAGTAGCTTGCTCTCTTAACACCCCTAGTTCCCAGATAAGATAGAGGAACCTCTATTTTAAATAAAAGTTCAATAAAGTATTTTAACAATTAAATCATAAAACAAAATCTGCACTTGGTCGATTTAGAATCGAAAAACCGCAATTTGTATCTTTTAACCCCAACCACATATTTGAGAGATATGCACTTTTTTTGCTCTAGGCCCAATCTAACCCTTATTCACGTGACAATTTGCAGGGCAAAAAAGGAATTTCAAATTTAAATAATTACCTGGAGTATTTGCTATACGAATTGAAATTGAGGTGAGTAATTTCTAAGAGGTAGCTCAATCGGTTGGGACCACGCCTCATAAAGTGGAGGTCACTAGTTTGAATCCCCATTCCCTCCTCTTGTGTGGACATGTCAAAAAAAAAAATTGAGGTGAGTAAAAATAAAATTGTTAAACCAAATGGAACAACCAATATTTTACCCTTAAAAGAAAATTGTAGTTTAAGGTGTTAAAAGTCATGAATGGGAGTTTGAAGGATATCCATTTAGTTATATTGGAGAGTATTTTTGTCATTTCAAAAAATAAAAAGATAAAAATATCCCTCCAATATAACTAACTGAATATTTTACCGTTGATTTGGAATAAAAAAGATTATGTTCCATGTAGATAAGCTATCAATTCATGGGGACAAATGCATTTTCGTTTTTTTTTTTTTTTAACTTGTGAATATATTTATTTTAAAAAAATATTTTTAGATTGATTTTTGAGATGCCTATGGCAATAAGGCTATATTGATATTATTACAAATTTACAAGGAATGCTAAGTGTTTTTTTTATGTTCTTTTTTTTTGTGTTCTCTTGGTTTTAAGTATATATTATTTTTGGAGTAATGCTATAAGGCTTCTTAAAGTCTTTCTATAGTCATCCTAAATGTGACGTGACTTTTAAAATTATCATTAAATTTGATATGTAATTTATTAACTTTTGATCTATTAGTGATTTTAAAAGTCACATCATATTTGTGATGATTCTAGAAAGACTCTAGGAAGCCTTATAGCATTACTCTTATTTTTATTCTTAAGAGGTAATTCAATCGGCTGGGACCACTCTTGAAGAAGTGGATGTCACTAGTTCGAATCCTCTTCTCCCTTCTTGTGTGGACATGTTAAAAAAAAAAAACAAAAAGAGTAGATATTATCTTCCTAAGATGAGAACACAACAATAATATCTTTTTTAAAGAATTATATTTTCCTAAGACGAGAACACAAAGAATACCTTTTTAAAAAAATTATATTTTCCTAAGACGATTACGCGGAAAACACCTTGTTTGAGAAGGATATTCTTCCCAACTTTCTCAAACCTTTTTTTTTTTTTTTATTTGACACTACTAACACTAAACTCAACTCAAAATTTTTAAAATTTTTCAACTAAACTAATAAAAAAAATTTTAAAAATCATGAAAATTAAAAATAAAAAGGTTGGTGGCCAGACCACCCCAAGAGTCTCGAGGTAGCTGATCCACCCCCAGAGGGTGGATAGGCCACCCCTGTCAAACTAGGGGTGGCCGAGCCATCTCCCATTAGTTTCAGGTGGTCGATTCGAACACCTTGGGGTGACTCAGTCACCCCTAGAGGTGGTTCAAACCCACTTTATATATATATATATAATATAATTTATTTTTTAATTAGATATATTATTATTAGATTTTATATTTTTGAAACAACATAAACATAATCTTAACTCTTTTTTCTCATTTATATTTGCAATTTTGAATTAAGTAAAATAGAAAAAAAAAAATTGCACACCCAAACGAGGTTCCTATTATTATTGTTAGATAATATCACTAATATAATTTCAACTAACTTAAAGCATTCCCAAAAGAGGAGTTAAATAACACTTTTATCTAAAATAGTTCATTAAATTTGTAAAATACCTTCTACATTGGAGAAGCAAAAAAAAAAAAAAATGTAGAATAGATATTTTATTAAATGAGCTAAAAAAAAAAGCTACATGTAGCAGCACTATTCAAAGAACTATTTTCCTATATTTTCTTCCCACGTCTTTTTTTCTCCTGCTATCTCTCCTAAAATTTTCTTCTCTCATTTTTTTTATTGTTTCTCTCACATGTTCTCTTTCTCCAAAATTTTCTCCTACTATATCTCTTCCGCATCTCTCTTTTTTCAAAATTTTCTCATGCTATTTCTCTCTCCACGTCACTTTTTTTTTCTCAAAAGTTGAAAAAATAAGATATTTAGAAAATGGGTTTGCTAGGAGTTCTCCCCTTAGTGTTCTCCTAGCGTTCTCACAGTCTTACGTAAAACATGATTTAAGAAAAAATAAAATTGTAGTATCATTTTTTTGCCAATAAATTAATTTTTATGAGTTAATATTTAGATTCTAATACTTTAAAACTTGTTTTTGAATTCAAAACTAAAGCCTAAGGGTGGAAGGTTAACCCCTTAGGGATTGTATCATCCAAAATGGATTTGATCATCCTAAATTTAATGTTAATGTCTCAATTTTGGTACTAATGCCTAAAAAAACCTTCACCATACTTTTTTGCCAATAAATTAATTTTTATGAGTTAATATTTAAATTCTAATACTTTAAAACTTGTTTTTGAATTCAAAACTAAAACCTAAGGGTGGAAGGTTAACCCCTTAGGGATAGTATCATCCAAAATGGATTTGATCATCCTAAATTTAGTGCTAATGTCTCAATTTTGGTACTAATGCCTAAAAAAACCAGTGGTTAAGGTCACTACAATTTTATTTTTTCTTAAATCATGTTCTACGTAAGACTGAGAGAACGTTAGGAGAACACTAGGGGAGAACCCCTAGCATTTTCCTTTAGAAAAAAATACAATCCTTATAAAAAATAAATAATAATAATAATAAAGTTATATAGATAAAAATATAAATAATAGAATGTATGAGGTCCTTAAAAGGAAAATGCTAGGGGTTCTCTCAGTAGTATTCTTCTGGCGTTCTCCTAGTCTTTCATAAAACATGATTTAAGAAAAATTAAAATTGTAGTGGCCTCCACCACCGGTTTTTTTAGGCATTAGCACCAAAATTGAGGCATTATCACTAAATTTAGGATGACCAAATCCATTTTGGTTGATACCATCCCTAAAGGGTTAACCTTTCAACCTTAGGTTTTGGTTTTGAATCCAAAAATAAGTTTTAAAGTATTAGAACTTAACTATTAACTCATAAAAATTAATTTGTTGGCAAAAAAATGGTACTACAATTTTATTTTTTCTTAAATCATGAACGCCAAGAGAACACTACGAGGAGAACCCCTAGCAAACCCCCCCTTAAGAAGCCATTAGTTAAACTAAATAAAATGAATTTTGGTGAACTATTTTACATAAAAAATTAGCTCCTCAATTGGAAATGCTCTAAGGGCATTCATAATGGAAGAGCTAATTTTTTTTTATGTAAAATAGTTCTTCAAAACTCAATTTATCTAGTTTAGCTAATAACTTTTTAAGGGCCTCCTACATCCGATTAGTTATATTTTTATTTATATCATTTAATTTTTAATTTTTTATAATGATTGTATTTTTCTTAAATATCTTATTTTTCAACTTTTGAGAAAAAAAAGTGATGTGGAGAGAGAAATAATATGAGAAAATTTTGGAAAAAATGAGATGTGAAAGAGAAATAGTAGGAGAAAATTTTGAAAAAAGAAAAAACAGCTAAGAGAAACAATAAAAAAAATGTGGAAAGAAAATTTTGGAAGAGATAGTGGGAAAAAAAAAAGACGTGGGAAGAAAATTTAGGAAAATAGCTCTTCGAATAATGCCGCTACATGTAGCTTTTTTTTAGCTCATTTAATAAAATATCTATTCTACATTTTTTTTTTTAATTTCTCCAATATAAAGGATATTTTATCAATTTAAAGAGCTATTTTAAATAAAAGTGTTATTTAGCTCCTCCATTGTGAATACTCAAAGTTTTGTTATTTCAAAAAAGGAAAAATCTTAGAGATGAGAATGTACGCCAGACAAACTGACGAACCCATATAAGCTTTTGCTCTCTCGTAGTCTAGTCCTTAGAGCATGTTTGGCCCTGCGGTTGCATAGCCAAAACGAGCTTTTAAGGCTTAAGAAGCCCGTTTGGAAAAAAAAAAAAAAAAAAAACCATCGTTTGGTAAAATATTGCAATAGCGCTTTTGAGAACGGAAATGCTCAAAACAACGTTTAGGGTGAAGCTCGAAAATGAGGCTTCTGGTGAAACGGACTTATGGAAAAAAAGGCGCGCCGCAGTTTGCACTTAATGAAATATATGAACCGACAAAAATACCCATACTAATTTTAACAAATAACAACCATACCTATATATAAACACCACCTTGAACCAAACTTATCATTCTGCTGCAGTTGAGCGCCGCTACGGGGAGAGAGATCAAGTAGAAGTTCATCTCATTCCGGTGAGTTCGTTTGATTTTTGGTTATTTTCATCTCTTTCATTCCAATCTTGACATATATAAAAGAAGTTTGCAATATGTAAATTGAAAGAACTAAACATCAAAGAGAAACCAGTAGAGAAGAGTATTAGAAAAAATAAAGAGGATAAAAGGAAAAAGAAGACAAAGAAGATGGCTTTGGGTAGTGATAAAGTAGTTTGCAAGATGTAAAATAAAAGAACTAAACATAAGAGAGAGACCTGCAGAGAAGAGTATTAGAAAAAATAAAGAGAAGAAAAATAAAAGCTCCTGCCGAGAAGAAAAAATTAGAGCTCCTGCGAAGAAGAAAAAATATGCAGAGAATAAACAAGAAAAAAAATATAAAGAAGATGGCTTTGGGTTAAGGTAATAATTGTTGGGCCTTGGGAATGAAAACTCAAAAAATACAACCAGGGGTGTAAACGAGCCGAGCTTGGGTGAGCCTAGGCTGTCTAGGCTCGGCTCGTTTATTTTTGGGCCAGGCTCGAGCTCGAGTCGAGCCTGGGTTGGCTGCTCGAGCTCGGCTCGACAGAATTTGCATCGAGCTCGAGCTCGAGTCGAGCCCTCAAGCTTGAGCTCGACTATTGCAGAATCCACCAAAATCATATCAAAAATCTACCAGAAACCAAAACCCACAGAAAAATCATCCACAAAAAAATCAACCACAGAAAATCATAACAAAACCCACAAAAAATCAACCAAATCAAAGGAAAGAAGATACTGGAGGCCGATGAAGGAGAGGCTGACGGAGAGAGAGAGATCCAAGTCGTGAGTGTGCCATGTGCGTGTAGAAGATTGAAAGGAAAATACCCAAAAAAAAAACCTAAATATCAACACCCAAACCGTGAGTGTGCGTGAAGCATGAGCCATGGTTGTGAGTGTGTGGAATGAGAAGAAGAGAGGGAGGGAGTGAGTGATGCGTGAGGGAAATGAGAGAGGGAGAGGCAGAGAGGGAGTAGTTGAGAAAGAAAGTCAAGAAAAAGAAGGCAGAAGGGTGTGTGCGTGCAGAAGGGCAAAAGGGAAAGGAGATGTGAAAAATTGAAAATATCTTGCATTGGGGCTTGGGGCACACGTGTATGGACAGTATGGCTGGGCAGCATTGGTTACCAGTTGGCATTGTTTTTGTTGTTAATAAATAGGCTAGTTTATGGGTTGTTAATAAATGGGCTAATTTTTGGGTTCTTAATATATAAGTGGGTTGCTAATAAATGGGCTGGTTTTTGGGTTCTTAATATATATATATATATATATATATATACACGAGCTTATACGAGCTAATTCACGAGCTTAGTCGAGTCGAGCCGAGCTTGCTTCATTTAATATTCGAGCCAGGATTTGTGTTCACGAAACGCTTTATTTAATATTCGAGTCGAGCCCGAGCCGAGCCCGAGCTTGCTCGCGAAGCGCTTCGCTCACTTAACACCCCTAAATACAACTAGTTTAGCAGGAAAGAGAGGCCTAGTTAAGAGGAAAGAGTGGGTTAGATCGTAACTAGGAACTAGTTAAGAGGAAAGAGAGGGTTGGTAGTATTCTTACCTAGGAACTAGTGCATGGCAGCCCATATCATAAGTGCTTCCCATACCTACACACATGCAAAACCCAATGTTACGCTGTAGCACTAGTGGTATTCTTACCTAGGAACTAGTGCATGGTAGCTCATACCATAAGTGCTTCCCATACCTACACGCATGCCAAACCCAACGTTAAAAGTTGTAGGAAAGTATAACACGCATAGCAGTTTTCATTTGCAGCAATCAGCACAAGGATCCAAGAACTTTGACAAGCTAATTTTTGGTATAATGACGAAAGAGGCATTGACACTTGTGTGTGAAAATTGAAGAGAGAAAAAATAATTAGTAAGGTTACTATAGGAAATTCACGGGTTTCATTTTTTCAAATTGCTCATTATTTTCACTACAGCCCGTCCATTCATCTGAGCCTGTATTATCGCGTGGTTCCATACAGCTACTGTGTATAGCAAAAATGTTATTGTCGTTAATAATAGTTATTTGTTTTGAGATATTAGTTAATAATATCTAATATTATTTTACTTGCAGATATTTTACTTGAGTTCTCCAAAAAGTGAAATTAGTTAATAATATTAGTTATTTGTTTTGAGATAATATTACTTATTGTTGTCCTTTTATTTGTGAGCATGCATGTTTTTCATGTCAATATGTTTTATTGTATTTTATCAAATCTAACATTTTAAACAAATTATTAATTTTTAATAGTGTTTAACATACTTTTTCATTTATAATTTTATCAGCTTATTTATTGTGTGACAAACATGAGTAAAAAAGGTCAAATCAATGTTGCTGCTACTACCGCAGATACTAAGATAAAGAAAGTAGTTTGGACTGAAAAAATGCTAAAAGATTATCTTGATATATGTATTACTGAGATTCATGCTGGTAACCGCCCATGAACACATTTCAATAAGACATGATGGAAAAACGTGATAAATAAATTTAATGAAAAAACTGGAAAACAATATTGCTATAAACAACTAAAGAACAAATGGGATAGTTTGAAAAAAGAGTGGAACATTTGGAAGAGATTGATAGGCAAAGAAACTGGCTTTGGATGGAATCCGGTGAAAAAGACAATTGATGCGCCTGATGATTGGTGGAAAAAAAAATTGCAGGTTTTATATTTTTACTTAGCTGTTTTTGTTTAAATGGTTTATAAAATGACTATTATTGATTTTTACATATACCTAACTACATGAAGTTCCAGAAGGAACTAAGTTTCGCACAGCAGGTTTGGCTTATGCTACAAAGGTGGAAATATTGTTTAGAGATATAACTGCCACCGAGGAGGGATCTTGGGCACCATCCATAGGGTTGGTTCCTAATGATATTGGTGTCGTAGATGGTGTAGATGTCAACTTTAATGAAGATAGCAATGTTTTAGAAGGTGAAGATGTTTTGGATGATGAACCAAATCTCAATGCACATGGCATTGATGATATTCTTGCTAATTTAGATACGCGGGATAAAGGAAATAAAAAGTTTGGTCTTGCGGTTCAATGTAAGAAAAGAAAGAAAGGAGTTTAAATCGTTAGTCAACATTTGAGTCGTATTTGTGATGTAATAGAAAGTAAGAATACAATGACATCTAAAAGCTTCGATAAACTTGAATGTAATATTGAAGAGGTTATGAATGTTGTTCGGGGGATTGCTGAAAGAGAAAATGACATTGACATCCTTAAGTTTGCAACAGAGGTATTTCTTAAGAGATCACATAGAGAGATATTTGTGACTATTAAAGAGCCATGGTTACAAATTGACTTTATCAAGCGAATGGGAAATAGATAAATTAACCGTTGTAGTATGGAATAATGTTGTTATTCTTTAATGTTGTGTTTTGTTATGAATTATTTGAAAAATTTTAAGGGTCTATTTGAATGTTATTTTTTTTTTTTTTATATGTGTTGATTTGTGTACTAAGGTGAGTATATTAGAATATTTCATAACTAAGTAGATATCTATTTTTCTTATTTTTATGGGTGCTTATATATTTATTTTGTGTTTATTTATTTATTTGTTTTCCTTACAGACATAGACAATATGAATTATAGCAGTACTCAAGATGATACAAATGATAGTGATTATGGTGAAGAGGAAAATGAAAATGAAAATGATGTTTTAATTTTAGTAGCTACAGCAGTAGAATTTGTTGAGAACTATTATATGCCATATATTGCAAAGGAACCTTGTAGGACATCTTCTCAAACATGTTATAAGTAGGTTATGGAGATTTTACAAGGTAATCCTGATAGGTGCAAACAAAATTTTAGAATGGAAATACACGTATTCCTTTACTTGTATAAAGAGTTGAAGAAAAGATATCATTTAAGAGGTACTAGGAAATTAACTATTGAAGAGTTGGTGGCTATGTTTTTGAATACTTTAGGCCATGGGTTTGGGAATAGAATAGTGCAAGAAAGGTTTCAACATTCAGGAGAAACAGTTAGTAGACATTTTACTCGTGTTTTAATGGCCGTTTCAAGAATGGCGATTGACATTATTAATCTTATTGATAGAGAGTTTATGGATGTTTCAAGAAAAATTCGTGATGATGAGCAGTATTGGCCATACTTCAAAGATTGTATTGGAGCTATTGATGGAACTCATGTACCAGTTAAAATTTCTCAATCAAAACAAATACCATATATTGGTCAAAAAGGGACTCCTACTCAGAATGTTATGGCTGTTTGTGATTTTCGTATGTGCTTCACCTTTGTTTGGGCTGGATGGGAAGGTACTGCACATGATACACGTATTTTTTTAGAAGCTATTCGAAAGGAAGAATTGCGATTTCCACACCCTTCTAGAGGTTTGTATTTAATAAAAATAACAATTATGAATTATACGTGAAAAAATACATTTTTCAATATTTTTTATGACTGCTATTCGCATATTTATTGCAGGAAAGTATTACTTGGTAGATGCAGGATATCCTCATATGAAAGGATACATGGGGCCATACAAAGGGGAACGGTATCATCTACCAGACTTTCGTCATGGAAGCCAACCGAGGGGTATGCATGACTTAGATGCACATTCATCACTTAGATGCACTATTGAAAGAACATTTGGAGTTTGGAAAAATAAGTGGAAGTTATTGCATTGCATGTCGAATTTTCCTTATGATAAACAAGTGAAAATTGTGGTTGCGTCTATGGCTCTTCATAACTTCATTAGGAAGCATGCAATACAGGATGCCGAGTTCCAACCATATGATAATGATGATGATTTACTACCTGCTGATAGTTTAAGTGATAACGAAGCACAAGATGAGTCAAGCATACAACAATCAGATACATCAAATGAAAATTCTATGAACATTGAGTGTGACCAAATTGCTAATCTACTTATGACCTGTTAATGGTCTCTTTTTTTTTTCTTTTTTTTGTTATAAACAATTTAAAATGTTATAAGGATCGCCTTTAATGTTATTCTTTTTCACGTGTTAAATACTTTAAAGTTTGTGGTGTTAAAAAGTGTGTTAAATAATTTTTTTTTAAAAAAAAAATGATTGACATCACTTTTTATTACATATAAATACAAAAGAAAGAAAATATTGATGTTTGTTATATAAAACATTACAAAATAATTTGTAATTGTGAAAGCTAACATTAACCATTTTTACATAAAAATATTGGTATAAAATAGAAAAAAATAAAATAAAATAAAATTACATGTCCTTATATGTCATTTTTTGCAACTAAAAGCATTTTTTTAGTTTTGTTACCAAACATCAGTAACATTAAAAAAGCACTTACGACATACAGTTACCAAACATGTAAATATCTTATTTTTCAACTTTTGAGAAAAAACATTTTTCTTAAATATCTTATTTTTCAACTTTTGAGAAAAAAAGTGATGTGGAGAGAGAAATAATAGGAGAAAATTTCGGAAAAAATGAAATGTGAAAGAGAAATAGTATGAGAAAATTTTGAAAAATGAAAAAACAGGTGAGAGAAACAATAAAAAAATGTGGAAAGAAAATTTTGGAAGAGATAGTGGAAAAAAAAAAGACGTAGAAAGAANAAATATCTTATTTTTCAACTTTTGAGAAAAAACATTTTTCTTAAATATCTTATTTTTCAACTTTTGAGAAAAAAAGTGATGTGGAGAGAGAAATAATAGGAGAAAATTTCGGAAAAAATGAAATGTGAAAGAGAAATAGTATGAGAACATTTTGAAAAATGAAAAAACAGGTGAGAGAAACAATAAAAAAATGTGGAAAGAAAATTTTGGAAGAGATAGTGGAAAAAAAAAGACGTGGAAAGAAAATTTAAGAAAATAACTCTTTGAATAATATCGCTACATGTAACTTTTTTTTTAACTCATTTAATAAAATATATATTCTACATTTTTTTTTTTATTTATCTAATATAAAAAAATATTTTATCAATTTAAAAAATTATTTTAAATAAAAATATCATTTAACTCTTCCATCATTTTTTTTTTATTTCAAAAAAGGAAAAATCTTAGAGATGAGAGTGTACGCCAGACAAACCGACGAACCCATATAAGCCTTTGCTCTCTCGTCGTCTAGTCCTTAAATCAAGATCAAGGAAGCTCCCCAGAAAACCACTGCTCGGAACACTCTCGGATCCGAATTGAAGCGAAAATGAACGACGCCGATGTTTCCAAGCAGATCCAGCAGATGGTCAGGTTCATCCGCCAGGAAGCCGAAGAGAAGGCCAACGAGATCTCCGTCTCCGCTGAAGAAGTACGCCCAATTCCTCATCGCCTACGTATATGAACCGTATGTTTATGCTTCTACGTGATCGTGTTTTTTTCTCTTTGCAGGAATTCAATATAGAGAAGTTGCAACTGGTCGAGGCTGAGAAGAAGAAGATCAGGCAAGAGTATGAGCGGAAACAGAAGCAAGTCGAAGTTCGAAAGAAGATGTAAGTATTTTTCCTGGAATTTCAATTCGATTTCTCGTTTTAGTTCGCGCGGTTGCTTGATTTCCTCGCCTTTTGTTGTTTGGATAGGTTAGAAGTTGAATTTCAAGTTCACAAGAGCTTGGATTTCGTTCGATTAGTGATATTATTGTGGTTCTGTTTGGCTGTGTGTGGTGAATGAAACGAATATTTTTGTAGGTTGTTAACTACGTCAGTTAGATTTTTGAATATCGGTGAGATTGAATGGGGCAAGTCGAAGTTCGGAAGATGTAAATTGTTTCCCTGGAGTTTGATTTCGATTTCCCGTTTCAATTCTTGTGGCTGATAATTTCCTCACTTTTTGTAGTTAGGATAGGTTAGAAGTTGAATTTGAACTTCCATAAGCTTGGATTTGGTTAATTTCCTCCGGTTATGTTGCTAGGATAGGTTAAAAGTTGAATTTCAACTTCTCAAGATCTTGGATTTGGTTCAGTTAGTGATATTATTATGTTTCTGTCTTGCTGTGTGATGAATGATACAAATCATTTAGCAGGGTATTGTAGATGTTAATTAGATGTTAGAATATCAGTGAGATTGAATGGAGCTAAATGTCCTAATAAATATAGGAATTCAATTAGTTTGGCTGAAATGATTCTTTGGCATAGGAATAATGTGGACATATAATGGATTGTTGTAATTGTGTGTTGCAGTGAGTACTCGATGCAGCTTAATGCTTCTCGGATAAAAGTTCTTCAAGCGCAAGATGATGTGGTTAATTCCATGAAAGAGGCGGCATTGAAGGAGCTTTTGAATGTGAGCCGCGATCACCATGTGTACAAAAGGCTTCTAAAAGATCTGATTGTTCAGGTCAGCAAAACCCGACTTCCTGTTCCGTAGTTTAACACTTGTATTGATCAATCTGAAATCATATTTTGATACCTGTGACTAACTTGCTTCGGCTTTTAAGTAGGTGATGGAATTGTTTACATGTATAGATCTTGTAGTCTTGTTTATGTTCTTTGGTAGTTTAATTCAGATCACTTTCAGAGTAGAGAAATAGGTTATTAGGGTATACAATATACTTAAGCAAACATGTTTAGTATACGCATATAATTGTCTTTGAAGAATAAGACACTGCGTTTGGAGGAAGTACAATAAATACTTCCCTTATAAGCTTTAACTGCAGTTGAAAGTGTAAACCGACCTTGCCATCATCTGTGATTGTCACTTGAGTTTTCAGTCATTTTTGGTGATGGTTTTGTATTTCTTAATTGATCCATTGTCAGATGGATTGTTGCTGTTAAATGATAGAAGAGAAATAGATCCATGTGATCTTTTTAACGGATGCCAAAAAAATTTTAATTACTTCGAGTTTGAGCACAATGTATGGGAAAAAGTTGGTAAATATCAGTAGCTTGGCTTTCTGGTAGTACTAAGATTACAATCTGTGTTGCAGAGTTTGCTCAGACTGAAAGAGCCTGCTGTCTTATTACGTTGTCGGGAAGATGATCTCAAGTTAGTGCAGTCTGTGCTGGATTCAGCAGCACAGGAATATTCTGAGAAAGCAAATGTTCATTCACCTGAGATCATAGTCGACCAGAAAGTCTATCTTCCACCCGCTCCTACCCATCATAATGCCCATAGTTCTTACTGGTAAGTTTTTTGTTTAAATTGATACACTAAGATTCTGCCAGATTCCATTTACTTTGCCAATTACCCATCATATGTGCTGTTTGGGGCTTTGCAAAGTGGTTTGGCTGAGTTGTATCAAGTTTTGCTGAACTAGTTATCAGGCTGCAAAAGGAGCTTTTAGACAGATCTTTCTGAAATTTCAGAATCAGCCTCCCTTTTCCATTGTTAATTGTGTAGCAGCCAGCCAGTTAGGGAAGATTGAAACTGGCTTGCTAACATCTTATATTCTTAACAGCTCTTTGTTATTGAAAATATATTGATGTAAAAGCTTTCTGATAATCTTTGTTGTTGTTCAGCTCTGGAGGTGTAGTGTTGGCTTCTCGAGATGGAAAGATTGTTTGTGAGAACACACTTGATGCACGGTTGGATGTCGTGTTCCGTAAAAAGCTTCCAGAGGTACTTCACCTTGTATTACATAAGCATATAGAGACAGCATACATAAACTGCCTTAGTTGTTTTATTAGTAGTCACTTGACTCATGCATTGGGATATTATTTCTAGTCATTCTGCTTAGGTAATTATTATATTAGAAAAAAGTATCAATTATTTGTGCTCCCCTACACTGTATCATTTGCCATTGTTGATTATTTTCTTCAATGACCAAGTTTTTTTTTTTTTTTTCAATAAGTAATTGGCCTCAAGAGAAAGAGGAAGAGGAGATTCAAATTAGTGACTTCTGCTTCATGAAGCATGTTTTCCAGCTAATTGAGTTAATCCTTAGGGTTTTTTAGTGACCGAGTTATTAGATATGATGTCATTAAAGTGGAAGATATCTCATGCGAGAAATTTGTAGTACTTGTTATCTTATGGAGTTAGAATAATAGTCATATGCACTGAGACCGTCATTTGAACCAAGTTTCTGTTTTTCTCATTGCAGATCCGCAAGTTGCTATGTGGTCAGATTGCTGCATGATGGGTTGGATTATATTGTTTTGTTGCCCCTAAATTATTTGAGACCTGAGATCGATCTTTGATGATAAGATTTGTTGTCCAATTGCTTTGTTTGTATGATCATTTTCTTGTTTGCTGGATAACTTTATATAGTGTAGATGTTCTTCAGTTTGGTTCTCTTATCAATTGGGGCATGAAAAAGTACTTATTCTTAGTTATAATAAATGCCTTCAGCTTGTGTGTTTCTGTTATTTGTTCGCTATATTTTCAAGCAGAGTTCGAGCTGAATGGTTTGTATCATAGGATTTGGCTTAGGTGTTGCAAGAAACTACAACATACGTCCTGTAGTTTTTTTAATGGTCTAGATTATTTCACTCTCTTTCTCATAAAAAACTTAAAATTAAATTTGGACCTTTGATAAAACTACAGCACATCATAGAACCGTTCAACAGACCCTTCTTTGCAAATTTGACATGGTCCTTATATGGTATGAGGTGTGTGATCTGGATTTTTAGCTGGAGAATGACTTTCCAAGATAGTGTGCGTAACCATGCTTCACATTCTACAGTGATGTTGAAGTAGGCTTTAATTGGCCATTTTTACCCTGTTTCTAACTTCATTGCACAATTTTATCAGCTATCTTTGTGAACTCTGTTTTTGCTCTACCTCCCTCTCTGACTATAAAGTAAGAGAAGCCTACCTAAATGCTCAAACCACCTACAAAAAAATTGCTCGAACTGCAAAATGATTTGGCTGTGTTAAAATTTTTGTTTTATTGTCATTAAGTTTCTCTTCTCAAAACAAAAACATTAAAAAACTCAAACATAAAACCCTCTTAAAAACACAAAAACAGTTTTTACATTTATATCACACAAAAAAAAAAGAAAAGAAAAAAGAGGGGATGTTATTTTGACCTTTTTACCTTATTAGAACACTTTTTCAAATAAAAAATAAAAAAATAGCTTTCAAAATACATTAACAAATAGAGGCTTTAATTTTTGAACTTGTTTACTTTAAAATGAGTAGTATTGCATGTTACTGGATTGATGTGACTAGACATGCATAAATGGGGCGGTTAAAGCTCCCTAATAATTGTTAATTGCATAACTGCTTTTGTAGGCAATTATAAGAAAGTACTAACTGACTAGAGCAGAACAATTAGTGATTTTAAGAGTAGGAGTAATTAGTTAAAATTTGTTAAATGCCTATCCTTATATATAATAATATAAATATTGATATTTTATATTTAGACGTAGGGGTAGGCGGTTAAAATACGTTTTCAAGCAATAATTATATTAACCGGAAGACTCTTTAAGGGACTAATCTCCCTATCAAATGATATTAGAGTTGATATTGAAGTGGCACAAATACGAATAAGGGGTCTCTAGACTAAGGATAATCTTCTTAGGGTTTGTTTGGATTTGCGATTTCAAAAAGTGTCATTTAAAATTAGCAATTTTAAAACGCACAATTTGAAAACGTGATTTTAAAAACATAGTTAACCATTCAGCAAAATCATAAATCATGGTTTGGCCTTTGCAATTTCGATTCAAATTCATGCGTTTTTCAAAAAGCACCTCTTTACATGTGATTTGAAAAAGTGAATTTTATGCGTTTACAAATAACAATTTTTTAAAAATATAATTTCAAACAATCTATTTTCTCCAATTAAGTTTAAAATCAATTTGGTAAGTTTCTTTTGGTAAAAACTTTTGTACCCCTAGCATTGTTCAATTTTAAATGCTAAATTGCGATTTTAGAGGCCAAATCATGATTTTGCCAAATGTTTAACTATATTTTAAAAATTGCAAATATGTTTAGTAACACATGTTAAAAAATATAGGGAAAAATATAAAAAAGCCCCCCAAACTACAAGCCGTTTACGATTTAGCCCTATGAAGTTTCAAAAGTGATAAAATAGCCCCTCAAACTACCAAAAAGTTGCATTTTGGCCACTCTGTTAGTCAACACCATCAAATTGGATGAAAAATACAAAACGACGCCGTTTTTTGAGGTTAAGTTACTAAAATGCCTTTTTGGAAAAAAAAAAAAATTTAAAAACTGCCCCCAAAATGACATTGTTTTTTTTTTTGGGGGGGGGGGGGGAACAACAATGGTTTAGGGGTGGCCAGCGAGATTGAAAACACAAGATTATTTTGCAGCCCCCTTTCTTCTTCGCCGGAAACTCCATAGCCTTTCTTCTTCATAGCTAGAAACTCTATAGCCTTTCTTCTTCATCGCCGGAAATAACAGTAACTTACAACACTTCTTCATTTTTTTTTTTTCCCTTCTGCCAACACCCATATCACTTCACCTTTCTCTCAATTTTTTTTTTTTTTTTTTTATTTTTATTTTTTCTTTCTTCTTGACGCCTGCTGCCCCCTTATTTTCTTCTTATTTTCTAAGCTGCAACAGTGGACCCAAAGGAAAAAAAAAAAAAAAAAAAAAACTGAATCTAGTGAAGATGAAGAGGTCTGGCATAGGTTGGCGAAACCCACGCTTTGGTCTCCTTCTCCAGTGTCGCAAGTAACATTCTCCGGCGCCGGAGAGTAATTTTTCCGCCTTTAGGGTGGTATCGCCACCAGACCCACGGCTTCGCAGATCCGCACTCCGCGGCCGGAGCCCATATCCGCAGCGCCACCAGCTTCACTGATCGGCACTCCACAGCTGGAGCCCCAGCCCACAACATTGCTGACTCGTGATCCCGTAACCCCTAAACCCAAAAAAAAAAAAAGAACAGTGGTCTAAACCACCGTTCTTCTTCTTCTTCTTCTTCTTCTTTTTTTTTTTCAAGACAACGTCATTTTTGGGGGGCATTTTTTAGATTGATTTTTGTTTTCAAAAGGGCATTTTAATAAATTAACCTAAAAAAATGGCGTCGTTTTACATCTTCCATCCAATTTGACGGTATTGACTAACGGAGTGGCCAAAATGCAACTTTTTGATAATTTGAGGGGCTTTTTTTAATATTTTTCCAATTTTTTTATTTATTATAAAACTAAACTACTTTAACTATTATGAAATTCCTTATTTTATAATCATAACCTAGGGCTGGCAATTTTGACAACTCGCGAACCAACACGAACACATTAAATTATCGAGTTTGAGTGACATGTTATACATACCTTTATTTATATATAATAATATAAATATATATTAAATATTTTATATTAATTAAATATATAATAAACATCCAAAACAATGCTGAAACGGCATCGTATTGGAGGCAGAATAAGATGAAACCCTTCCCTGCCTCCCAATCTCATTTTCTCATTTGCACAGAAAAGAAAAGAAAAGAAAAAAACACACACACGCACACACTCTCTCTCCGACTCTCACGCCGTCCCTTTCTCTCTCTCTCTTGGTCTTACACCGAATCTGTGATATGTGTTTCATCAAAGGCAACAGGAGAGGCAGAGAGAGCTCGTGAGGGAGGAGGCGGTGCCTTAGGTGGTTGAGCAGCACCAAAACCAGCAGTCTCTTCCGTGGTAGGTGAAATCATCTTCCATTATTTCGATTCTCAGTTGGGTTGTAAATGGGTGTTTAATTTTCTGGATATTCTGGAACGATTTGGAGGAGATGAAATTCTTGAGGGAAAGAAATAGAAATCGTTGGAGGGGAAGAAATCGTTGGCGCCAGTAGTCAATAAAATAAATAACATTTACTTTTTGTGTCTTTAGATTTGAAGAGGAGTTATGAAAAATGTTATATTTAACATTTGATAGCTAGTTTGATAAATGGGGTTTTTGGCAGATTTTGTTAAATTTTTTGACAAATTTTAGAAATGGCTAGTTTGATGCAGATGCTCTTAGAAGTGCTTATTTGGCTATACCTCTATGCTGATGGTTATTTTATGTGTTTCTTTTGTTCTACAGCTGTGCTGGGTTTAACATGCTTATGAATGGCTTGGAGAGGGCTTACCAAAAAGGTTAGTGCTTATGTATCTGAATCCAATTTTTTTTTTCACAAGCATGTTTTCTTAGAGTTATCTTAAGTTATACCACCAATTCAAACATGCCTTAGTGATTGCACTGCACCCTCTTAATAGCTTACAAAACCTTAGATTGATTTCACTTTGATATTTAAAGAAAAAAAAATGAAAACATGGAAATGTGATTTTATTTTATTTTAATTAATTAATTAATTAATTTATTATTATTATTTTTTTCTAGTGGTAAAACACATTATTGAGTGCGTAATCTCTGGAGTATCATGCCCTTTTTCTGATCACTGGTAGAGAAATATATTGTGTTAACTTTGTAAAAGATGTGTGTGGCCTGGCTGCTTAAATTTGATTCGGTCAATGGTAGTGCATTTGGCTGTTGGAATGATGGTAGTTTTGACATATGCTTATGTTAAAGCTACTTGAGATTAGGATCAATAGTATTTATTGTCCTGTTCTATTTATCATGTTTTGCTTGATTTGTATTGTTAGAATATAATTAAGAGCTTGTTTGAGATTGCGTTTGAGAAATAGAGCTTTTAAGTCAAAAAACGCTTTTTAGCAAAAGTTTCATTTTTAAGCTTTTGCCAAAAGTGCGTTTTGGCCATTTTTAGACTTTTTGGACCCTTCAAATCGCTTTCAATTTCTTTTTACCAAACGGGTGATTTTTTCAAACGGACTTTTTAAGTGTTAAGCGTACTTTAGGCCACTCAAACGCACACCCAAACATGCTCTAAATAGTTTAATTCACAATTTCCTATCACTTTAAGCTTTTAAGGCATGTGGTAGTTTTTCATGATCATAATCAGTGGTCTGAGTTTGAACTGTCTCTAGTTTATGCCTCCCAATTAAAGTTGAAAATTCTATATATTAGGCTTTGCTCATGAAAGGGGTGTTTGGACTCACTAGTGAAAGGAGCGTTAGAATAATGGTTAAATGATTGAGTGTCCTATTTTTCATCAGATACTAGTACTATATATATAGATGGATTGATGTATGAATGGACTAACGAAGCCTTCTGAATTCCCAGTGACCAATTTTTCATTGTGTTCTAACCCATTAATACTTATCCACTCTACTTATTTAATGTGTGTGTCTCTGTATCTATTATAGTGACCTGTTTTCCACTCGTTCCGGCCCATTATTTTTTTTCCCCTTCTTTATTTGTTTAATGAGAGGGTCCCATTTCCAAGTGGTTGGCTTGTTGTGACCCATTGTGGTCCATTTGCACATTCCAGTTTTTCCCATCTTATCAAATCAGATGATTCTATTTCTCAATCTTTTCTGTTGACGATTAATTCCTATATACTTTGACTTTTCCTTTTGGCCTGATCTTAGGTCTTGACTCACCCTCCATGTACGAACCTTGTGGAGGAACCCTTAGGTTTTTTGGGCGTTTTCCTCTTTATTTTCACCATTATAACTTGTTTCTATGCAGGTTATACACACCAGTCTTACAAGAGCTTTGAATTCTGTACCACCAAGGCCTACAGTTTGGTCAAAATTTTCAGCTGCCCTTGAGGATGCAGTAAAAACATCAGTCCCTACTCCATTGAGATGCATATACGGTACTCTTATTTTTTTGACATTTTTTCCTAGCTTTTGTTGCTATTGTTGTTCAATCCAACTTGAGAAGGACTTAATCCTAACTTCTTGGGTTGCTTTTGTGGTTTAGTTATGGTAATTACTTTTTGTTAGTTTACTTATAAAAAAAAAATTACTTTTTGTTAGTAGTGCATGTTATGGTTGATGAGCCATTAGTTTGATTTAACTAGCAACTTCCAAATATTGACATTATAATATGGGACTTGACTTACTTGAATACACCTCTTCTCCTATCCCTGGACATTCCTTTGTTAATTCTTTTGTTTGATAAGTAAAGCAAATTTATTAAAAGACAAAGGAATACAAACCAAGTACACAGGAAATATATAAGAAGAGAATACCCAGTAAGGTCAAAAACAAGGGAAAAGAGCACAAGAATCTACGAAGTTAGAGACATCCAGAAGTGTGTTAACAAAGATCCACGCAAAGCGGGATTTAAGAAAACAAAGTTATAGATCCTAGCTCATCTTCTCACAGTCATCAAAACTTCAAGCATTCATTTCTCTCAAAATACATTATGTTAAACAAGAATGGTTTACATTCCAAACAACATTAAAATCATTTTGTCTAAACCTTCTTTTCCAACTCGCCAGGATTTCCACACCTGTCTAGGCATAACACACTCTACTCCCAACATTCTAAAAAATAAATTTCACAAGTCTCTTGCAATATCACAATGAAGGAGGTGATTGGGGGTTTCCTCGCTCTTTTTACATGTACAACACCAACCTGTCACTATGATGTTACCCTTGTAGAGATTACCTATAGTGAGAATTTTTCCTAAAGATGCTGTCCACGTGAAGAAAACTGCCCTCAAAGGAGCCTTAGGCCTCTAAATGCTCTTCCAAGGGCCAGAATGGTCGACGTTGGGAAGGAGAACTTTGTAAAATATTTTGACCTCAAAATATCTTCTTTTTGAAGGGACCCAACAACATTTATCTTCATCTCCCTGAATCCTCCTAATAGAATAGAGCGTTGAAAAAAAATGTTATGGTTTCTACCTCCCAATCATGCACCAATATGATAAAATTCATGTCCCAGTGCACCTCGTCATTGTGAGCAAACATATATGGTTAGTGCTAACTATTAAACAACTTATTAGAAAGACAAGACAGCCAATCAGAAATGTCACAAAATCCCTCGCCCATGGGGGATGCCCTCAACTATGAGGAACATGTACTAAGGTGTATGTGTGACTCATTCAGCCACCAGAGACTCGTGCAATAAAAAATAACTTCAGAAAGGATTCCTTCAGTGGACAATTCCCACACCAAACTTCATGCTAAAACTTGACCCGACAGCCATTACCCATCTTGATAGTAACAAAACTAGAGAAGGCATCCCAACTTCTCCTAAGATGTTTCCACAAACTCACTCCATAAGGCCCGACAACTTCAAAGCACCTACTGTCTGCCAAAGTACTGTATTTTTTTTATCCACAACCTGTTGCCAAAAAGCATCTCTTTCCACAACATACTTCCATAACCACTTTCCCAGTAGAGCCTAATTGAAAGTAAGCAAACTCCTAATTCCCAAACCTTCAAGATTGAGGGGAGTGCAAACCTTCTTTGAATTAACAAAATGGAACTTAGAATTGTTAACCAAGCCACCCACAAGAAATCCCTCTACAATTTTTCTATCCAAGCAACACCAAAAAAAGAAAATAAAGTAGAAGTAAAAAGGAAAAAAAGACTGGGGTTGGACCATTCCTCTATTTATCAGTGAGCTAATACCATTTCAAGCAAAAGCCCTTCTTATACATGAAATTTCAATCTTTTAAAATTGTTACTAAAAGAAAATGCTCTGTTCTCTCTCATTGCTTTCCCCTCTTGGGGGGTTAGCTTGAGTTTGTGCTTGGTTCCAGTTTAGTTCTTGGTTGTTTTTAGGATTTGTTTTAAGTTCAGTGCTGTTTTCATGGGGTATCTTGGTTACGTTTACTTGGAGAGCAAGTCTTTTGAGATCAGATTAGATGTTCGAGGGGGTGTTCGTTTGGAAGAAAGGAGCAAAGGGGTTTCTCGCTCTGTGATCATGGCATTGCCTACGATATTTTGGCTCATAGTTGCATGGGATTCTCTAGCTACCTTGGACAAGGCTCGGGAGAAGTGGAGATCATTTAGATTTGGTAATATAGTGTATGTTTTATTACGGAGAAATAACAAGTTCGGGAACTTTGTGGAGATTTCAGAATATGGGGAGAAAGGTAGGAGAAGTTACGTAATTATTCCGGAGGGTGAAGAAGGTAAGGGCTGGAATGATTGTCTTATGCAATTCTCTAAGCTGAAGCAGTATCATGACAAGCAAAAGATGGGTGGGATGTCTCAAGGAGGCCATCGTGGAAAAACTTCAGCCGGGTTGCTGAATAAAGGGCAGTTGTTTGTCTCCACAGACTCCTTCAATTTGCAAGGAGACCTTGCTAAGAAATCTTATGCAGAAGCTGTGCAGGGTAATGGTTATAATTTGAAATTGCTCCCTCAACTTTTGGCTGGAAAGGGTGAGACCGGCGAACCTGTCACTGAACAGTTGATGGACATAGGCTTGCGGCGGACAGATGAGAGTAATAACTCCATGTCAGTAGACGTTGAGAAAGTGGAGCAGGTGAGTATTTTGACTATTCGTGATATGTTGGCAGATTTCAAGAAAGATATTATCAGTTGTCTGGAGAGCCATTTGGTGGGTTGGACCTCAAATGCTGATGTTAACCGGGCTACAAAAGGGGATTTAAAAGCAACAAAGCTGGGCTTTGAAAAGCCCAAACCGCAAGTCAAGCATACTTACTTCAGAAAGAGAAGCGTGAGGCCCATTACCCGCTGGCAGAAGAAGCACCGAGACCATGGACCATGTTCTGGCACTATTCAGTCCATTATAGGCCCATCGTCCGTTGAGTTGCAATTGAGAAATTTGGAGAAGGGGGAGAACTCGTGTGCGGGTCTAAAAATTGTCTCTCTGGTGAGCGTTCCCGATACCCCGGCGACCGGCGATAGCACCTTCTCTGATCCGGTGTGTCCCGATGACATTATTGAGTTCTCTTCCTCTGGGTGTCATCCCACTCTTTGCTGGTGATCGCGTCTGGGTCAGTTTCGGCGTGCTCCGACGCCATTCTTGAGCTCTCTGCCTCTGGGTTGTCGTCTCCGGCCAAGTCTCTCCACGATCGCTCTTTACCGGCAATCGCGTCTGGTTCAGCTTCGCTGGCGAATGGCTCTAACTTCTCGAGAGCGTTGCTCTGAGGTCCCGGCGTTGTCTTCGCCTGATCTGGACGGTGCTCCGGTGACCTGCCAGGATCGCACGATTGTGCAGGTGAGTGGGTTGTCGTCCCCGGCCAGGTCTCTCCACGATCGCTCTTTACTGATAGTTGCGGCTGGTTCAGTTTTGCTGGCGAATGGCTTCAACTTCTCGGAGCATTGCTCCGAGGTCCCGACGTCCAGCATCCTGTCTTCGGTGACCTGCCAGGACCGCACGATTGTGCAGGTGAGTGTCCCTGGTGTATCGTTTTTCTCTGTGTGTCCTCCTGTTTTGTCCGAAGCTCCGGTATGCGGTCACGAGCTTTAGATCATTCTAGGAGCTTCGGCTATTCCTTCTTTTAATCAGGCGAATTCTTCAAATGTCTCTGGTGGCTCTGTCCTGAGTGGTATGGACTCTGCTTCGGGTTTCAAAAGTTTTGGGGGTAGTGAGCCGTTGTGTGTATTGAGGTTAGAGAACTTTGGAGAGGAGGAAGGTCAATGCTCAGCCTTGATTGTTTCTCATGATGGAGAGGAGGATGGTCAACTGGCGGTGGAGCCTCTTAATGTTCAGTTTCCCTTTACTGATAATGAATCAGAGTTTCTCGATTGGGTTGTCAAAGTTGCAGAGCGAATTCATTCTAGGGTTGGAGTGACGTACGTGGGTTAGAAATGGGAATTCATGGGCCTTTTGACCTTCCTTGAAAAAGAGCGTTTTAAAGAATTGGAAGCTCAATCTCTCTCTGCTAATAGAATGAATAGGGAGGTCAAGAACCTTGAGTGCTCCATTAACTATGATAATTAAGGAGATGGGCAGTCTAGTCGTGGCAAGCGTAAGGAGAGGGGCAGTAATGTTGTATCATGAAGCCAAAAATTCTGTCGTGAAACGTGAGGGGGCTGAATGAGGGGCAAAAACGTTTGAGGGTGAGGAACTTGCTCCAAGATTGGAAGGTGGATATTGTGTGTTTTCAAGAGACAAAGCTCCATAGTTTGTCTCGAAGGTTGGTGAGGACTCTATGGCGGTGTAATTATGTGGATTGGATGTGTCTTTACTCTAGTGGGGCATCAGGGGGCATTTTGATTTTATGGGATAAGCGGGTGGTGGAAAAGATTGAGAAGTGTATTGGGGCATACTCCCTGGCAGTTAAGTTTAGGAATATTGAGGATGATTCCATTTGGGCATTTGCGGGGGTCTATGGTCCGAACCTGGCTAGTGATAGAAGACTTTTGTGGGAAGAGTTGGCGGGTTTGATGAGCTGGTGGAACTTGCCATGGTGCATTGGGGGGATTTCAATGTCACCCGCTTCCCTAGCGAAAGATTTGGAGTTGCTTGCCGTTTGGCTATGTCTGATTTTTCTGAGTTTCTTCATGACCAGGGTCTTTTGGATTTGCCTCTTGCTGGGGGTATTTTTACTTGGTCTCTCTCTCAGGATCCTCCGAAGTGGTCAAGGATTGATCGATTTCTTATATCTCACGAGTGGGAAGCCAGGTTTCCCGGTGTGTCTCAAAAGAGACTTCCTCGCTTTTGCTCGGATCATTTTCCTCTCCTTCTTGAGTGTGTGAATGGTTCTAGGGGCAAAAAACCATTCAGATTTGAGAATGTGGTTAAAATAGGAGGGTTTTGGGGCCTTAGTGAAGCAATGGTGGGACTCCTATCATTTCCAAGGTACGCCTAGTTTCGTCTTTGCTTGTAAGATTAAGGCTCTGAAGATGGACTTAAAGAGATGGAATGAGGAGACTTTCGGTAATATTGATAGCAACAAAAGTAAACTTCTTAATGTTCTACGGGGGTTTGATGCTATCGAAGAAATTCGGGCTTTGGGAAGTGAAGAGCTAGCAATGAAAGGGGAGGTCTCTAGGGAGTTAGACTCTTGTTTGCTTATGGAGGAGGTTAGCTGGAGACAAAAGTCCAGAATATTGTGGCTCAAGGAAGGCGATAAGTGTACCAAGTATTTCCACTCCATGGCCAGCTCTCGTCGAAGATACAATTCCATTGATTCTTTGATGATTGGCAGTATTTTATCTAATAATCAGGTGGAGATTAGTGAGCATATAGTTAAGTTTTACCATAAGCTTTTTTCGGAGAAATGTTGGTGGAGGATTAGGGTGGATGACCTTGAGTTCGACCAAATTCTTGAGCATGAGGCTGACTGGTTGGAGAGAGAGTTTGATGAGGCGGAAGTGAGGAAGGTTGTGTTTGCCATGAAGGGGGACAAAGCGCTAGGTCCAGATGATTTTTCTATTGCTTTCTTCCAAGCTTGCTGGGACGTTGTAAAAGAGGACATCATGAGGATTTTTAGTGGGTTTCACGCTGAAGGTAAATTTGAAGCTAGTCTCAATTCTACATTCATCTCGCTTATCCCGAAGATTCCAGGTGCCTTGGAGATGGACTTCCGTCCTATTAGCCTTGTGGGAGGTATCTACAAAATCATTGCTAAAGTCCTTGCTAATAGATTAAAAGGGGTGTTGGAGAAGGTTATCTCCAAAACGCAGAGTGCCTTAATCAAAGGGAGACAAATTCTGGATCCGATTCTTATTGCGAATGAAACTCTCGATTGCAGACTCAGATCTAAGGAGCCAGGTATTGTGTGTAAAATGGACGTGGAGAAAGCTTATGATCACATTAACTGGGACTTTTTATTGTATATGCTGAAAAGATGTGGATTTGGGGCAAAATGGTGTTCTTGGATTTCATATTGCATTTCTTCAGCTAGGTTTTCAGTTTTGGTCAATGGGTCTCCTGAAGGCTTTTTTGACAGCTCTCGTGGGCTCCGGCAAGGGGATCCTCTCTCCCCGTTGTTATTTGTGTTTGTGATGGAGGCTTTGAGCCATATGTTGTCTGCTGGGATAAATGATGGGCTTCTAGAGGGCTTCAAAGTTGGTAATGAAATTGTTTCCCACTTCTTGTTCGCCGATGACACCTTGATTTTTTGCAATGCTAGTCCTGATCAGTTGGCTTATTTGCGGGGCATATTCCTTTTGTTCGAAGCAGTGTCGGGGTTGAAGGTTAACTAGCTAAATCGGTGATGATTCCTGTGGGTAATGTTCAACAAGTGGACTATTTGGCGAGTATTCTTGGGTGTGAGGTGGCCTCTCTGTCGTTTGAGTACCTAGGGCTTCCATTGGGGGCTCCCAATAGTGCAACCCACATTTGGGATGGTGTTTTTGAGAAGATTGATCGTCATTTGGCAGGCTGGAAACGGCCGTTATTATCCAATGGGGGGAGAGTTACCCTGATCAAGAGCACCCTCGCCAATATTCCTACGTATTACATGTTTCTCTTCAAGATCCCTGTGAGCGTGTGGCCAATCGCATTGAGAAGTTACAACGTGACTTTCTTTGGGGTGGAGTAGGTGACGATTTCAAGTACCATTTGGTGAAGTGGTCAATGGTTTGCTCTCTGATTTATGAGGGCAGGCTTGGTATAAGGAAGTTGGTGGACTTTAATCGTGCTCTATTAGGCAAATGGTTGTGGCGTTATGGGCACGAGAGAGAGGCATGGTGGAGAATAGTGGTGGAGGCCAGTATGGGAGTATGTGGGGTGGTTGGTGCACATATCCCCACAGTGGAGCGTCGGGGGTGAGTTTGTGGAAGAATATCCGGTTAGGGTGGGAGATTTTCTCTAGTCACTCTAGACTAGTGGTTGGGGAAGGAAACTGGGTCCGGTTTTGGCATGATCAGTGGTGCAGGGATACGAAGCTTAAAGAGGATTTTCCTGTGCTTTATAGTATTGCTTGTGAAAAGGATGCTTCGGTGGCAGCCAATGTGGAGTTTCTGGGCGGAGCGTTTCAATGGAATGTTATCTTTGGTAGAGAAATTCATGATTGGGAGGTGGAGGTCATCACTTCTTTCTATTAGAGACTGCATACTGTTTCTATTCGATTGGGGTGCCAAGATAAATTGTGGTGGAGTCCCTCTAAAAAAGGAAGGTTTAAGGTCAAAGATTTCTTCAAAGCCTTGTCTAATGCGGAAGGTTACGGTTTTCCTTGGAAGAGTGTGTGGAGGACCAAGGCTCTCCCAAGGGCAGCTTTTTTTGTGTGGTCGGTGGCGCTCGGGAAAATTCTTACTTTGGATAATTTGAGAAAGAGGCAAGTGGTTGTTGTTAATAGATGCTACATGTGCAAGAAAGATGGAGAGTTGGTCGATCATTTGCTCCGTCATTGTGAGGTTGCCCATGCTTTGTGGTGCAACATCTTTAGCTGGCTTGGTCTGTCTTGGGTCATGCCTAGGTGTGTCTCAGACTTGTGCGCTTGTTGGTGTTCTTCTGGAAGGACTAGTAGTGCTGTGGTTTGGAAGATGGTGCACTATTTGTATTTTTTGGACGCTTTGGAGGGAGAGAAACAATAGATGTTTCGAGGATGTGGAAAGTTCTATAGAAGCGATCATTGCCTCTTTCTTGTACTCCTTGTATTTATGGACTGCGGCTTACCTTTCATCTTTATCTATTTGCTATGCAGACTTTCTTTCCCGCTTTTCTTTTTCTAGTTAGGTGTTCCTTTTGTATATACCTTATGTACTTTTGGGGCGCCTTACGCTTTTAATAAAATATCCTTATGACTTATCAAAAAAAAAATGCATGAAATTTCCATGATTGTATTTTTCCTACATAATGTGGAGCATTTATTTGCACATGTATACTTTGAATTTATTATGTTGAGAAAATTTCAAGGTTAATTGTTATTGTCATAAAGCGTTGCCCAAAATTTCCGCCGCAGAGTTCTCTTCCAGCTTTGTATTATGGCGATTGGCTCCTCCTGAAATTCCAGCTGTATTGTCCTGTACAAGGTAATGAAGTTTATTTTCTTTTCTTTTTGGACTTTTTACTTGTTTATCTGGTGCAATGGAAACTTTTGACTGCTACCATTGTGTTGCTCTTTACTAGTTTTCCAAGGTAAGAGGTAGAAGTAGATAGTTCATCATCATCATCGTTATCATTCTCATTCTCATTCTCATTATCATTGTTATTGTCATTTTCATCACCATTATAACTCACTCCATCATTATCGTTGTCATCATCACTATCATTCTCATTCTCATCATCATTATCACCATCAGTGTAATAGTGATGATCATTGTCATTTTCATTATCATTATTATTGTAATGATTATCATTATCAATATCACTATAAATTTCACTATCATTATCATCATAATCATTTTGTTTATTATTATTTTTCTTTTATCTTGCTATTCTTTTATGGGCCATTGTTGGGTGCGATGGTAAAACTATGTTGGGGGACGGGTGTTTGTGAGAAAATTTTGGTAAGTATATTCTAAAATAGGGTCCCATTACATACATACATGACTGAACTTGAGAGGATGATGGTGGGCTTCCAAAAAGTCAAGCATAAGGGTGGCTACATATGACAAATGATAAACTGCTGTCCAATATTATGATATCTCCAGAAGAACATGTCTTCTGTCTAATTTAGTTTCTCCTGGATTCCTAAAGATTCTAATTATTGTTCATGCATTATGCATAGGTGTTTTCATACCACTCCGGAGCTATGGGCTAGAAGAACAAATAATGATCTAGTTCATGACAACAATTCCAAGAACAAGACTTCCAAGAGAGGGAAGTTTGTGAAAAGAGCCAGGACTGAGCCACCTGTTGAAGCTCCTTATGTGCCTCCTAAACTAAAAAGAACCAATAAATCATTTCCAGATAAAACAGTTGACATATTTGAAGGCATGACAATTGTTGAGCTTGCCAAGCGTACCGGTGAGTCTATATCCACCATGCAGGATATTCTTGTAAACGTTGGGGAAAAGGTTGAATCTGAGTTTGACCCCCTCAGCGTCGATATTGCGGAGCTGGTAGCAATGGTATTTCCCCTTCTTAGTCATATATATTACATAATGATCTCTCAAGTAACGTCTCGATTACTTAAAAAATAAAAAATAAAAAACACAAATGATCTCTCACATAACTACCTATAGCACCATATAGAGAATAGTAGGAATAAATTTCGTGTACTGACTGAAAGATATTTAGTTCTCATCTCTCCTTGGCCATTTCTTTTTTCATCATCCATATTATACACTCAGTGTCAAATGAATTTTAGTTGCTTTGGACAATTTTGGACTTAATTGTTATGTTATTACTTTGTCAGGAAGTTGGAATCAATGTTAGGAGGCTACACTCCAATGAAGGTGCAGAAATTTTACCCAGGCCTGCAGTTGTAACAGTTATGGGTCATGTTGATCATGGTAAAACTTCTCTTCTGGATGCTTTACGTCAAACATCAGTGGCAGCGAAGGAAGCTGGAGGGATAACACAGCATCTTGGTGCTTTTGTTGTAAGTATGTCCTCAGGAGCAGCAATCACATTTCTTGACACCCCTGGTCATGCTGCATTCAGTGCAATGCGAGCAAGAGGGGCAGCAGTCACAGATATAGTAGTGCTAGTTGTAGCTGCTGATGATGGAGTGATGCCCCAAACTCTTGAAGCCATGTCTCATGCAAAAGCAGCTAACGTCCCAATTGTTGTTGCAATTAATAAATGTGATAAACCAGCTGCTGAACCGGAAAGGGTAAAACTTCAGCTTGCTTCAGAGGGCTTGCTACTGGAAGAGATGGGTGGGGATATTCAGGTGGTTGAAGTTTCAGCGATAAAGAAGACTGGATTGGATAGCTTGGAGGAGGCTTTACTTCTCCAGGCTGAAATGATGGATCTGAAAGCACGTATTGATGGACCTGCTCAAGCTTATGTGGTGGAGGCAAGACTTGACAGAGGACGGGGTCCATTGGCTACTGCAATAGTGAAGGCAGGGACTTTGGTTTGTGGTCAGCATGTGGTTGTGGGCTCACAGTGGGGCAGAATAAGGGGTATTAGGGATACGGTGGGGAAGTTGACAGAGAAGGCAACGCCTGCAATGCCTGTTGAAATTGAAGGGCTGAAGGGGCTCCCAATGGCTGGTGATGATATTGTCGTTGTGGACTCTGAGGAGCGAGCTAGAATGCTTAGTGAGGGGAGGAAAAAGAGATTTGATAAGGATAGGCTTAGAAAGATCAGTGAGGGGGCAACAGAAACTCTGGAATCATCAGATGAGGTGTCTCCGAGGGTTGAAATGCCAATAATAGTAAAAGCAGATGTTCAGGGCACCGTGCAAGCTGTCACTGATGCATTGAAGACTTTAAATAGCCCTCAGGTATGGCAAGATCAGTACTGCCTTGTATCCTGAATTCTGTGATCTCTTTAACAATGTTCAAATAATTACTTTTTGCTTTAACCTTTTTTTGTTTTGATAAGGTGAATATTATATTGTATCCAAAAGAAAACTGTACGAAGGCACAGAGCATACCCCAGAAAAAAGGCAAAAACATAACTAGGTTGGGTGAAGAGGAGGCTCCCACCAAGTTAGAAAACTAACATAACCTATACTAGACTAATCAAAATACAGAAAGATCATCTCCGAGATACCCCATGAACATTGAAGCATTTATTTTCCTGAGATGGGTTTGAGTCATGGAGGTCATTGCTTTTAGTTCTTTCACTAAACAAAAATCCTGAACTACATTGCTAACATGCATAGCGCGGTTGTTGTGGATCCAAGGATTTCATTCTTTCCATATGGCATAGACTGTTGCAGCAAACATGATTTTGCCATTCAAACTAAGTGGTGGTGGTTGTTTGGTCTTCCTCACTGTGTGATAACCAGTGATTGATCTCTGTTTTATCATATGTTAAATGCGGTCCTTTCAAAAATATACTCAAGTTTGAAATGCTCTTTGGGCTAAGTACACCAGAACAAAGAGTTCAGCTTATAAGTTTTTTCTTCCAACTGCTATTATATTGTTGTTTCTCTTCTACTACATAAGATTTGAACCTATACTCAATCGGCCACCCTTTTCACTGAGTCTAGGCTCAGGGGCAGGTGCTGCTTTTAGTAGAACATTGGGGTTGTTCCTGAAAGTATTGTCGGGTATTTCACTGCTTCCTGAACTTACCACTTATTGTAATTCATGCGTTCTTCAATTTAATTGTCAGGTTTTTGTGAATGTTGTCCATGTTGGTGTTGGGCCCATTTCTCACTCTGATGTGGAATTAGCAAAAGCCTGTGGTGCTTGCATAGTTGGCTTCAACGTAAAAAGTCCACCTAATTCTCTGAGTCTGGCGGCGACTCAAGCCAGTATAAAGGTACCGACCTGTTCTCTCAATCTCAATCCTCTGATGAGAATGTTAAATTCGTTTTAATCTATCAAGTTTAAGATTATGCTTTAATCTAAAAATACTATACTTATTATATTTGTTGTTTCTCTTGTTGGCTGTAGATATTTTTGCACCGTGTGATCTATCACCTTTTGGAAGAAATTGGCAGTTTGATAGTAGAGAAGGCCCCCGGGAGTTATGAGACACAGGTTTCCGGGGAGGCTGAGGTGCTGAACATATTTGAGCTCAAAGGAAGGAGCAAGTCGAAGGGAGATGATGTGAAAATTGCCGGCTGCCGGGTCATTGACGGCTGTGTCTCTAAATCATCAACCTTGAGGCTGTTGAGGAGTGGGGAAATTGTGTTTGAAGGATCCTGCTCCTCTCTCAAGCGGGAGAAGCAGGATGTGGAGAGCGTGAAAAAAGGAAGCGAGTGTGGAGTGGTGATTAGTGATTGGGATGATCTGCGGATTGGAGATGTCATCCAGTGCTTGAAGCAAGTTGTAAGGAAGCCAAAGTTCATTTCCTCAGAGAGTGGTGCTGTTCGAATCGAGTGCTGATATCTCTTTTGCTAATAACATGTTCATTGACATATGATTTAGATTCTCCTTTTCTTTTTGATTAAGGACAAGCAAATTCGTGTAACGTCGGGTCATCAACGCGTGGACTTCCAGCGATTTTACAGCTGCTGGTCCTGCCCAATTTCTCAATACTTCTACAGATTATGCGTAGGGCAATTTTGGAAGGTCATAGTAAATTGTTTGGGAGTTGATATAAATTTTGTTGTACAATAAAGAAACTTGTGATTATTGGATGGAAACATGCAGAGTAGAGGAATTTATTTATTGATACTTTACAATTTTGATTGCATATGAGAAGGTTCTATTATTCTATAGATCAAACAGTGTATGTTTAGAAGAGTTTTCTTTATCACCAATCTTGTATTCTTCCCTGGTTGGAGATCCGGAATACGTGTCCCACCTGCTGTCTCAAAGTGGAGCAAGAATGATGTTCATGCCTTTTACTTCATTTATAATTTTTTATTTTACTGCAGTTATGACTCGATTTTACTTCATTTGCATTTTATAATTAGTTTTTTTTTTTTTTTTGGTAGTTTTCAATTAAGTAGTAGTTTGTAGGGGTGTTCAAGCGGTTATAACCGGCGGTTATTTGCAATAACCGCAACCGCCTCCGCTTTAGGCGGTTATCGGATTGTCAATAACCGCAACCGCCTCCGCCTAGGCGGTTAGCGGTTATTCAAACCGNTATTTTACTGCAGTTATGACTCGATTTTACTTCATTTGCATTTTATAATTAGTTTTTTTTTTTTTTTTTGGTAGTTTTCAATTAAGTAGTAGTTTGAATGGGGTATGTTGGCTTTTTCCTAAATAATTACTATCTATTAGGTATGACAATTTTTTACTTAACCCAGGAACTTGACAAATTCAACACAAAATTAGCAGATTGTGATTGAAAGACTTGTTTGACCATTTAATTAAATAAGTCGGGTTATGATTGATCTATATAATTTTATATTTTTATTTTGACATGAATTGAACTTGACACATGATATTTAAAACTGACAATTTTTGACATGATTTGCGAATCTATATCAAAAGCAAACTTAGTACGAACTTAACACGAAATTAACGAGTTAGGATTACCGCATTTTGATATGTTTAATCAAATAGGTTGGACAACCAAGGTTGATATAATCTTATATGTATACCTTAATACGACCAAACTTGACCTGATTGGCTCCTTTTTATTGCTCATGGACACGTATTCTATCTTTTAAGCCTCTTCAATTACTTATGGTATTTTTAATAAATTCTGCCTTTCTTTGTCTTGATCAAATTTCTTATTCCTTTTTTTTTTTCGAAGAAATGCAATTGACTTCTCATTGAAAATCAAACATCCAGAGTTGATTGCTCCAGAGAAATATAATCACGCTTATCATCACGCCAAGTTTGATCCAAAGCATTATGAGCAGCATATTTTGAAAGAGAATGGGCTGCATGATTCCCATATGATGAGTGCCTAAAAGTGCTTATTTGGACCCCTTAATTTACATTTGTTAGGCTCTTAATTTTGTTAATATCTAATGTTTTATGTTGTTTTAGTGTTTTAGTGTGTTGTAGGTCTTTAGTGCAAAATGTGGCTCAAAGGGATGGATTTGAGCAAAGGAGGAGTCAAGCCCCTGCAAGTGCGATTGATCGCACTTGGTGCGATTGAACGCACTACAGTCGATCGCAAGACCTACGTTCGAACGCACGCCTCGTCAGCCCGCGTTCCCCGCGTTGCCCTAGCCGGCTCTATCGTTCATCGCTTCAACCTTGCGCCGTGGGCAGTTACGTGCAATCGATTGCACAATTTGCGATCGAACGCATTGCGGTCAAACGCAACACCAACGCTCGAACGCACGCGGCACTGCGATGCAACTGCGGTCGAACGCACATCAGACGATCGAACACACGCAGGGTTGCGATCGAACGCACACCTGACCTGGCAGCACGATTTATTTTGTCTATAAATAGGATTCGTTGTTTTCTTTGTTTTCCACGCTTGGGAGACGCTTAGGATGCGTTTGTGGCACCCTCAGTGGTCCAAAACCTCCCCGTTCTTCATTGTAAACACTTCTAAACGTCAATTTAATTTAATGCTTTTATTTATTTTGCTTTAGTCTCTTATTCCTTTCACCATGTTTTTATCTAAATATTTTTATGTTTAGTTTAATACTCCGTTCGTCATTTACTGTTTTGCTTGTTCGTTTCAATTCAATTTCGTGACAAAATTGCGTTGATTATTGTTTATGAATCGTTTAACGTCAACAGTCGTTGCAACCGGAGATACATCGGATGATTCGTCTTCGGACCAATATCCGTTGTGACCTCTTAAAACAGTGTTTGCATCGATTAGTTTGACAAGATTTCGTAACGACAATAGGACATACATTAGTGCTTAATCGATAGACGGATGTATGAACTAATTAATAGCAAATAGAATACGCCTAGTAGCGTAATCGTTGTTGAGTATGGACTAAGCATGTTTATATGTTGATTAAATTGTGGTGAGGTAGATTAGGGACCTTAGCGTTTTTATTTCTTTATTTTTATTGCATTTTAATTTAATTTTATTTTCTGCACGCCACATGTTTGATGTTGGGACTAAGTTAAAATAGGATTAGTTTAGGCACTTTAAAATTAGTTTTTAACAAA
>CM017325.1:21267056-21300057 GCA_006937295.1 Carpinus fangiana
TTGCTCATATACTTTGGTATTGTCCTGCGGCCCAGGATGTATGGGGTGGAGCTTGCATTATAATGCAGAAAAGCCATTTCCAAGAGCCGGAGTTTCTTAGGATTGCTGAAGGTATGGAAAGGAGGTGTACAGTGGAGGAATTCCAAAGCTTTGTGGTTGTGGCCCGGCGAATTTGGTTGAGGAGAAACAAACTGATTCATGAAGGCATTTTCTGTCACCCTAATGCTATTATTGGACAAGCTACAACAGTCTTAAAGGAATACCATCATGCCCAGATGGAATCAAAAGCTGAGGAGGCTCCTTTTGGACAAGCTCAGCTAGGGGGATGGGAAGCTCCTCAACTAGGATGGCACAAAGTAAATTGGGATGCGGCCCTCGGTATGCACAGTGGAAAGATGGGGCTGGGCGTAGTCATTCGTGATCATATGGGACGACTGGTTGCAGCTAGGAGCGTATCAAGATAGGGTGGATTTGACCCAGATGCAGCAGAAGCGATAGCTGCGTTAGTGGCCATTCAAACAGCTCGCGAGTTGGGGATCCAACGGGCCTGGTTCGAAGGGGACGCAAGAATTGTCGTGGATGCAGTGATTTCTATGGAGGCGGACTGGAGTCGTATTGGGCACTTGGTGGATGATGTGCGGTTAGAGTTGGGAAAGATTTATCAATGGAAAATGTCTTATATCCCCAGAGACCACAACCGGGCTGCTCATGTGTTGGCAAGGAAAGCTGTATCGGAAGAGATGGATGGTCTGTGGCTTGATAGTTCCCCTGTTTGGCTGACACATATTCTTGCTTCAGAGCATACTGTTCTGCTACGCGAGTGAATTAGTTAAGGAGGGAACGAATTTTCTCAATAATTATAGTTTCGCAGAAACTAATGGGGACAGTGGGAGGGTGAAACCTTTTAGGTGGCGCTACCTGCTGTCTGTTGAGGCCATTAGGGAGAAATTAGAATTTTTGAGAAGAGGTATCAATTCAGTTTTTGATGTGGGCAAATGAGGTGTAATGGGGGAGTATTTGATACTCTTTTCCCTTTTGATTGATTACTGAATGAGATAATTGATTTCTTTCAAAAAAACGTAGAAGTTTATTTGAAATGCATTTAATTGTTTTAACGAAGAAAACAAAAGGTTTTCAAATTCTCAATCTCTATTTTTATTTAATTCTCTTTTTATCTTTTCTTGCTTTTTGTTTATCTATCAATGTGAGACAATTAAAACATAGGGATTTTATTTGGAATGCATTTAATTAATGTCTTAATGAAAAAAAAAATTACCAAATTCTCTCTCTCTTTTTTTTTTTTTTTTTTTTTTTTTTTTTTTTTTTCTCTCTGTTTATTTTTCTTTTTTCTTCACTTGCCTTCTATTTATATCTCAATGTTATTTTGTAAATTTTACAGTCAATTTAGGAAAAAAACGAGAGAGACAGACGTCTTTTCGTTTGTCATTACAAAAGAAAAATGACATTTTTTCGTTTGTGTCATTTTTTTGAATTTGTATATTATTTTTATTCAAATTGATTACTTTTATTTTGTAAATTTTACATTTAATTTGGGAAATTTTAAAATTAAAACATATAGGTTTTATTTGTAATATATTTAATTGTCATAATGAAGAAAACAAAAGTTCCCAAAATTTCTCTTTCTGTCTCTATTTTCTTTAGGATCTGGCTTACATACGGTAGTGCAAACTACCGCATGCATGTGGTAGCCCAAAAAGCTGTCGTTTTGGGCACTAATGGACAATAATATGCTTCCTTCGATCTGCGTTTTAAAGAAATAATATAACACATTAAATATTAAAATAATCAATAATTTTAAAAATAAAAATATTAAAAAACTCAAAAAAAAAATCAAAATGAAAATCATCGAAGGCCACCCCTTGGCCAAAAATGAGGTGGCCAGCCACCTCATTTTTGGCCAAGGGGGTGGCTCCATGGCTGGTATGTTCGGCCACCCTCAAAAGGCAAAAACTATTAAAAAAAAAAAAAAAAAGGTTATGGGGGTGGTCAGACCACCCCAAAACCCCTAAGTGCATGGGGTGGTTTTGACCACCCCTACAGCCGATATGGAGGTGGCCGAGCCACCCCCAAGGCCTTTGAGGGTGATTTTGGCCACCCCAAAATGATTTTGGGCCATATTTCCCCCATTGATATCCATCTTTCACAACCTACAAATACATGCAAAGCAAAACCATGTCATTTTATGCCCACCCACACAGAGATTCAGAGAGAGAGAGAGAGATTGGTAGAGACTTACAAGGCTGGAATCGGATGCTTCAGTTCTGACATAAGCCTTGGAAATCTTTGCCTTAATGGTTTCTTCTCTGGGCTTCTTGGATGGCAATTCCTCATCAGTTGAGATGCTCTCTGAATTTCCATAAACTCCATTGACATTATTGGTGTTACTGCTTTCGGACTTCCTTTTCCTTGATGCGCTAAGCTCTTTTTCAGAGTTCTTGCTTATCTACTCCGTCAATTGGCCCCTCAGAGCATTGTAATTTTCGCACATCACCGTTAACATTTCCGTCAGCTTCTTATTCTCTGCGCTCACACGGTTCATCTCCTCCACTAAAGCACCACTCTAAACACATCATCCGAACACCACAAAATCTCAGCACCCATGTCATCAAGAAAAAAAAGAAAAAAAAGAAAAAAAAAAAGAAAGAAAGAAGATTAATCAAAAACCCACCCCACCTCTTCTTTTACAAAGACCTTCCTTCCAATGTCTATAAAATTATTGCTTTCCTCCTTGTCAAATACTAAGGAGAAGATGAGATTGAATAAACTGTTCTCATTAACTAGCCATAACACAAAGCATTATATGAGTTTATATACTCTGTCTTACAACTTGAGAAACAGAGTATAAGCTAACAAAGAAAGTTACATAACAGTTTCAACTATATAACTAACTTGATTAACAAACTAGCTAATATAACAAACTAAACTAACTTATATACACATGTGTAAACAAGATAGAGTTAATTTATTTGATGAGCTGCCGTTACTCCCCCTCAAAATAAAAAATATTTAGTATGTTCATCTTGGACAATAGAGCACTAAATTGTGCAAAACCAAGAGGCTTGGTGAATATATCAGCTAGTTGGGCAGCGGAAGAAACATGTAGAGTATGAATAACACACTGTTGAATCTTTTCCCTAACAAGATGACAATCTATTTCAATTTGGTTGGTGCGCTCATGATAAACCAGATTTATTGCAATATGAATGGCAACCTTACTATCACAAAAAAGAGCTGCTAGTTAGGGGTAAAGGACTTGTAAATGCTTGAGCAAATTGAATAGCCAAGTTTCCTCACAGCAAGTGGATGCCATAGCCCTATATTCAGACTCACCTGAGGATCTAGAGACTGTTGTTTCTTGGATTTCCACAATACTAAGGCATCACCAATGAAAACACAATAGCTAGTGATAGACCTTCGGGTGTCCAAATAGCCAGCCCAATCAACATCACAAAAAGCTTTTACCAAAAATCTGATGAAGAAGGAAAGAACAACCCTTGACTAGGAGAAGTCTTTAAGTACCTTAAAACCCTTTGAGCAGCATCTAAATGAGGCTACCGTGGTTGATCCATGAACTTACTGAGAGTCTGAACCACATAAGCTAAGTCAGGCCATGTGAATGTGAGGTAAATCAATTTGCCAATGAGACGTATGTAGCTAGTTGGGTCAGTTAATAAGGAACCAACATCCTTTGAAAGCTTGAGATTTTGTTCCATAGGGAACTTCGATGGTTTAAAAGCCAATAAACCAGAATCTTGAAGGATCTCCAATGCATATTTCCTCTGTGATAAAGAGATTCCTTTTGCTAATCGAGCTACTTCCAAGCCAAGAAAGAATTTCAACTTCACCAAGTCTTTAAGTTTGATTGCTCATTGAGTGAAGTAGTATACTGCTTGATGGCTACAGAATTACTACTAGCAACTGCAATATCTTCTACATAAACCAATAGAGCAATAAAAACAGAACCCTCAATTCTAGTGAATAGACTATAGTCAGTCTTGGATTGAACAAAGCCTTGACCAATCAGGGTGGTAGAAAACTTAGAAAATCACTAACGAGAGGCTTGCTTCAAGCCATATAAAGACTTTGTCAATCTACACACTTGAGACTCCCCCTTGATGAAAAAACCAGGTGGAATAGTCATGTACACCACTTCATCAAGATCCCTATGGAGAAATGCATTATTGACGTCCAATTGATGTAGAAACCAACTGTTAGCTGCTGCAATTGCTAAACGACATCTAACAGTAGTAAGTTTGGCAACAGGGAAAAATGTCTCATGATAGTCTAAACCCTCTCTCTAAGTATACCCTTTTGCTACCAACCAAACCTTATGCCTCTCTATACTACCATCTGTTGTGAAATTATCTACCTAAATTAATAGGCAAATAATCGCAGTTTTACTTGCAAGTGCACAAGGTCAAAAGTGTAGCATAATGTGTAAGTGCAATATCGATCCCACATGGATTGGTAAATTTTGCTTAAAATTAAATTCGCAAGGTAAAATAAAAGAGAGAAAAGTTGAGTTTTAATTCAATAAAGATAAGGAGCAAGACTTTGATTTCCATCACTAATCATGCTTATACAATAAAACAATATGCAAGTGCTTTAATTACATGATGAGCATTTAATGGTTGCCAACCTAAGAGCATGGTGTATACTCCTTAAGCTATTGGTTTTCCTAAGCAACAAGTTAGGCATGATGTATACTCTAACTCTTTCTTTCCTACAGGATTTAGCATAGTGTATACTAAGTTGTTCTCTAGGAAAGCATATGAACTGTGAAAACCGACAACCACATGAGACTTAGGGCATGGTATATACTCCCGGTTTCCCATGTTGATTAACCCAAGAACCCGGCGTGTATTACTTTTGTTACTTATGTTAAACTCAGGACTCGGTCATCCAAATTGATCTAACTAACAAGTCCATACCACATGCATATATTGATAAGGTAGACACATATGAGGAATTCATGAAAATAGGTATTAATCAAGTTAAATACTATCAAACAATTATCGCAAAGGCGTCAATATTGAATTAAAATATAAACATGATCAAGGCTTCAATCAAGCCCTACTGCAAGGTTTAGTTACACATGATAATGATGCTAATCATCTTCATTAAATAAAATAAAGGAAAAGAATAAACCCAGAAAATCGCTTCATTGAGAGTCGTAAATTCTTCTTCAAATTGCGTGTGTATTTTTCTGTGTTTACAGGCTTATTTATAGAGTCTAAGAGAATTCTAGAAACCCTAAAAATCGTAGGGTTGAATCCTTGTGCATTCACAAAACCCTAAAACCAAAAATTTCCAAAATAGGGCTGCTGTTGGAGTGGGCTTCACGCACTGTAATACCCCGATAAAAGCAAACCTTTTTAACCCCAAACCTTTCCCTTAGGAGTAATTGATAGGGATTTTCAAAGAATGGATTTAACGGGACCTAAAAGCCCTTAGCTTAACCCAAATCACGTTCGAAACCTTTAAAAGTAAAAGACAAACACTGACCCACAGGTGGCGGACGTACGCTAGGTCTGGCGAACGTACGCCTCTGTCTGTAGTGCGGACGTACGATAAGGGACCACCGGACGTACGCTCTGTAAATAGTACACCAAACGTACGTGGGACCACCGGATGTACATTACTTTTTGGAATACCCTTTGGATAATACCTGGACGTACGAGGCACCCTCTGGACCAATGTACAAAGACCACCAGACGTACGCTAGGGTTGCCGAATGTCCGCTGCTCTGTTAGAGAGTTGGTGGCGAACTTTCCCTATAAATAGCCCACCCCTCCTCTTCATTTCTCACGCCTTCTTCTTCCTCTGGTGTGCCCCTAGGCAGCCAGAACCCTTCCTTAGTGATTTGAGTAAGAAACCCGTGGGAGAGAGCTTGAACGGAGAGTTTCCGAGGTGAGGAGGCCATGTCCGCGCTTAGTTTCGGGGTAAGCTCTGTTCCTTTATAATTATCACCTTGTTATCTTATGTTTCTATTTTAATGAGAACTTTAAGTGTTCATTAAGCGTTCTTTTAAAGGTAACGACGTTTTCAAAGAGTTTTCTCAAAAGATCATGGTTCTGCAATTTCTTGCGTTGCATGTCCTGTTTTACTAGCTTAGAAGAGGTCTAGAAGTCTGTAATTTCTATGGGAAGCATGCACTATCCGAATCTTGCAACAGTGTGCTCAACACACTAAGCGGACGTACGCCATCGAGGACGGACGTACGGTCAGTAGGCAGAGCACCTGTTCTTAAGTTTCGCACGTGTACGCCTTAGCTTAGCCATAACTCTAGGTTTTTTAAGGCTTAGAATAACGACGACCTGTATCCGTTATGACAGGAGATAGCTTAGTTGGAGGATTCGCTTGAATGTGCGAGGTAAGTAAACACTTACACCCTTTTTACGTAAACCGTGTGATATGTCAGTTGACTGACCACGGGTATGATATGAGCATGCCTATTTCCCGTAATCACTTGGTAACTGCATTACTCAATAAACTACTAAGATGCATCGTAAGACATGGTACGCCGGTACGTGTGGTATAAACGGCCATGAGCATACTATATAAACTGCATATTATGGTCAATTGTGTGCGTTATGTGAGGGCTGTGGATCCATTGGTTTTGTGACCTTGATGCAACAATTCCCAATGGTTTGGTCACTACAGGACGAACGTCATTAGTTGGTGTGGGCCACTCGGGGCAGGACCTGATCGTGCCATTAATGCTATGTACGGTATGTTGTACAATGGCTGGGGCACTGGCATTGTATTATAGGTCCCTCGGGACAGCATCAACCCTGCTGAGAATGGGTAATATCTCGAGTAGACCATGTATGAGAGTTATGACCTATAAAGCATTATTCTTTTCTGCATCAAAACAATTAGGCAATTATCTCCAGTTCTACACCATCGAGCTTTAAAAACCCTAAAACCTGTGGAATAGTGTATTAGCGGAGGTAATGCACTCTTTTGGCCGTTACTCGAATTGCACGTTTACTTTATAAATTGGACTCATGTCATACCTAAGTGTGGGGTTTACTTACTAAGTCGTTAGACTTACGCGGTTATTATTCTTTAGGTAATCTGATTCACCGCTACGGGAATGGCTAGATTTGCTATTGCCGGACTGGCTATGCCTTGTTTATAGTTACAGGTTTGTTTTAATCGTTTAGTAGCTCCACGTTCTTACTTGATGAATTGTAGTACTCTCAGATTTATTCACCTTCCTTACATTTACTCTGACAGTGTTTACAAGGGTGATTGCCCGTTGGACCACAAGTTGGCTCAACTGGGTAAATTGCTAGTGACTCCACCGGATTAGCCGAGGCTAATTTTGGGGGCGTTACACGCACAGGTGTGCTCGATCATAGTGTAGTGACCCAAATTATTAATTAGGCATAAGTAGCTTAGTTGGGGGAATTAATTTGGGCTTTGGGTCACTAAGGACACTAGAGGGGTAATTTGGATTTTTGGCGGATGTACGCTAGGTCTGGCGGACGTACAATGCTGTCTGTAGTGGGGACGTATAGAGAGGGACCACAAGACGTACGCTCTGCAAATCGTACAGGCGGACGTACGTGGGACCACCGGACGTACGCTACTTTTTGAGTACCCTCTGGTTAATACCTAGACGTACGAGGCAGCCATGGAACCACTGGGCAAGAACCACCGGACATATGCCCCTTGGTCGGACGTCCGCTACTTTTCTGAGTGTATAAATAGCACCCTACCCCCTTCGTGTTTTTCACAAATTCAGAACGCCCCCAGGCTGCCAGAATGTTTCTAGAGCATTTCCAGTTTGAGTGTGGTTTAAGCGTGTGTGTGTGAGACGTTTGCGAGTTTGGAACGTTCGTGAGGCGAAACTCTTGCGGTTTTGTTTCAAGGAGGTAACGTTCGATCTTTAGCTTTTAATTACGCCGTTATGCTGCCCGTTTTATGTTTAGTTGTAGTTGTTAGCTTAGTTGTGCTTTTAAGACCCGTTTGGGTTAGCGTTCTCGTTAGCTTAGCATTGTTACGTTGCATGGAGGCTATGAACTAGACTAGAAGGCTTTAGGGTGTTCTTAATAGCCCTAGGAGTCGAAAAATAGGCGGACTGTGGAGAGAAGAGAAAATGAGGTTTTCCTTGAGAACCCATACAACGGACATATGGTATCGCGACCGAACGTACGGCTTGTCGTTGCATGACGGATGTACGCTATCGAGCCCAGACGTACGATCACTGTGTGACAGGGAAACCTTATTTTCACCAACCGTCCCGTAGCTCCTGTTCTCCCTTACTTTAGAGTTGTTTAGTAGAATTAGGACTAATAGAAGGTTTTCCACAGATTTGGAGAACCCAGATCTTTTAGAGATTTCGGAGACGCGTATCGATCCAGGTGAGTTTTAACTCACATAATGCTCATTACTATTTTTCCATGCACTACACATCTATTTTATGTATCGAGAAAACATGCATATTTTACAACTCTCACCGTTTGTACTTATTGCACATGAACTCTGTCATTTTGAGAAAAATGTTGTGCTGAACATGTTAACCAAGTGAGACTTGTAAAATGACATGCATGTAAAATACAGACAAGAAAATTGCATCGTATGACATGGTACACTGGTACGTGCGGTAGTAATGGCCATGAGCTTACTATACATGTTAGCTTTATGGTCAAATGGCTGTGTTATACAAGGCTTTGGATCCATTGGTTTCGTGACCTTGATGCAACCATTCCCAATGGTTCGGTCACTACAGGACGGACGTCATTAGTTGGTGTGGGCCACTCGGGGTCGGACCCGATCATGCCACTAATGTTATGTACGGTATGTTGTACAATGACTGGGGCACTAGCATTGTATTATAGGTCCCTCGGGACAGCATCAACCCTGCTGAGAAGAGGTAATATCTCGGGTAGGCCATACTGTTGAACTATGACTATTGTTTACATCGTATGCATATATCACTACTATACATATATCACGCATTAATAAGCTGTCATGATAGAACTGCTTTTACTTATTAAACATCTAAGTTCATCACTAAAACTAGCATGGGTATTATCTGCATTAAAGGTCACTAAGTCTTAGACTTACCCCCCCTTTATTTTATGTATTTTCCTATCATTACGAATAATTGCGTGGTTTAGTTGCACTAGACGAAGATGCCGTCAGAGACTACTTAGGTGATTGCTCAGGATCTGATACAGGTGATCTTTAAGGATATGGATCCCGTTTGGCTTAGGACGATGTGGAAAGATGGAGGATCTGCTCATGCAGACATGATTGAGATTCTGATCTCATTAGCTTTGCTTAGGCTTAAGTCTAGGCTTTGATCTGTTGATCTTTTGTGAATAATGTTGATGTATCTTATTTTGGGGTTGTATCTATTCTCTTGTTGACGGTCTGATGACCGGTACATTTGGCGACTATTTATCATATTATGGATGTAGTACTTTATCTCTGGTATTGTTGTGTGATGTTTCAATTACTATATCTTTAATCCCATAGTTTTGGTAAAGTTTTTCGCTGCAGTTTTCTCGTTAAGACAATGAAGGTGTTTTCCCAGAGGTCGTGTCTTGGAGGGACATGGCTGGGATGGCGCGCCGTAGGATCAATTACTAGTTAATTGATATTCCCATTGGGCGGGGCGTCACACGCAGTTAGTACGCTCGATCGCACTGCGATCAATCTTCTTCTTATGCGTGCGAACGTAAGTGCGTTTGATCCTTTCCTTGGGCACTCGAGCGCTGGTGCGCTCGATTGTAGGTCTCCTGGGCTCGATCGCTCTCACAGACTCTAGCTCCTTCTTCCTCAACTTCTAGATTTTCCAAATTCTTGTCCATTAAGCCCTAGACTTCCAGAATGCTTTCTTTTCTTCCAAAGACCTATAAAACAAGGAAAACACAAAAAGAAAGTAACATAGAACAAAATAACATAAACTAAGAGCAACAAATATAAATTAAGGGGTTTAAATATGAATATTTAAGTACTTATCACCATCTGCCTTGAGTTTTGTTTTATACTCCCATTTGCAACCAATAGCTTTCATTCCAGAAGGTAAAGAGGCCAAATTCCAAGTGTTGTTTGCTTGCAAAGCAGCAAGTTCTGCTTGCATAGCTTCATGCCATTTAGGTAATTTTCAACTTGTTGAAAAAATTTTGGTTCAATGCGGGAAATATGGGATAGGCTGAATGCTTTATGAGAAGGAGAAAGATGGTCATAGTTCAAAACAAAAGAAAGGGAATATGGGATACCTACATAATCATTATCAATTACAATAGCATCATTTAATCTAACCATAGAATTAGATGAAGTGGAATTGGAAGAAAATGCAAGTTGGCAATGATAGTCCTGCAAATAACTAGGAGCTTGCCTAGTGCGGCTTGATTTCCTAAGGTTTACAATTGGAATGGGAGATGAGTCTGCTATAGTATCAGTTTGATGAATAGGATTGGAAGAAGATAAATGATGATCATGTGAATCATGAGAAACCATGTCATGAGTTGAGGGATCATCATGCAATTGATCTTCTATAATTGGAGGTGAATGACGACAAGTATCATCACTAAGATAGGTAAAATTATTGAACCAAGTAGAATTACGAATTGCATCCTTTGAATGTTCATTTGAAGAGAAAGAAAAATCATTTGATGCAAAAGGAAAAACATGTTCATGAAAGACCACATATCTGGATATAAAAATAGAACTGGTATGGATGTTTAAAAGCTTATATCCTTTCATACCATGAGGATAACCTAGGAAAACACATGCAGTAGCTCTAGGATGGAATTTGTTTCTATCTTAAGACAAGGTGGATGCAAAAGCTAGACAACCAAATACTTTTAGATGATAATATGAAGGCATTTCAGAAAATAGCAACTCAAATGGAGATTTATTAGACAATAAGGGAAATGGAATCCTATTGATCAAATATGTTGCTGTTAAGACACAATCTGCCCAAAAAGAAAGAGGCAAATGGGATTGAAACCTCAAAGCTCTAGCAACATTAAGTAAATGTTGGTTTTTTCTTTCAACAATGCAGTTTTGTTGAGGTGTCTCCACACAACTAAGTTGATGGAGATTACCTTGAGGAGAGAAAAAAAATTTCATGTGAAATTCTACACCATTATCAGATCTCAAGGTTTTAATCTTGAGGTTAAACCGTGTTGCAACAAGTTTAAAGAAAGATTGAATAAAAGACCTAGTTTGAAACTTTGATACATGAGATGAATCCAAGTGTATCTACTAAAATCATTCACAATGGTAAGAAAATAATGTGAACCATTTGTAGATTGTTGAGAAAAAGGACCCCGAATGTCAACATGAATGAGATCAAAAAGAGCCTTTGAAACTTTATTACTAATAGGAAAATGTATTATTATTATTTTTTTCTGTTTTTCTAAAGGGCAAATATTACAGACATTATTTGAATTGATAGAAATACAAGGAACTAGCTTGTGTAAGAAGCTTATTCTAGCATTAGACAGATGCCCTAGCCTAAAATGCCATAGGTCTATTGAAGGGTTTTGAGAATAGCATAATTTGCACAAGATTTTATAGAAAACTTGCTTGCAAGTTGTATCAAATGAAACAGACCTCCCATTTCCTCACCCACACCAATTGTCTCCCAATTAGTCAGATTCTGTATAAAATAGTAAGAGGTAATGAAAATAATGCAGCAATTAAGGTGTTGAATCAGTTTTGTTGCAGAAATTAGATTTAATGAAAAAGATGGTACACATAGAACATTGGTTAAAATGAAATGTTCTGAAATTCTAACCGTGCCTATGTGTGTGATAGAAACTAAGCCACCATTAGGTAGTTTGATAGATGTGGATATAGTAGATGTAATTGTTGTAAACAAAGAAACACAATTAACCATATGATTAATAGCTCTTGTATCAATGATCTAAGGAGTATATGTTGGGGAAAAGATATTACCTGACATATTGGAGAAGATGTGATCTTGAGTTGTAGGTAAACAACCTACTTGATTGGCGGAATTCCAAAAGCCTTTAACACTGTTATGCAATAATTGGCAGTTGAGGGATTTGCAGAGTTTCAGAGAAATTCTTTTCATAATTCTGTGTAACATAGTTAACACTTGAACTTAAAGAAAAAGAAGGCCTCTTCGTAAACTTGTGTCCAGGAGGATAACCATGTAGTTTGTAACATTTATCAATTGTGTGTCTTGCAACACCATAATGAGTACAAACTGGTCTATCCTTTCGAACCATCTGCCTAGGAAACCTATTCTACTATATGGGAATTTATTTGGTTATCAAGGCTGCTGGGTATGGAGTCATAGAACCTATAAAAATTTCTCCTTAGCTTTCTTCTTGAACAAGTGAAAACACTTTGTTGATTGGGGGGAGTGGATCCATCAAGAGGATTTGACCTCTGATGTGTGAGAAAGACTCATTGAGTCACATTAAAAATTTAAAAACATACTGTTGATCAAAAAACATATGAACATATTTTAGGCTACCACAAGAACACGTAGGAACACAAGTACATGGAGAAAAGGCTTTATAGTTACTAAATTCATTACAAAGAGATTTGAGACGAGTAAAGTATGAGCTTATAGACATGTTATCTTGCGATAAGATAGAGATAGATTTCTGAAGCTGGAAGGCTTTTGGTCCATTTTTTTGTGAGAATCGTTCCTTCAAACTTAACCACATATCCTAGCAATTGTTGATATAGATTATACTGGTAGCAATGTCCCTTGATACTATGTTGACAATCCGTGAAGATATTGTGTCATTGCACCTCTTCCAAGCTCTGAATTCAGGACCATTTAGAGTGGATGAGTGAGGAAGAATTCCATCAATGAACTGCAACTTGTTCTTGGCAAAGAGAACCATGATCATGGATCGGCTCTAGGTATTGTAGTTCTCACTAGTTAATGGTTGAGGAACTATCAACAATCCTAGATTATCACCATTATGCAAGTATAGATGAGTGGAGGTATTGTCATTGAGAGAGAAGTTTGATGAATGAGAAAAAGAAAGGGGAATGGCTTTAGGAATTGGGGGAATTGGGATCAACATTGATGAACTTTTATAAGATAAAAGCTCTGATACCATGTCAAATACTAAGGAGAAGATGAGATTGAATAAACTGTTCTCATTAACTTGCCATAACACAAAGCATTATATGAGTTTATATACTCAGTTTCACAACTCGAGAAACAGAGCATAAGCTAACAAAGAAAGTTACATAACAATTTCAACTACGAACTAACTTGATTAACAAACTAGCTAATATAACAAACTAAATTAACTTATATACACGTATGTAAACAAGATAGAATTAATCTGTTTGATGAGCTGCTATTACTCCTATTTGTTTTGAAATCGAATAAAAAACATAAAAGATCTTCTTAGTTAATTTCATAACATCAATTTAAGTGAATATGAGCTTCTGAGGATGGATGGATGGATGAAAAGATTAAATTCCCACGTACATACTGAAGCATCCTCCAAAACCCGGATGGGATTGGCATTAAGATCCAAGCGAGTGCTTCTCCAGGAAGAAAAATCCATAGTTGTCGTATTGGATGCAAGCAAAACCCAAAAAACACAAGTTTTGATTGGCTCGGCCACCCCTCCAGCAACCCCTTTGATGATTTTCATTTTTATTTTTTTTTTTGAGTTTTTTAATATTTTAATTTTTTTGAATTATTAATTATTTAAATATTTAATGTATTATATATTATTTCTTTAAAACGTGGATCGAGGGAAATATATTGATGCCAGATAAGTGCCCAAAACGACCGCGTTTTGGGCTACCACATGCATGCGGTTTTAACAGATGGTCAGATTGCAAGCATCTCAAAATTTATAAAGTTACTTTCTAAACATTACACGCCAGTCACCCTTTTCCTATTAGTTCCTTCCAGCTGCTCCAGGATGCGAATTCTTGCTACCAGAATCTACTATGAATTGCCTCAAACTTTGCTTGTTTGTGTAAGAGCATCTCCAACTATAGGTATTTCAGCTACTCAAAATTTACCGTTTTGTAATTTAGCTATTAGTTTTTCAATGCAGACTCCAACAAAATATTTATTTAATCCTATAATTTCTTCAAATTTTTTTTAACATTATTTTTATTGTTTTTTAGCCATTGTTGTGTGGATGGGGGGAGAGGGAGAGAGGGCAAAGGGAGAGGGAGGAAAAATAAAAAATAAAAAAAATAAATAAAAATTGTAGTGTCTACAAATTAGCCTATTCACCTTAGCAAAATAGTTGGAAAAAATTTAAAAGCCTAATTGGAGATAAAAAAATGGCTCATAATAGTCAAATTTGACTATTATGAATTTGTGAGCCATTTGACCATCCTTTTAGAGATGCTCCTCGAAGGTGGGTGTGAGGGTCAATTTTTTTTTATAAAAAATTTTCAAAATTTTACAAAAGTGTAAGAGATATTTCACACTTTTATTGTCATTTATCCCTAAATTCTAACCGTAGGAGCACACTATCAAAAGTACAAAGTTTTACTTTTTATAGTTAACATGAATTGAGTGTTGTTAAATTTTAAGGTTGTGATTGCAAAAGTGATGTAGCATTAAAGGAGGTAAGTAAAATTTACATTTTTTTTACTTAACAAAATTTTAAATTGAGAAAATTACACTTTTATGTTTCGAAGTTGTACCCATTTTTTTTTATTTTACCTTTAATATTTAAAAATAAATAATGTACCCCAATATATATATATATATATATTGTGCAATGTAATCATTCGGTTTAGAAATTGTCTTTTTGCATAGTAAGCAGGCCAAGAACCAAATATGTCAAAATTACCCTTAGATCACTCTTTTTTTTTTTTTTTTTTACATGCCCAAGATCACTCCTGATTTCCCTAAAATGTCCCCATGCTTTTAACAAAAAAAAAAGCAAGAACAAGAACAAACAAGAACAAAAGAGAAAAATAATTCAAACACTAGGAAAATGTACAACATGTACACCAAATTTGTAATAAATATCTGTCTGTATAAGATTTGTGACTAAAGCGAGCTATTTCTACGAGTAATTTTAGATTATATTTTTTGGTCATTTTTGTGTCTTTTGAAAAATGTTAACTTTTAAAATTATCATTTGATCGATGAATGCGTCTAATGATAATTTTAAGAGTTACATCATCTTTTTCAAGACATAAAAATAATATAAGATATACTTATTCGATCGTATCTCGATGGAAATACTAATCCTTGTAAAGCTTATTGTGCCACTAAAGAGTAATACTATAAATCTTTTTAAAGTCTTTTTAAAGTCATCTCCGTGTAAAGTTTGTTGTGCTATTAAAAAGTAATGTTATAAGTTTTCTTAGAATCTTTTTAGAATCATCTCAAATATGATGTACTTTTTAAAATTATCAATAAATCACATCTTAAATTTATCAATAATTTTAAAAGCGACTTCATATTTACCATGAATGTAAAAAGACTGATAGCATTACTCGTCCGAAGAAGTATAGGGATCAAAGGTTTTTGAGGTCGCTTTCCCTCACAAATAGTCCGTGAAAGCCGTAGGGCACCCGGCGGGGCAGTTTGACGGCCGCAACAATGTCAAGATTGGGAGACTTGGCATCCATAACCAAGAACTTGGACTCTCCCGCCTTCTCGTCATGGACAAACGACACGACGTACCCATCGTCCTCCTCCGCCTCTGGATTACCCGGCTCCCTCGCCACGAAGAAAGGCTCTCCCCCGTAGCACCGTGGCCCGTACATTCTGCACGCCACCGTGCACTCCTCACGCTCACCTTTAGAGACGTCGAGCTTCACCACCCCAGATATCTTGGGCATTGGATCACCCACTGCTGCGTACACAAACTTGTTCTTCTTCCCCACGTATGCCTGATTTATGACCGCAAAGTCAAGATTTCTTGCTGAAATGGGCTGCCTTGTTACAATCCCTGTCCTGAGGTCGATCCTCACTTTCTCCACCAACGCATGGATGAGGTCCATCCTCTCCAACGTGTGCTCCACTGACAATATGTTTGGTGCCACCATCACTATTTCGTTTCCGTCTTCTTCATCCCACGCATTAATGGCGTGTATGATGTTGAACCCCGGCACGTCGAACCATCTCATCTCCGACTCATCCTTAGCGTATCGAGGGATGACTCCGAGTCTAGGCACTTTGGACGGGTCCGAACCCACCGGAGACCCTCCCCCGACTATCATTTCCATGGGGTTCATCCCTATTTGTATGTCCGCAAATATGGCATACTTGTTTGTGATTGCGAAGTCATGGAGAAAAGAGGGACGGAGCATGGAGAAAATGGGAACGTCTGCCTGTTTGGCCCCTTTTGCGTCGAACCGGAAGTAGGTCAGAAATGGAGGGACTGGGCCGTATCGAAAGGCAAACGCCTCCCCCGTCTCAGGGTCTACTTTGGGATGTGCAGTCATGCTCATGAAGAGCTGACCATCAAAATCATGGCGACCCAGAGTGTGGATGTCTCCGTTGGAGGTCAATCGCACCGAGTAAGGGAGGTCAGACTCACCGAGTGCGTAGAGACGATTACCAAAGAAAGCCAAGCTGGTGTTTGCGAGACCTATGCCATTAGCAGGGTTGTATTGACCAGCCAAGATTCGGGCAGCAGATAGAGCACCCCGCGCTGCCGATGCGGTAAGGCCATTGAAGCCCGAGAAGACATTGGGAAGAAGTGGAGAGCCGGCTTCGCTTTCGATGGTGTACTTGTAGGTCTTGACGTAGCGGCTGCAGAGGGTGGCTTTGCCTTGGGAGATCCGAATGGAGTGAAGCATGCCATCACCGTCAAAGAGGTGGTAAGGCCCACGAGGCAGGAACTGTGGGTTGGGCCCGTTGCGAATGTAAGCACCATCAAGGCACGGTGGTAGGGATCCTTGTATCACCTCGCACTCTGTTGGGGGAAGCTCCTCAAGAACCGGGGCAAAGTTGTTGGAGAGCACGCTTCTTGGGTCCACGGAAGGGCGGAGGGGAGGGTCTATGAAGTTGTTGATGATGTCGTCCAATGCGTTGAAGATCAATGAAGGTGCTGAAGACACTACTTCTTGTCGTTGGTTTGCCGGAGATCTCTTGCCCGGTGGCGGCGTAGCTGTTGATGTAGTAGGAGATCTTTTCGATGATGATGAGAGTGTGGGTGTGGGAGATCTTTTCGATGATGATGGGCGTTGGGATGATGAGGGTGTGGGTGTGGGTGCAGGGGTGGGCGTCTGGGCCTTCTCGTCAATCCCAACGGAGGAGGATACTTTGAGGATAGGAGAATAAGGTGATGATAATAGTGGTAGTGCTCGGAAGGCTTTGGGCGTGGTAATGGTAAAAGAATGAATTGGGGTGGCCAGGCCCAAAGTAGAGACGAAGGAAGAAGAGAAGGCATCCATGTTGTTTGTTTCCTAAAGATGGAAGAGCCGGAACGCGGTGGGTGAGGGATGCCGTAGTAGGGCAGTTGGCATAATTATTGAGAGCGTTATAGGAAAGTGAAGCGAGAGCCTGAGCCACACGTAAAGTTTGATCGCCACATATTATTTTGGTTGCATTACAGAGGGCGCTCTAGCATCTTGATTTTTTCAAAAAAAGAAAAAAAGAAAAAAGAAAGAAGAGACGATGAGGTAATGGTCGAGAGAATGCATTAATGCATTTCTCGGGTAGAGTATATCTACCACTCTTAGCCCCAACATCCGTCCTATTCACTTGGACTGAAAAGAAATAAAAGATAGGGTGGGTCCACCACTCACTCATTCACTCTCTCTGCACACAGAAGGGACTCAAGGGAGTGGGGACATGATCAAATGGACATGGGAACCTTCTTGTGGTGGTTGTTCCGCTGGTGGGACTGTGCATTCCTGATAGTGTACAAGGCATTGATTCCTGAAATTATAAGCAACCATCAGGGTTGCAGTCACCGAGTCACGTCATATCAAATGGGAATTCTGTGGTGGAAAAAACTTCTGAAGACGATATTTCCTATGGAGTCATGAATGCGCTTAGGGACCATCCTATTACCCCCACCCCAAAAATATCATTCACTCAGGATCAACCTTCCTTCCTTCCTACTTTCAACTAGACAACCAGGGGACCATTGCCTCGAAAAAAAAAAACAAAAAGAACTCCGTTTATTTCTGGCCTATAATAAATTTTTATTTTGAATTTCTTTTAGTAATTAATGCAACGAAAGATAATAGTCAATAATAAATATTTTTGATTTGACCCTTTTTTTAAAATAATTTTTCATTTTAAAAATTATAAATCATTTTTTTTAGAGTTTGAACTTTTTATTCTCAAATTGACAAATCCTAACAAGACAGGGTTGAAAGCCCATCAGAACTCCACTGAGCATAGCAGCAAAAAAAAAAGAAAAAAAAAAGAACTCCACTGAGCAAACGACAAGACCCAAGTGAAACCCCACCAAGAGCTAGTCGAGATGTTGCGAGACCTGGCTGGGACTCTCTGAGACCTAATCGAGACCCTGTTTAAAACTTGTTTGGAATGTGTGTGTGTGTGATTTTCCATAAGCACTAAACTTTGAAAAATGTTTTCAAGAAAAATATTTTCTACTAAAAAATTCTCCAACGAAAAACATTTTATGTAGAAAGAAACTAAGCATAAAACTAGGGGACCATTCCTATCCTGAAATTATATTTTCTAGAATACAATTCAGTGTAAACTGTAAATTAGGATTTAGAAAAATTTCAACCAACGCATTGCAGATTTGCTCTTCTTCGCCGTATCTTGGAAAGCACTAACAGCCACAATCTCTTGTCCAAGGATCCCTTGGCACGAAGCAGCCTGCGTAGCGCTTTGATGCTTGTAGGCCCGTAGGCTGCCTTGGCCATGACAGCTTTGTCCTTGTTCCGCCCTCACAATGAAAATGCATAAGCAATCACCAATACACATAAAAATTTCATATTGACTGCATTCTGCGTAAAAGAAAGCAATACCAAGATCTCGTCAAGATTATTATGCTTTCTCCTCCTATTCAAAATCCCACAATCTCTTCTTTTTGGAATCACTTTTATTACAGCGCCTGAAGAATCCCACGCATGAACAATTAAGCAACCAGGCTAACAAATCAGAACTCATCCTTCTTCTTCAGTACTACCCTCGGCTAAATTTGTCACAGATTCATCAGCACCTAATTTATCCTTAAACCCATATGCAAATGAGTCAGTCTGACTCCAAATCCGAGTCCTCAGATACTGTTTCAGGTAATGTTCGGCTATGGGTTGATTGGCAATGAATTGATTGCAAGAAGTTGAAATAGGCATACTTGATGTCAAACTGCATATCGTACCCTGCAACAAAAGTGTTTTTTACCTTGGCATCTAACAATCATATAAACGCTGAAACCTTGAAGGGGAAGAAAGGACATGACCCTTACAGTAGTTAATTGCAATAGTCCGCCCTCCAGCATCTGGACTCTGTCTAACGTGATGAAACCACATACTTGGCCTGCATCAACTCCACCATAGCCTCAAAATTACTATTCATCAATTAAATTATATTGAGCAGAAAGTGCCGTGTTAAACAATAGGATTAAATATTAAGAATTCAACTTCATGATCATATAAAATCCACACTTTCTGTTTATGCTTATTGTTGTACAAAAGACCATATTTATAGTAAATAAGATAAAACAATCATATGCATGATCAAGATAATTTATGTGGTTTCTTTAATGCAAGGTCCGTCCACCGACGGAGGCCATTACAAATAAATTCACTATAAAAGATGGAATACAAACAAAAAATGAAGAGAAAAGCACTCAAAGCAAAAGCCTTAATACACCAAAATCTCACTATCACACAAAAGAGATTATTCCCCAAAAGAGAACAAAATAAAAGATAATAATACAAACCTTTCTTTTGCCAGGACAAACGACAACTTTGTTTCTCACTTTTTCTCCCTGTGTAGCGCCTCAAGAAACCAAGAAAAAAACAACATGCATACTCTTCTTGCAATCTCTCGGACGCCACTTCTAATGCATTATAAAACTAACAATGCAGTTATCCGTTTATAAATCACTATGTCAGTAACAAAGGCTTTTACAAGTCGGTCTCCCAACTCCAAATACAAGTTGGCTAAAGAGTCTCTAAAACCCAGTAGAAAAGTAAAAGATAATGGAGCAATGGTTTTGATGTAATGATTTCAAGTCATATGCACATAAAAAAATCTCCATCTTTACTTGAATTTCATCAAGTTACAATGATATGAATTTACTCAAGATGTCTCTGCCAAAACCCCCAAGGGCAATCACAATCCAAAAGTATCACACAAGTTTAAGCATCTCTATAACTTTAGCACATGACCTGATTTAGACATAACATCATACTTCTATACCAATCCTGTTGGCTACAAAGCTTTCTCAGCTAACTGCCTTCCTAAAGACACATTTGCACCCTATAACCTTTTTTTTTTTCCTTGGGCAGTTCTACCAGCTTTCAAGTTTTTCTTTACTGTAATGACTCCACCTCTTTCGATATACCATTATAAACAGACGATGAATCTCCACTACCAGCCATATCCTCAAATTCATACTACTCGAACGCTTTTCGATCACATTTCTCTCTACCTTTTGCCAAAAAATAAGGCTCAATCTTAGTACTAAGTCTCTTGAAAACTATTCGTCATCACATTTATCCATGGGTGAACTCTGATCATCAAATTCCACCTCCACCACTTGTCTCCTTTACTAGCCGTCAATTGATACTTCATTGTCACATTTTCTTATCATATAGGCCTCATCAAACACATCTTTGCCAACAATTTTCTTATTTTGAAACCGAATCTCATAGGCTATAGCCTTTAATACTAGTTTTCAAACCAAGAAATATACACTTTTGATTTTGGATCTTATTTCAACCTCTCCACTTTGCACGTGAACATATGCAAGACAGACAAATATTTTTAAAACTAAATAATCAACCAATTTACCTGACCATACTTTTGGAACCTTGAAATCAATTGCGGTAGATAGAGATTCGTTGGTGACGAAGAGTGCATAATTAATTGCCTTGGCTCAAAAACTATTTGGCAATCATGTATTCAACCTCATACATTTCGCCTTTTCCAATAATGGTCCATTCAACCTTTCAGAAACTCAATTTTGTTGTTAAGTTCTTTTAATTGTGAAGTGACAAGTAACTTATGGATACGGAATTTGATTCAGTTTAACCGTGCGTTATTAGGTAAATGGTTGTAAAGGTTTGCCAATGAGGGAGAGGCTTGGTGGAGGAAATTAGTGGAGGTGAAATATGATATAATGAGGGGCGGCTGGTGTTCCAAGGAGGTAGGAGGACCTTATGGGGTGAGAGTGTGGAGATGCATTCGAAGGGGGTGGGATATTTTTAAACAGCATGTGAAGTTTGAGGTAGGAAATGGCTCTAGAGTATTATTTTGGCAGGATGTGTAGTGTGGGGAATTACCCTTGAAGAATGTGCAAAGGAAGCATGGGTGGAGGAGAATATGGCTATAGTAGATGGCGCTATCCATTGGAATGTAATGTTTATTCGACAGGTCCATGATTGAGAATTGGAAGAGGTGTCGATATTTTTCGAATTGCTGCATTCCCAGCAAATTAGGCATAGTGGGGTTGATAAAATTTGTTGGATTCACTTGAAGAGAGATTTTTGAGGTGAAATCATACTATTAGGTGACGGCTGATTCAGAACCGGTGGATAGCCCTTGGAAAATGATCTGGAAGAGTAAAGCACCTCCGAGAGGCTTTTTTCGTGTGGACGGCGGTGTTGGGGGTAATACTAACGTTGGACAACTTACGGAAGAAGAACATTATAGTGACGGAATGGTGTTGTATGTGCAAGAGGAGTAGGGAATCTATTGATCATTTATTACTGCATTGTGAAGTTGCCTCAAAGGTTTGGAATATGCTATGTCAGCTATTTGGTGTTACTTGGGTGATGCCGGGGGGGTTGAAGGAATGCTTGGGAAGTTAGAGAGGACAAAGGGGTAATCGGATAGTCCTACAAAGCTGGAAAATTGCTCCTTTATGTGTTATGTGGTGCTTAGGAGAGAAAGGAATGCACGGAGTTTTGAGAACCGTGAACTTGGAATTCTAGAGTTGAAGAAAATGGTGCTTTAAATACTTTTCTCATGGAAAATTCCGTGGCATTCTTCGCAAGGTTCAACACTTGCGGAATTTCTAGATTTTTGTGCGTCTTTTTCTAATTAAAAGTTTGTATATGTGGGCTCCTATTGTATATTTTCTGTGTACATGGGCTGCGCCCCTGACGCTTTTAATAAATTGATTTTTACCGATCAAAAAAAATTGTGAAGTGACAAGTAATGCTATAAGTTTTGCAAAACTTCAAAAACTTAGTGTCCATATACTCCAATTCATTATCGGAACTCAAATTCTTCACTTTTCTTCCAATATGATTTTCCACTACTTGAAGACGGTAAAAAAATAAACTAAGGCCTTTCTTGAAAAATCATTATTAAAGCTAACAAAATAATACGCACTTCCGTTTGAAAATACTGCTATTAGTCCCTAAACATCTAATTGAATATAGTCGAAAACACTTTTTCTTGTTTGAGATGTCACCTTAAAACTGTCTCTGGTTGTTTCTCATACACACTATACATACAGAATGTTAGAATCCCAATTTTACTTATGGCATAATGTATCTACTTACTAAGTATTCGACTCACCTTTTTATATATTTTTGATGATTTCTAAACAACCCAGATGAAGTTATGGATGATGCTGCAAGGCAAGGAAAATTAGGGACAAAAGCTATTCCTATATGAGGAAATAAATAAAGCTTAAGTTTTGTTAGTTATGTTGTAATTATTTTATGAGACTCTGATTTAAATAAATAGTTTTGTTTATGAAATTCTTATGACCTCAAAAGAAATGTTTAATATCTCCTTTCTACGGGATGAGGGTGTTACAACAATTCTGGTTGTTCTGATTGAGCCAAAATGGAGAGGTGGTTCTTTGTGGAGGCTAAAAACTTTATGTGCTCGGTGGTGGAAGGTGCCTTGGTGGTGTGGTTGGAAGAAAGGAGGGGATTCTCCAGTGTAGTGTTTTTGGGCACCCAATGTGCATGGCTGGTTTTAACCGTGAAGGAGCTTATGTGATTCCTTGGGGACAAGAAATTCGTCAAATTCTTTAGGGAGGGTCCAAAGGTGCTCATCGTTTGAAGAGGTGGTAACAGTTCCGGCTGGTTCTTGGTGGTGGCAGTTTATGCTGTGGGTGGTCGGAGAGGGCTCATTTTGATCCCTGAGGGTTGTGATGGCTATGGCTGGGGCTGGAGCCGTTTTGCCGCCTATTTGGGTAAGGTGAAGACATTTTTTAAAGACTCAGTTGGGTTTGGGTTCAGGTCTTACCGGTGGGCTAGGGGTCTTCAAAGAAGTTGATGCGTCGTCATTTGTGGAGGTCTTGAGATTAGAGGTTAGCCCGTTAGCGACAATGGAGTTTCCGATGGAATGGCATGGGGAATCGTTGGGTAAGGACCTCTTTGCCATTTGTAACATGTTAGGCAATGATCCCTCTGACGCTAAGCATAGCTCCTCTGATCGAGGCAACATTGCTTGCCATTCTAGTGATGCTGATGAGGGGGAGGGTAGGTTGGTAGGAAAGTGGAAGATGCAATCCCTGCTTTGGGTGTGGAAGAGACAACTCATGAGTATTAAGACTAATGTGGATCAAACCTCGCTGAAAATTCTAGAGGGCTAGAGAAGCTTGGGCTTGTCCAGAAGCCCATTTGTGCTGGGCAGAAGAAGTGGGCTCCCAAGCATACACCTATGCCCAAGAACAAATCTACAACCATTTCTTGTCTGGCTTCTCTTGAAGGTAGTTGCTTCTCCTATAATAGTGTTTGGCGGACTCGAGCTCCTTCAAGGGTGGCCTTTTTTGCATTACAGCGGCACTATGCAAGATCCTTACCTTGGATAATCTCAGGAGGCCACATGTCATCGTGATAGACTGATGTTGCATGAGCAAGAGAGATGGCGAGTATGTGGACCACCTTCTTCTTCACTGGGATGTGGCTTCAGAGAGCTCTTTTCAATCGTTTTGGGTTGTCCTGAGTTATACTTAGACATGTTGTTGATCTGTTTGACTGTTGGTAGTCCTCTGGCAGGCCAAGGAGTGTTGCGGTATGAAAAATGGTGCATATGTGACTCTTTTGGTATTTATAGTGGAAAAAGAATATGATAGAAACTTTGAGGACATTGAGAGGATGCTAGGGGAAATTTTATCTTTGTTTTACGAAAAATTGAATCTTTGGACGACAGTGTTTGTGTCTCCTCTATTGATTATCTATATAGTGACTTTCTTGTTCGTTTTGCTCTTTCTAGTTAAGAGGTTCATTTTGTATACTTTCAATGTACTTATTGGTGCCTTATGCTTTTAATGAGATTAGTTTGTTACTTATCAAAAAACAGTTTTCCAATCCCTTATGCTGTGGAAAATAAGAATTCTACTTACCTTTATGATGGGAAATCCAACAGGATTACATACATAAAAAATCTTTTCCCCAAATCAGAGAAGGGTCACCTCTGAAACCATCAAAGAGTCTCCTATTTCTGATATTTTAGAAGTATCTAACAATAAGTTTGGTTGAACATCTCGTTTACATTTTACCCATTCTTGCCTACAATAACCTATAAAAGCAATCTCCGAGGTTATAAACAAAAACGTACAAAACATATTTAATGGGTAAGTCTAGCTAAAAGCTGGTTAAACACTAATGATTCAGAGCCAGCACTTCGGTTAACAAAACGGGATCATCTTCCACAAAGGTTCACTTTGAGAGTTACCAATTTTTCTTCTCCAGCAAGCGAGGAGATCTCTCACCCATCCTAGGCTGCATAAACCGAAGATAAGAGCACCAAAAGACACTAGCATTCTCACAATGGAGTAAGAGATGGTCAATGGTTTCCCTACAGTTCTTATACATGGTACACCAATCTACTACAATGATATTCTGCTTTCTTAAGTAGTCCCATTGTAAGGATCTTACCTAAAGTGGCAGACCAAGCAAAGAAAGCCACTCTCAAAGGGACTTTGCTCTGCCAAATACACTTCAAAGGGAAGGGACTACTCACATGGGGGATCAAGACATTATAAATGACTTTACATCAAACAACCCTTTCTTAGAGGGGGCCAACAAAGCTTGCCAGCATCATCTTGTTCCAGCCTAATGGAACATAATTGATTATAAAATGAGGAAAAGAATTCCAACTCCCAATCATATGCCACTAACAAATTAATGTTCCACTAAAGGGAGCCATTATAGAATTGAAGATGATCAGCCATGGCAGCATCCTTAAGGCAAGCAATGCTATACTACTTCGGAAATGCTGCCTCAGGGGACATTCCCCACACCACTAATCATGCCAAAAACTAATTTTGGAGCCATCACCCATCTTAAAACTAGTAAATCTAGAGAACTTCTCACATCCTCTCCTAATGAACTTCCATAGGGGTCTATCGTATGAAAGGTTTGAGGAGCATTTATTGGCTTTGTTTATAACTATTGAAGGAAATTGTTATCAACAAGATACCAAAGGGTTGTGCCCCTTTGCGCTTTTCAATGAATTATTTATTTATCAAAAATATATATATATTGAAGCAAATTGAAATAAGAGTAATTTGGCTAACACTTCTAATTTTTCCGCTAAGCAAGATACCAAAGGAAAAAAGAGAAATAAAGTGTTAGGCTTGCTCTATCAATTATGATGCAAAGGGGAGGGCACTCACACAGAGACAAAGGAAAGGGGAGGGGAATTCGTATGATTAATGAAGCCTAATATTTTATCTTGGAATGTGAGAGGGCTGAACAAGGAGGAGATGAAGATGAAGATTAAGAAACTTATTAGGGAGTGGAAGGAGGATATTGTTTGTTTACAAGAAACCAAACTAAATTTCATTACTAGGGAGGTGGTAAGGAGTTTGTAGGGTTGTGCTCATACGGATTGGTGTTTTTTAGGGTTGAGAGGGGCCTCCAGATGAATTTTACTTACGTGGGATAGAAGAGTGGTAGAAAAGTTAAGAGGATTGTGTGGAAGATTTATCTTCACATGTTCTTTTCGGTGTGTCAGTGATAACTTCGATTGGGTATTCGTGGGCATGTGTGGTCCTAATAATGAGTATGGCAGGAAAGTGCTTTGAGATGAACTGGTTGGAATTATGAGTTGGTGAGAAAAGCCCTGCTGCATTGGAGGAGATTTTAATGCTATTCGATATCCAAGTGAGAGATTAGAAGATACATGTTATTCTTCAACTATGAGGGATTTTACGGACTCCATAATTGAACATGGGATTGTGGACATTCTTCTTGTGGGTGGTAAGTTCACTTGGTCCTATGCTGGCGAAGAATTGATAGATTTTTATTCTCTCTTGACTGGGAAGAACATCTTCCTGATGCAGTTTAGGGCCTTACCCTTAGGGTCTTGATTAGAATGGGTTGCTAGAGGCGAGCCTAACAAGCTTACGAGGAAAACAAAAATCTAATGGGCCTATTTTACTTCCTACATCACCCAGGCCCAAAATCGAGTCAATCCATTATGAACAACGATACCAAAGACTCTCTGGAGGTGCAGAAATCAGATTTACACCTAAAAGTACCCTACTTGAGCTAACTCTACCAACAGATTTGGGATCTTCTCCATTCTCAAACGCTAAACCAGAGGTAGACAGCCAAACCATAACATGTCCAGTTGATGCAGGTAATTTAACAGATGAACCCTTCATCGATTAGGGCATGGCCGGAATATTTCTGTCTCGCCAGTACCTCCGCGAACAACTTATTCCCCACCCCCACTCCACCTCCGCTGGAAGTCTCAACACCGTGTCGCCTGACTATTGCCCATGCACGATACTAATAAACTGCTAGGATGAAGCCCAATTGACCCACCACCAAGTCATGATCAGAAGAATTGTATAACCAAGCGCAGCTCAGCGGTGAAGGACTTCCAGCCCCTACCATCTCTCCCTTTCGACACTAGAATGAAGCCCATCTACCTCCCCCATTCTCCACCGCCATCAAGAACCGCCCATACTTATTGTAGCACCGTAGGGTGAAGAGAGCTGGAAGCCAACTCTGGAACATCTCTAGAACTCTTTCATCCCCTATTCCAGAACCAACTCCTCGACGGTGGCTAATAGTGAAGAAAAGTTAACTTTGCCCAAGCATAAAGATCGGACAATACCCCTGCTCCTCTCAAAAATCCTACACACTGGAGACCTACTCTTCACCACCAACTCAAACAATTTGGACTCAATTCGAAACCACCTTGACAACCCCATAAGAAAAGAGAAAATGCTGGCATGTGCTAGCAAGGGAGAGAGTGTCCAAATACTAAGGATTATAAGAAAATGCTCAAATAATAAAATCCAGACTCTGATTTTCTAATATAATTATCTAGATTTGATGCTTGACTAATGCCCCATTACTTGCAAATTGCATTATTTCTCCATTATAATGCTCAAAAATAAAATTATTTACTTATAAAACTGTTAATTTCAGATTTTGTTAACATTTGGAAGTCAATGCACTTGGTCCGGGAAAAGTTTCAACCTTCAAATCAAGTTTGACATTGATTTAAGCAGATATAAAGTTGGTTAACAAAAATAGATAAAGAAGCGGCAGAGCTTACAAGTAAAGAATCTCTCCAGCCTTGACCGTGCACTCAAAGGGCTTGGGGCCATTAAAATACAAAGGGAATTTGGACATCTGGGTGTCTTTAGTTTCCGGTGAAGGATAAGGACTCACACTGCACCAAGGCACATATCTCGCTGGCTTTTCTGCCTCCAATGTCAACTCTCCAGTGTCCTGCAAATAAAAAACACGCACAATCGTAAATGTTTTTATTTTTTTTTTAATTTAAAAAAAAAAAAAATACTCCTTATACAGTAGGGATGTATGGTAATCTCATCTCAGGTCTAAAGGTTTAAAAACCTGGGAATAAGAATAATGAGCAGCAGGGTAGTCGCAGATGTACATACGATGAACATCGGTGGGAGGAAGGAGCAGGAAATGCTTCTCGCCCGAAACGACTGCGTAGAGATTCTCGTAGTGGTCCTTGTGGAAGGAGGTCTCCGAGAGATGGTTGCCAATCCAGAGATTAACAGCTTCGGGGAGGCACCCGAGGGCCTCGGTGGCCCACGGGATGTGAGCTTCGCAGTCCGGCGCCAGCGCCGAGTACTCGGAGCGGAAGCAGTCGTTCTGCTGCTGCGCGTAAGCAACGTATTTAGTGGAATTGGGATTGACGATGAGATTGAGAGCTTCTGGGAAGGGCATGCGAATTACGTGTGCGGAGGCGAAGCAGAGGGAAGATGATGATGATGACCCTAACTCGTCGGAATTTAAGGGGACCAGGGCGTCGGCTCGGCCGTTGGGGGTGAGGTGGACGGAGACATGGGCGGAGGAGAGGGTTCTAGTGAGGTAGGAATCGTCGGACCAGGAGGAGAGGGCGGTCCAGTGAAGAGTGGCATTGGAGATGACGCAGGGCTTGTTAGGGGACACGAAGTCTCTGAGGAATTGGAGTGGGGTTGGGGGTGAGTCCAGCCGCTCCACTCCCCCCGAGTTTCCCAGACTCAGCTCCCTCGCTTCCCTCCACAATGCTTCAATCTCCTCCATACTATTTTTCGGATGCGTTGCGACTTGATCAAGTGTTGGGTTTAAGTGGCGGCGGCTTTCCGAGACTAGCAGACCGTGTTTTGGTGGGTTATAAGTTTGGGGAAGGGTGACAGGTGTGACACGTTCAAAATTTTTTTAGTATTTTTGTTTTTATTTTAATAAGGGTAATTTCGTTATTTTATTAAAATTTGAGGAACATTATCATTATTTTGGTAGTTTAATGATAAATTATCATTAAAGTGATAATTTGAGGAATTTAAGTAAACTTTACCTAAAATCTTGAGACAATAGGATTTGGTGGCGGAGAGCCCAGTGATTTTGGTTGGTGGACCGGATCTCCTCCCATTTAAGGGTTGTTTATTTATTGATTTTTATGTTTATCCTTGGGTCAATAGTACTCATATTGAATTCTTTGAATAAAAGTTAAATTTGAAGAGAATTTTTTTTTTTTTTAAAAAAAAAAAAAAATTGAAGAGAAAAAATTCCTTTTTAAAAAAATAATAATAAAATTGAAAAGTCGCTTTTAAAATAAACAAAATATAAACTCTCTATATCGAATCCGACTTCTATGTGATAGTGAAAACTACTGCATAGATGTTATCATAGGAAACGGTACCATTTTGCTTATAGCAAAATTAGGTATCTTTTATGATTACAGCAAACGACATAGTTTTGATTAAAAATTAAGTCTCTTTTATGAAAAACCCACTACATGAGTTCGCGTCGTCACAGACGGCAAGTATTTGAAACGTGACACAACAACTCCATTTGTGTTAAAGAGAAAGGAGGGGTGGAAGGAGAAGATACATGATCTCTCCAATAGACCGGTTCATCTATTGCAGTAGCCTTCATAACGACTCCATTTTGTACCATCAACAGGTTGTGATTGGGTGGCCAGGTCCAACCCAAGAGCATGGTTGATTGTTCAACTTGATGTTTTGACGCTGGGCAGAACTAGGATGCCATATAATAGCAGCAGAAACTAAGAATTGAATATTGAAAAGGGAATACAGGAAGAGAGAAAATAACAAATAGGAAAAAGAAGGTCTCTAATTATTCCAAATAAGCAAATAGAGAAATAATTCTGAAAAACTTAAATTTAATTGATAATATAAACTGAGTTCTCAACAATAACAAAGACTAGATGCCTTTATATAAGCTAGGCATCTCCTAAATTAACAAGGAAAAGGAAAAACAAACTTAATTGGAAAAGGAAAACAAATCCTAATAGGAAAGGAAAAACCAAATCCTTATTAAAAAAGGAAAACTAAAGCATAAATAATAAATATACTTTGTTATTATTAATTTTCTCCTGCATCAGTCTCTCCGAGTTGGAAAGAGCTCACCCTCGAGTTCAAATCGTCTTTTCCTCGATCTTTCAGATGTCCAATTAATCCCTTCCTTGCCGTACTTCTCAACATGAACATAACTTGATGTTGGAAGAGAAACAACCATCAACCCATCACAACTTGATTCTGAATAGTAGATCTGAAGTTTCTCACACTAGCTTGAGATAAATCAATCTTCACATACTCTTCATTTATTTTCTCCAATTCACGCTCCATAAAAGGCTCCCAAAAAGGATCAATACTTTCTTGACTGCAAAAATTAAAAATGTTTTCCAACCCTTCGAAACCAACATCTAAAATATTATTAGGAAAATTTGATAGAAAATTTTCAATCCCAACCAAATCGACATAATTAATTTGTTCAAGACTAAATCAAAGACTTCATCCTATGGGCTATCATCAAGCACATGGTATATGGAACTGTCATCAAATACTGTCAAACTATCTGAAAGATTTACCTCTTTCAATGATTCCTCTTCTTCATGAAAAATTGCAATACTCTCTGAAAGATTTACAACTTCTACTTGTCGCCTCAATTCTTCATATTCTTTAGGACTCTTGTTGTGGTGCAGATGATTAGGAAGGTTAGATCATAGCACCAAATCAAGTTGAGGTTGAATGTCTCGTAATGGTAGAACCTCTAACATGGAGTTCAAGTCGAATGATTGAGTACCTACATGTTTCATGCATCCACCACATGGAGTGCATCATGTTAATTATTGTGTAAATTTGAGTTTTATAGAGAAAAGTTAGTTTCCTATTTATTTATTTATTTTTTTAAAAAAAATAATTCTCAAATAATATGTTACCATCCCATTACTTTACGCCTCTATTTACTAAAATAATAGATCAAATGTAATGGTGACACAACATTTGGGAACCAAAATTTTATGAAAAAAAAAAAAAATAGATTGATAGTATTTTTTAGTTTTATATGACCGCATTAAGTAGATCTTAAAAGGGGTAAATAGAAATCTTCGCGCGCGCCTGTGTTATGTGTAGCATAAAAAATTTGCATGTGTCGAATACCACCATTGACTATATGCATTATGATATTTTTTTTGTTTGAAAAATATACTATATACTTGACAAGTATTTACATTATATCCATCAAAACTGATATCGCGTGGTCCCCCATAGGGTTGATGGAAATTGAATTTTTGATTGGAAGACCACGCCACATCAACTTTGCTGGATAGAATAAGATACTTGTCTCGTATATATAATTTCGCTTTTGTTTTTTGTTTTGTTTTCTTTTATTTTTATGTATAATCTCTTCTCATTCCATCAAAGATTCAGATCCTAAAACTCTTAAAAAAATAGGCAAAAGCTATGTGGTTACAAAGTCGTAGATACATCGAAAAATCTAACAATCAAATTGTATCCATAACTTCCGATCAAACCCATGCACGAACTTCATTTATGACATAGATCTACTCCTGAAAGACTAGATCTAAGACATGGGTAGATCATATCCCTACAACAAAAATTTTTATTTAACCGGCCGTGAGAGATAAGCCCTCACCCCGAAAATTATCCGTCCTCAACTCGAAAGCCAGAACAACATAAACAAACAAAAAACAAAAAAAAAAAACCTCAAACAACAGCAGCAAACTCACACAAAAGCGCGTGAGATCCACACTCTAGCGCGTTCAAACCACAACTGTCGCATGCTAACCGAAGGGAAAATGTCTATTGTATACAAGACTCATTGGTGCGGGGGAAGAAGGTGTAATGACTCGTATAGGACTTGGATCGGCAATGAAAACGTAGATCTACATCGGAAAAAGCCGATCTAAGAACCCTTGTAGAAATCGACAAAGCCAAAAGATTGGGAAGGAAAACGAACGACAAGGTGGAGTAGACGACCGAAGCGGTGGAGGAGGTTGGGCGAATGCTGCTAGAGTCTAAGCAAAATCTAAAACACAAACAAGGAAAAAAGGGAAGGCAGGAAGGATTGAAGAAACCACCCTTCCTCCCTTTTGGATCACACTGGAAAGGGGCTAGGGTTTCTTGTCTCTAAGGTTCCCCTTATCTTTTGTTACTTGAATAAAGGTAGAAGGGGAATATCAAAGATTATAACTTAACTTAATTACCCTAACCCTAATAAAAATAATATAGTAGGAAGCAGGTGGACAAAGATTAATGGCCATGATAATTAGATGTAACGCAAGCACGTTAATATTTTTTTTTAACAATATCTCTTCATTAATATACCAATCAAATTGGGCAAAATGCCAAAGATATACTTTGGAATCTCCTCAATCTATGACATACACAATAGCATCTCTTTTTTTTTTTAGGAGAATCTTTCATATTCATTCATTGAAAAAAGATCAAGAGCATAAACCATTACATTAGAGAGCATAAAACTCTGATAAATCATAGCCAAAGTGATGCAGCACGGGTGAAGAACAAAATAAGATAAATGATTGGCGTCTCACCAATTGGATAAATCTGGCATCTCACCAGGAACGTGGAGTCTCACCACATAAAAGAGTAGTCACAACTCTTAATAACAAAACAACAGTTTATTTCTCCATCATCCCCCTAATACAATTGAAACTTATGCTTAAATAGACTAAAACACTAAACCCTAACTCTAAGGTGATTGACTTTTGGGCCAAGCCCATTATTAAATAAGGACTCTAAAAACATAAATTAAATATTAAAACCCATTACAAAATAAAATTAACTCTAAACTAATATTATTTCTTCATTCTGCATCACAAAGCTATGATGTTACAACGTCATAAAGACAAACATAAAAATCTTACAATCAAGTTTTATCTATGACTTCAACACTAGCTAACACATGTCCAAACTTCAGTTATAGAACAGATCTACTTGGGTAGACTCAATCTAATACATAGGTAGCCCATATTCCAAACTTTTATTTTTTCAGCCATAAGAGCAAAACCTTCACTCTGAAACTAATCCTCCTCGACCTAAAGGCCAGGACAAAAATCTTCATCCCAAATATCGCTCATGAAAGCAGATCTAAGGATAAGTCAAACCCTTATTCAAAAAAAAAAAAAAAAAAAAAAACTGAAAAA